>CM067264.1:0-385000 GCA_034195605.1 Santalum album
AACAAGAGGAAGGATTCCCAATTTGCTGCAATGTGGCTTCGATTCCCAGGTTTGCCTCTACCCCTCCAGAATCCCTCATATCTAAAAGCTATTGGAAATTTGCTGGGCAAATTTCTTAGAACTGATATTAGGACTGCCACTTTGAAGCATCCAATTGCTCCCAGAATTTGTGTTGAAATGGATTTATCAAAGCCCCTTCCCACCAAACTTAAAATTGAAATAGGGACCCAAGATTGCTTTTGGCAAAAGATAGAATTTGAATCCAAATTGGGGTTTTGTTCTCTCTGCAATCTGCAGGGCCACTCCGTGGCCAACTGCAGGAGGAAATTGGCTAAAACTACTCAGGTAAAGGATCCCACTGTGAGTGAGAAAAATCAGAATTTGAAAAATGCTAAGAGGGGGAATAAAGGCAAAGAGGTGCAGTTCTCTGATGAAAATGTCAGTGGCAGCAGTGCGTGGAAAAATAAGAGTGATTCTAGCAATCCCACACATTGCACGCCCACTGTTTGTTTAAATGCCAAGGACAGAATTGAGAACAATTTGAACAAGGGGACTCCTACTGATAGTGTTCTGATTAGAGAGTCCAATGGGTTGAAATCTGGTGTGCAAGCTGATAGCACATCAGAGGTGGAAATTCAACAAGGTCACATGGTTGTTGCTGCTGTGACAAGCAATTCTGCTCAAGGTTGTGGCAACACCAAAATAGATGGATTGGATGAAATGACTAGAGCTCCTAATATGCAAAACGTGAGAGAATACTCTGCAGGGGAGCCCCAAATAGAGAATACTCCAACTGAGCATAAGAAACAACAAGCAGGATGTTGAGGCCACAATTGCTGTGCCACACTTAAATGGCTACCCTGCACAAGGCCGTGGCACTCTAGAGGTGGTAGGCTTGAATTCTGAGATGGAAAGAGAAGGAAAAATTGAAATGGAATGGAACAAACAAACTGGGGCATATTCTCCTTCGAGCTTATTGGTTCCTCCAGCTCAGGTATGGTCCCCTTCTCACAAAATAGACCCACATGCTCCCCCTGTTATTTCTACTAACTATGCAGGTACAGCTCACACTGGTGTGAATGAGGGGCCTTCCTACAACCCTTTCCATGTGTTAGAAGATTTATCAGAAGAACATGAAGAAGCGATGGATGAGGAGATTCAGCTTCTCTCATCTGGTTTTAAAGCCAATCCAAAGGTTTCATCTCCAATTCGGGGAGAACAAAATCATGAACACAGTAATCCAAAAACCCCTACTTGTTTTGATTATTGCTTGCTTAATAAAGCTGAGGATATAAATGATATTATTAGTCCTACTGATACTTGCCATTCCGGGACTTCAGGCACACACCCAAAGATCTCAAGAAAAGAAAAAAAAAGAGCTAAGATGGCCCAGAAGTCTTTGGAATCTGAAGGCAGCCCCTCGGCCACTGATATAAGCTCTGATTTTAGTTCTCCATGATTAATTGCATGTGCTGGAGCTGTAGGGGGATTGCTTCTCCTCAGGAAATTACTTATTTGATGGTTATGATTAGAAAATGTCATATTTGTTTCCTTGCTATGGTGGATCCTAAGCATGTTAGTTATGTTTTAGTTCTTACTGCCCTAAAGTTGCATTTTCCTAAATTTATTTTTTATGATCATGTTTACACTAACTCTTGGTTCTTATGGCATAGCAACGTTAGTTTTCATACTTTGGAAGCTGAGGACAATCCAATCGATCTCAGAATTTGTTTTAAAATGGATATCTTAAAGCCACATCCCTTTAAAATTAATAGTGAGATAGAAACCCAAATTTGCTGTTGGCAAAAAATTGATTTTGAATCCAATGTCAGGCTACTGTTCCTGCTGTAATCTGCAGGGCCATGCTACGGCCTACTGCAGGAGGAAAATTGGTTAAATCTGCTCAGGTTGATCAACCCCCTGTGAGGAAAAGAAATCAGAAGTTGGAAAATGCTAAGAGAATGAATAAAGGTAAAGAGGAGCAGTTTCTGGATGAGAATGTCAATGGCAGCAGTGTGTGGAAGCTCTGCACGTCCACTATCTGCCTAAATACTAATGAAAGAAATGATCTCAATTTGAAAAAGGAGAACCCAACTGATGGTGTCCTAATTAGAGAGCCCAATGATCTGAAATTTGGTATGCAAGGCTCAGAGGGTGCTACCACTACAGGGGGGAACCAAAAAGAGGTCAACCCAACTGATCATAAGGAAATCCCTCAGACTCAGAAGGCTGTAGCTGCTGTCCCAGGCAATTCTGCTCAAGGCAGTGGCAACACAGTAATGGATGGTCTGGGTGTCATGATTCCTAAAGCTCAATTCGTTGGAAAACATGGTAAAGTAGCTGCTGCCCCTATTGGAATGAACCAAAAAACTGTGGGATTATTTGAGCATAAGAAGCCTCAACAGTCTGTTAAGGCTACAGTTGAGGCACTTTTAAAGGAATCTTCTGAGCAAGGCCGTGGCACTACAGAGAAGGAAGGTTTGAATTCTGACAATGACAGAGTTGATACCAATGTAGCCAAGGAGATCCTAACAGATGGTGTGCAGATTAGGGCCTCCAATGGTCAGAAGTTTAGAGTGCAATGCCTAGAGGTTGCTGTCCCTACAGGGGAGAACCAAAAAGAGGTTGTTCCTGCTGAGCATAATCTTCAGGCTCAGGAGGCTACCAACCTGACAAAGGATCTTGACAAACGGGCAAGGGAAGGGGAGAACCAAAAAGAGGTTAGTCCAACTGAGCATATTCAACAGGCTCAGGAGACTGCAGCTGTTGTTCCAGGAAGGTATTCACAAGGCCGTGGCAAGGCTAAAATGGATGGGCTGGTTTCAGAAAAATCAAATCAGAGAAACACGACAAAGAATCTAGACAAACAAATTGGGGAAGGTTCTCCTTCAAAATTTCTAATCCCTCCCTCTTCTTTTGATTATTATTTAATTATTAAAGCTAAGGATATTAATGAATTTATTAGTGCTGCTGGTACTAGCAAATCTGGGACAGCTGATACATCTCCAAAGATCTCCAAAAAAGCTAAACGAAGAGCTAAGACGGCTCAAACGTCCCCGGATTCTGAAGGCAGCCCCACTGCCAGCTGATATAAGCTCTGATTTTTCCCAATGATTAAGTGCATGATCTGGAACTGTAGGGGGATAGCTTCTCTCCATAAAATTGATTATTTGAATGCTATGATTAGAAAATATAATATTTGCTTACTTGCATTGCTAGAACCTAAGCATGCTGGTCATGTTTTACATAGCACTGCTCTGAAGTTGCATTTTCCTCAGTTCATGCATTGTAACCCTGTTAACACTCATATCTGGCTCTTATGGAATAGTAACGTCAGTATTCATGTTTTGGAAGCTGATAAACAATATGTATCTGCTAGGGTGAATTTGGATGGGCTAGAAGTGTGCATTACTTTTGTCTATGCTAGTTGTGATATTAATGAGCGTTCGGTATTATGGAATGCCCTCCTTCGTTCTGTCATAGTTGATAAACCATGGCTTATTGGGGGGGATTTTAATACTATTTGTTCCAACTCAGAGAAGAAGGGGGGTAGACCTTATTCCAATAGGGCTATGGATGATTTTAATTCTTTTATTGCCAATGCTGGGGTTAGTGATGCAGATTATATTGGGAACCCTCTGTCTTGGTGCAACAACGAGCAACGGGATAAGAGAGTGTGGCTCAGACTCGATAGACTCCTTTCGAACCTAAAGGCCATTCACGAGTTTCCAGCGCTTAAGACCCATTACTTAGATAGAATTCACTCCGACCACAGCCCAATGCTCATATCTTTTCGCGAGCGTAAGCACATCCCTTATGTTTTTAGATTTCAACGCCAATGGCTAGGTTATGAGGAGTGTAAGGAGGTGGTCCGTAATGCTTGGTCCCAACCTATAGACGGCTCTCCTTGGTTTAGATTTCATACTAAGCTGTCCTGCACTAAAATTGCCCTTTCAGTGTGGTCTAAATCGTGGAAAAAGGAGATTAAGCAGGACATGGAGAAATTTTCTAAAACCATTCAACAGCTTGATCAGAAACTCCAAAATAATTGGTCTGAGGCGGATTTCAAGAACTATACTAAAGCTAAGCATGACCTGGCTTCCCTCATTGCAATTGAGGAAGGTATGTTGAGAGACAAAGCCAGAATTAAGTGGCTTGAGGAAGGGGATAAAAACTCTAAATATTTTCATGCTTGCCTTAAGGAGCGTCGTAGCCAATCTAAGTTCAACTTTAAACTATCTGATGGTTCCTTCTCTGATGATCCTGATATTTTAGGTCCCATGGCTGTAGATTATTTTAGTTCTATTCTCACAGCTCCTACCACCTCTAGCATTATTCATCCCCTTCAGTATACCGCTGCTAACCGTGACCATAGTGATATGCTGGATTATATCCCGCATCTTATTTCTGACCAAACTAACACGATGTTAACTCAATGTCCAGAGTGGGAGGAGATTAGCCGTGCTTTGGTGCAACTGGATCCCGACAGTGCTCCTAGGGCAAGATGGCTTCACCAGCCATTTTTATCGGGCCTTTTCGGATCTGATTAGCGAAGATCTCACTAATGCTATTCAAGACTTCTTCAGAGGTGGGCAGCTTCCAAAGAGTATAACAGCCACTAATCTTGTTCTTATCCCGAAAAACAAACTCCCTGCTAGCTTCTCCGAAACCCGGCCGATTAGCTTATGTAACTTTAATTATAAAATTATTGCTAAGATCATCAATGATAGACTTTCCTCTGTGCTGCCTAGTCTGATCTCGTTTGAACAATCGGGTTTTGTTCAGGGCAGGAATATTCATGATAACATTGGCCCAGCTCAGGAGATGGTTAATGAGATGGTTTTTCTCATACTTGGTGTGACTTGATATATCGTTGTATTGCTAACAATTGGTTTTCGATCCAGGTTATGGGCAGAAATTTTGGTTTCTTTAAATCTTGCAGGGGCTTGAGACAAGGCGACCCGATTTCGCCTAGTCTGATCATTCTAGCTGAAGAGGCGTTTAGTCGAAAGCTGAACCACCTTATGACTACTCAAGAGATCGGCAGATACAAGAGTACCAATTGTGGTGCGTCCATCTCTCATCTTCTATTTGCTGATGATCTCATTGTTTTTCTTAATGGCAGGAAGAGATCGGTGCTGAATTTCATGAATCTATTAAAAGAGTATGAGGCGTGTAGTGGACAATAAGTCAATCTCTGTAAAAGTACTCTTATTTCCTCCTCCGCCATCTCTAGAAGGAAAAAGGCCAACTTGAAGCATTGGACCAAGTTGGATCAAAGCAACCTGCCGATGAAATACTTGGGTGTCCCAATTTTTAAAGGTAGAGTGCATATTCACTATTTTGATGACCTGGTAGGTAGCATCACCTCGAAAATCCAAAGTTGGAAAAATCGGTGGTTATCCCAAGGATGTAAAATCACATTGATTAAAAGTGTTCTTTCATCCATTCCTGTGCATATTATGTCGATTATTAAAGTTCCTAAACTAGTTTGGAACCGCATTAACCAATTATTGTCTAGTTTTCTTTGGCACACCTCGGACCAACATCGTATTCACTGGGTGAGTTGGAAAACCCTCACTTACCCTATATCCGAAGGCGGTCTTGGAATTCGGGATTTTGAGACCACTAGGAAGGCGTTTCAAGCTAAATCTGCTTGGAATTTTATCAAGGGTGAGTCTAGTTGGGCTAAATTTGTTAGAACTAAATATGGTGATCCTATAGAAGTCATCAATAATGGTGTGAAGTCTAATGCTTCTCATTGTTGGAAATCTATTGCTCCTAGCATCCCCTACATGATTGATAAGTGTAAATGGATCATTGGTAAGGGATCGTGCTCCTTCTAGAAGGATAATTGGTTGGGCTCGGTTTTATGGAAAGAGCATTGCCCTAAGCCTCAGATCCAGGTTAAAGATGCTTTGAGAGATCTTAACTTTTTGAATGATAATCTTTCTGCTGATTTAGTCACTCAAGCTCTCGATATTCTGTTAGAGGACAAGCCTGATCGATTTGTTTGCACTCTTAATCGCTCAGGTAAGTTCTCGCTTTCTTCTGTTTATGATGATATTAGAGATCGTAAGGAGGATAAGGCTTGGATGAATTTATTATGGTGTAAATTTATTCCTCCTAAAATTTGTTTTTTTGTTTGGAAAGTAGTTTATAATGCTTTGCCTGTTGATGAGAATATTAGAAGAAGAGGTGTTTGTGTGGTCTCTAGATGTGAGTGCTGCTGTTCTTCTAAAGTTGAAACTGTTGGCCATTTATTTCTCTATAGTGAGGTTGCTCAATTTATCTGGCATAAGTTTCGTAGGATTTTGGATATAGATTTTAAATTCCATTCAATTGCTGCCTTCTTTAAATCATGCTTGTTGCCCATTAAGATTTCCTCCCAAAAAGGTTGTATTGTTGTTGCTGCTATTTGTTATGCTTTGTGGGGTATTTGGATTGCTAGGAATAAATCTAGGTTTGATGCTGCTCCTATTTGCTGTAATAAAATTTTCTCTGACATTGTGTTTTGGTTACGGCAAATTGTAGCTAATCTTCACATATCTAGACCGCCCTCCTTTTTGGAGTCTTTAGCTTTCCAAGCCCTTCATATCCCCACTATTTCGGTTCCGTTCAAACGAGGTCAGTGGGTGAAATGGAATAAAACCTGAGAGAGGCTTATTAAAATTGAACACGGATGGTTCTTGTGTAGGGGGCCTTTTGTGCTGGGGGAGGTCTTTTGCGTGATCATGATGGTCAGGTTTGTATGGCCTTTTCGGCCAATTTGGGCAGGGGCTCTAATTCATTTGCTGAGGCTAAGGCCTTATTGTTAGGGCTTCAGTTGTGCAAAGGTATGGCCTTGTCCCCTGACATTGTTGAAATGGATTCGGCTTTTTTATTTAAATGCATGTTAAGGGAATGGGAGGTGCCTTGCGATTTGATATATCTTATTCGAGATTGTCACACTTCTCTTAGTAATAAAGTCAGATACAGCCATTCATTCAGAGAAGGGAACTGTGTAGCGGATGCGCTTGCGAGGTTCGGTCATCATATAAAAGACACGTATGTGTTCCGTGGCGACAAAGGTTTTCCAGCAAATTGCGTTCGTGCCCTTCGTGGGGACCAACTTGGATTGCCTACTTTTCGACCTCTGTAGGTTTTGTCTTATTGCACTGGATTAAGCCTAAATGCTGCCCACTTGTATTTCGGTTTTTTTTGGTTGGCTCTTTCGCAGTAGTGCAGCCTCTCATTTTGATTGCTCCGCATTGTGTTTGCTGATTTTGTATGGGTTAAGCCTACATGCTGCCCGCTGTATCTTTGTAAGGTATGGTTATTACGCCCAGCCTTTAATTAATATAATTTGTCAGGGTTCCGCCCCTGTTTCTTAAAAAAAAAAAAAACAAAAAAACAAAAAAAAAAAATCCTAAACCCTAAACCCTAAAACCCTAAACCCTAAATCCTAAACCCTAAACCCTAAACCCTAAATCCTCAACCCTCAACCCTCAACCCTCAACCCTCGAACCCTGGACCCATGAACCCTGGACTCCTGAGCCCTGAACCCCTGAACCCTGAACCCCTGAACCCTGAACCCCTAAACCCCTGAACCCTAAACCTTAAACCCTAAATCCCAAATCCTAAACCCCTGAGCCCTAAACCCTAAACCGTAAATCTTAGGCATACAAACCATACCAAGTATTAGGAAGAATTTTACTCTTTGGATGCAATTAGACTTTTTTTTTACTGCTCACTAACATGGCCAAACATGTTCACCCTAGCAAAAAATAAAGAAAAATGAAATTAATTCAGGCATCGCTGCCACTCAAACCCCACATGGTCAAAAAAAGAACAGGGCCAAAGAGCCTTGAGAACTTTTGAATAGTTAACCTAACTATTCCCCATACTTACAACAAGAGGAACCATTAGATCAAAAGGCCATTGTATTGGGCATGCACTCATTTTGTAAAATAGTTTGTCAGATGCATGCAATTAATAGAGATTTAAATCCTGAGCTTGCTCAGTACCAAGACTTTATAAAACCAACAGGGTCAAAACAGTGAACTAGATTCTAAAATATTATTTTTTGAATTTTTTAAAACATCGTTATTTTTCTTCCGATCTCAAACCAGTTGTAAATTGGGTTGCCAGATATTCCAACCCTAAAATTAAAGTACTAATATTTCCTTAAAAAATGAAAAAAAAAATCCCAATATTTAGGCCTTCGAGGTTTTTTTTTAAAAAAACTGATTTTCTGATCGAATTAGCAGATTTTTCAAAGGAAATTAAAACATTAATGACAAAAAAATTATTCATCAAAATTTATGAGGGCGATTGGGTAAATTCAAGTATCCCAGAAACAAAGAAAATTATTTTCTGACAATTTTTTCCATTACTGAACAAACCCATTTTTTCTTCCGATTTATCAAAAATTTCCGATCAATTTTTTCGATTGTCTGTTAAAAAATGGTAAATTCCCGAACAGTGAGCCCTGGAGAGTCTTTCCCCCCACGCTTCAATAACCACTTACCTTTTAGGCCAGCTCCGGAGCTCGTCCGCCCACCTATCGCTTGACGTCGTCAATTTCGTGCATCTCCCTCATCTGCTGGCCAATTTCTTATCATACCCTTCTTGCGTCCCTGATCGAGCCCCACACCTCCCTCCTAATGAAATTCTCCTACCACGCCAACTACTTCGCCTGGAAAGTCAAAATCCACAAGTGCAACTCTGCTTTTAAATTATTTCTGCATTAAATATATATATATATATACATGAAGCTGACCGCTGCTGTATTTGTGGTTATCTTCGTCGTCAGCTTAAGCATTTATAATGGCAACATGGTCAGATCCTGCGTTTTGTTACTATCCGGGAGAAACATATTAGGAGCAACAGATAGGTTGGCCTTCTATTATGAGTTGGTTTCCTTTGTGCTGCTTTTCAGTACTTAGAACTCCAACATGGTTCTCTTAACACTTGTTATCTTCGTGATATCGACCACAGCTAACAATTTATAGTGGCTTGTTTTTCCTGGATATTTCAATTATTTAAGTTTTATGATTCTCTCCTTACCTTCATCACCTTTCCCATGATTTTTTTTTCCTTTTCGTAATTAGGTTTTCTGACCAAAGGTTTGTGCGTTTGAATTCTTGGTGTAAGTTTTTTTTGTTCTTTGTTCCGATTAGGGGGTGGATTCTGATAACTACTGTTGTGCTGGTTACTGAGAGACTTTTAAGAATTCCGGGGGTTTCTGCATTTTTGACATGTATTCCGCAAGGCTTTGGGTAACTGTCTTGTTGGCATGGTCGTGTTATTCCTCATTATTCAATGGAACACAGGGACAACTTACCCACCCAGCAGAAGGTATAACGGAGCCTTGTTTAGACACATTCTGTGCTGGAAATTTGCTTCTTATGTTTATGAAATCACAACCATCTGTATTAATATGCAGTTGTGGCGTTGAGGGCCATCAGGAAAAGTCTGGATGATTCCATCTTAAAGAATTTGACTAATTGGGATCAGGGAGATCCATGTACTTCAAATTGGACAGCAGTTTGGTGTTTCAATAGGACAATGGGCGATGGCTATTTACATGTTGAAGAACTGTATGATTTTTAGATCCTTCTTTGGCTTTTATTTTGTTATTTAAGGTGGACATTAACAAAATTAATTTTAAAGGACACATTAAAGAATGATTTGTTGCCTGGACTTTAATGATTTTGATTTGTTCTCCCTCTTTTCCCTTTTTGCAGACAACTACTTAATATGAAGCTTTGGGGAAGTTTATCACCAGAGCTGGGCCGCTTATCTTATATGAAAATATTGTGAGATTTTATTTAAGTGTATGCTACTGTGAAAATGTTTCTAATTACACACTTATCTCATATAATTGTCCTGGATCTGGGGGTTTCAGTGCCTGAGACCAAAAGTTGCATACATCTTTTCCTTGTTACTCTAATAACGTCTGCTACTGTGTTGTTGAAGGAACTTTATGTGGAATAATATTAGTGGGGGTATACCAAAGGAGATAGGCAATATTACGTCATTGGAACTGTTGTAAGTCTACTACTTGTTTTTAAAACCATTCAGCTGTTAGATTTTGGCACTCTCTGATTCTTATGAACTTGTCATGTCTGTATTTCTAGGCTTCTAAACGGAAACCAACTAACAGGTCCATTGCCTGAAGAGATCGGTTTCCTTCCGAACTTGGACAGAATACAAATTGATCAGAACAAAATATCAGGGCCAATACCAAAGTCATTTGCTAACTTGAATAGAACAAAACACTTGTAAGGAAATTTGTGATGCTACTTCGGAAACATGCTATTGCTCATGCAACTATGCTCCATAATATTTTTCTTTCTTGTGAACAGTCACATGAATAATAATTCAATTAGTGGGCAAATCCCACGTGAGCTGTCCAAGTTACCTCGTTTGGTTCACCTGTAAGTTCTTCATATATATATATATGTATTTAAAGTTTTAATCCTTAATTAAGTTGTTTTTACATGTTAATCTCTTTACACAGTGGTTATATTTTACCAAGTTGCTATTAATAGAATATCTACATCTGCAGCCTGCTTGACAATAACAACTTGTCAGGGTATCTTCCAGCTGAATTGTCCAACATGCCAAGCCTGCTTATACTGTATGGTTTCATTCTCATTGGAAATTTCATGGCTTGTTTCTATTTTTTGATGTTGTTTTTTCCAGTTTCGTTTGTTATTACTTTTAAATGCTTGTTTTCGGGTTCTTGATGGGATTCCTTGTCCTTCGAGATGTATCTCTTCTCTTTTGTCATTAGCTATTTCCATTTTTAGTTTTTTTTGGAGACATGTTATGTTTGCTAGAGCAGACCACGCATTCTCGCATTTCAATCACATTGAAAAATTTTCCATTTTGATTACATTTTCCTCTTCTTCCCTCCATTTTCTGGGTTTTTTTTTTTTTTTTTTTTTTGTTTTTGTGAAATTCTGTGCTATGTCAATTTGGCATCAAAGCCTTAATTTGATCCATCCTGTTACTGGACTCTTGTCATCCATGGCCTAGTTTACATATTTGTCCCCAGCATCACTCCACTGCCTTGAATCCCCCACACGCCAATCCTTCTCTTCCCCTGGACCATCAATGAGGGTTCTATTTAATCCAGAACAGCGTCAAGGTTCCATTTTTTTGCAGAGATCACCATCTCCCAGCATTTAAAGAGCATAACAGCCACTGACCACCATCAGAGCATGCCAATCAGCCTCCCTAGCCAGCTTCAAATCAATCCAGCACCACTGAAACCTTCAGCTGCTGCTGGATATACAACACACTGCCGCTAAAACCATTCTCTATCTACTATGATTGTATTCAGGCCTGGGAACTGCTGCCATCTCATTCCATTGCCACCAATTGGCAAGGCACAGCAACTTCCAGCATCACTGGTCGCCAGACGTCGCAGGTGCCCTCCAGAGACCTGGATGAGGGGAAACCTTCAGGTCCAGTTCAGAGGGTGGGGATATCCATCGGTAGGTCATCTCTTCTAATGGTTGGTGAACTGAAGTGTCAAAATCCTTTGTGAGCACCAGCACTGCCTCCTGAAGATAAATCAGCAGTGCACCACGTCATCACAACCGCATCATCGCACCTCATCAGTGCTTCAGCAGACCCTTCCCATCCTATTTTGAGTTTCTTATTTCCATTTCTGAGATCCATTTCCTTATGTTCCACCCTGATTTGCTGCTGTCAGCACATTTTAAGGTCTGTTTTCTCAAATTGAATCATTGTCACCTATTTTCTTGAGAAGCAGAACACTTATGCAAAAAACTCGTTTTGGAGTTGGAGAATATTTTCTTAAGAAGAAAAATTCTATTAGAGAAGGGGAAGTAGAATTCTAGAAATTCTCCAAAGTTAAAATTCATACAAAAGAGGAAAACATTTTTTTTTTTTGAAAAAAAAAACCCTCAAACAAGAGCAGCCTTCCAATCTCTACCATGGATCAGACAGACACAACCTTGGAAAAGTCCTGTAGAGAATGCCCATAAACCTGAGGTGAAAATACACTTCTCCTAAAGCTGCTCAAAACTAAGATATCAAGCAGAAGTATTCTATTATTATTGCTCAAGCCAAGCTTCCTAGAGAACAGTGAAAATTGCCGCCCTCTACAAAACCCTTGCTTGCTTTGCCCACACATTGCCAAGAAATCTACAACAGAATTTGGGTACTCCCAATCCTCACCCATGGCAAAATACCGTACAGAAAAAGTACGACACAAGAATCATACGAGAGAAGCACATGAAGTCCAAAAAAAACGCTTGAGAAAAACGGATACGGCTTTTATACAGGAATCATTCAGCCACATCAAAAGAAATGCTAATTGTACAAAATCTTTGCCAACGGACATTGGAACGTGTTTCTGTATGCCAAAATTTGGATTAGGAAATTTACTATGTCCTCAGCGTTGAGAGAAAGAAGATGACATGTAATTTCCAAACAAAAGTGTAATGAAGAAACAAGTGTTGATTAGTCTCACCACAAGCATTGCACAAATCACACATTTATGGAGAAATGCACTTAAAAGTCTCCAAAACTCTAGCAAATCGTTATTATTAACACAATTAATCCAGATGCAGTTGAACAATGGGAAAGGGTAAGCCATAGGCGATCACATAACCTGGGGCACTAAGGATTCACAGGAGAAGACACCTCAACCTGCCTGGTCCGCGTTCTCCTGTACTTGCCTGAAGGGTGAAACGACTCCAAATTGGTCAACGAAGAAACTAATTCCAGAACCTACAGATTATTTAGGTTACAAAGAGAAATTTTAGGAAACTGAACCCCCTTTTACGGAGTAAAAAGAGATGGGAACATTTTGAAGCATTGACCAGCAATAAATGTGTGGATAGGCTGCATCAAAGATAATTTCTTGTTCCAAATATCCTCCCAAATTTTGTTGGATTGGATGGTCTTCATATTCGAAGGCCCTATCGTTTCTCTTCCTCTAGATGACCCAAAAGGGATCAAGTGGAACAATTTCTTTCATTTTTTGCCGATGATATTGACCCAACTGAGCCTTGAGCTTTTTGTCAATGCTTCTTGCCAAAACCCATCAAGTGCCAATGTTGTTGAGGGGTAAATCCCAAAATTTTCTACTCCAAGGGCAGTAGATGAGGAAAAATTAAATGAGATGCCTAAGAGATAAACTTCCCCGGGCTTCCATGACAGATGAACTCTAGGCAACAATCCCCACTCTTTTGTTTTGGGGCTGTCGCCTTGAGGAAGGGCTGCTGTCATCTGATAGAAGGAAGACTGTGTCATCAGCCAATTGGAGAATAGGAACAGCAACGCCATTCCTACCTACTTGAAGACATTGAACCTTCCCAAAATCAGCAGTCCTGCCCGCCATTCTACCTAGAACATGAACCACCAAAGTGAAGAAGAATGGAGAGAGCGAGTCACCTTGTTCCTTGCTCATTATCAGTTTCTCACTTATTCACAAACCTCATGTGGGCTAATCGTTTTCATTTCCCATCTCATGGAAACCTTTTTCACTCCACTTAACCCTATCCCTCGCTAGGGGTATTTTAGTGATAGGTTCTATAGGAACTGGACAACTTCACTTCTTCGGTTTCCTATTGACAATAACAGAATGACTGATCGAATAAAGACACCCCCTATTCCAATTCTTCCATCTATTTCCAAAACCTTTTCTACGAAGAATGTGGTAAAAAAACTCCAATTCAGTATATCATAAGCCTTTTCAAAGTCAAGCTTGAGAGCCATTTCTCTCCCTTTAAGCCTCTGGACATCCTCAACCACCTCGTTGGCAATCAAAATAGCATCTGATGCCCTCCCAGAAAACCAGTCTGGGTTTCTGACATTGTATCTTCTATCACCCTAGCCAACTTTTCTGCTAACACCTTGGAGAATCTTATACACACTAGTGACAAGACTGATAAGCGCTTTCACTAATCTTTCTTAGGAATAAAATCAATAAAGGTTGCATCTTACTTTTAACAACCACCCCATTATGGTAAAATTCATCAAAACACTGAGAAGATCATGTGCCTCAAAGCAATATACAATTGCTTATTGTAATATTAAATTCAATGATTGAAACATGTGGGACAAGTAATATTAAATTTTAATTTTGTCTTTGGCAATTGTGTATATAACTGATTCCATTCAATGATGTGACAAATTCAATGATGTAGCACCAGAAGTTCAAAAAACAAAACATAAAGTAAAGGGATATTTAAAGGGAGTAGTTATAAATGCAATTCACTGCTCAAAGGTTCAGTCTGCCCTAGAAAACATGAGATAACCCTATTATAGGCTGTCAATATAACTAAAAATTTATAGTTGATGAGATACATCCTGAGATTACAACGCAATAACAAGACAGTGTGAGCATATTTGAAGGTGATAGAGAGAGGTGTGTGCAACATGTGTGGCTATACATGTTGGTTGTGCAGCAATTGTCCTTGTTCTTTAAATAGTCAATTCTTTTCTCTACTCTGCTGTCTGCTTTATTTCAGTTCTTCCAGTTATTGTCTAACAGTTCTCATTTTCTATATTACGCAGTCAGCTTGACAACAACAACTTTGATGGGAGTTCAATTCCATCTTCTTATGGGAACATCTCTAAACTGTTGAAGCTGTAAGTGCATATGTTGTGCTACATTGGCTAGTAAATTTGAGCCTTGAGACTTGCAGATAAAAGCATAGAAGTTCCATATAATTTCAAATGCAATGCGTCTTTGCCGGTTTACGTGTATCTGTCTTTATGTATGCATGTAAGCATGTGTGAAAAGTTCAAAGGGAAAAAATTGATAGATGGATATGGTCAGTTTGTATTGTTGGAGTCAACCAACAAATGATTTAACCATCACTTGAAAAAGAAAATATAAGAGAACAGCGGCTTGACATGGACTGAATGCGTCACTCTCATGCACACATCTTTACAGCCACCTTTAAATTTAGTATTCGATTCTGTCATTACTGTTTATCGCATACCTATCCTTGAATGCAAAAATATGCGCAGGTGTTTACCCTTCAGCAGTGAAATCATGAGCCCTCTTCCAATGAAATGATATCTTCATCATGACCCCCTGATCTGGAGCACAATGAATGCAGTTCATTTCGTTAATATGGTTTCTTTAGTATATTTTCAATCCCTTTATATACTTTCTGATTTAATGTTAATATATTTTTGTTAAAATCCTGTTGCAGACATAATAATTTCTGGGAAGATTTGTTTGCATTTTAAATGTCATTAGTAGTATACATATTGGTCTGTTCCAGAATCGTCATGACGAAGTTGGTTATGTATTTTTCCCTCTAAAAAAACCTGTTCCAGATAGTCTTGCCAAAGTTGGTTATTTATCTGTTTTCTTCACTTTGTTAGGAGTCTCAGGAACTGCAATCTGCATGGACCAATCCCTGATCTGAGTAGGATACCGCATCTTGGTTATCTGTAAGTTCATGGATAGCTAATTGGCGTTCTTTTGTGGTTGGCAGTGTTCTTAAAAGCAGTTGGTGGGCCTAGGAGCCTAACCTACTGGCTAACACCTAGGTGGGGCCTAGGTAATTAGGCGGCTTAGGGAGGTTCTTTGTATTTTTTTTTATTTATAAAAACTAGTAGTTTTATAAAACTATTTAGATAACTTCACAAAATATCATTGTATAACATAATAAAACACAAAAAATTACATAAATAATATCTTTTCACAGCTTAAATAATATTTTTTTTAAGTATGCCACCTTGCATCAATAAATCTATGATTGTAATTTTGAAAAAAATTTAAGTAATGGCCACTTGTTGTAAAATAGAATAATAAATAAAGTATGTTTAGGCATCATATCCACCGCGGTGGCTACACCTCTAACCAATTAACAATGTTGACCGCTTAGGGTAGCACTTTCCTCCTATGCAAAGTATTTTGAGTTAGGTAGCTGCCTAAACCGCTTTTTAGAACATTGGCGGTTGGTTATATAAAGTATTATTTTCAAGCCTTTTTTTTTTTCCCCCTTTTCAGCTTTTGGTAAAATACATTTATGAGAAATAAGAGTATAAACTTTGCCATAAGAAATTCTACATTAACTGGCTAACCAAGTTTCCATTTCATTTCAAGATGGTCGCATTGGTCATAATTACGGAAAATTCTTTTATTTTAAGATCTAATGCTTAATAGGGAAAAAAAAAATTACCTTTCTAGTTCCTGAAGTTTGAGGCTTGTGCCGATTTAGTCACTCGTGTTTAAAAATGGCTGATTTAATCCCCTAAGTTCTCTTAAGGTGGCCATAATTTTTTCCTAAAATTTTATTTTAAAAAAGGAAATAAAATAAATAAGTTTTCAACAAATTCTATTTATCATTTTCTAAAGTCATATATGCATGGTACATGCAACTTTTCCATCCAAATCTAACAATTATGTTAGGGAGGGATTAAGTTGGCTACCTTCACGGAAACTTAAGGGAACTAATTGGCCATTTTAAACATAAGGGACTAAATCGGCAATAACCTCAAACTTGAGGGATCAAAAAGGTAGTTTTTCCTATTTAATATATTAAGAGAAAATGAAATGGGGAAGAAAAGCTCTAGATCTGACCTGCAAAAAAGATCCTATAAACTCAAATGCCTGCATCGTATTCCTGGACAAATTTGTACAGTGAGCTCATTTATGTTATGGTTATTCTTTATATTAATTGTTGGCACTGCTTTTCAGAGACCTCAGTTCAAACAGGCTTAATGGGTCCATACCGAAAGAGAAGCTCTCTAAGGATATTACAACTATGTAAGGTTCTCCAAGTTTTGTGTTTGTACTAACAATTGTTTTTCCCTGCATTGGTATTGTCAAGGTTTCACCCCTAAACCAATTGGCAGTGGGGGCAGTAGTCCAACAGGATATTTCAAGTACCAGACACCTAGTCCCCAACTCAATATGGGACTCTCAATGATCATTATTATTTTTGATGATTAATTAAATTCAGTTGTGTGTTTTCCAGATAAAGTAAATTATCTGGAAGCGCATTAACTTGTGCAGTGATCTTTAACAATTGACGATGCCAATGATTTCTTTTGCTTTTGGGCCTTGCTATCTTAACAACTTGTGCAGTGATTTATCAAACAATGGTCTTGCTGGAACTATTCCTACCAACTTTTCGCAACTCCCTAATCTTCAAAAACTGTAAGCATCTTTTAACTCTCCCCCCCCCCCCCCCCCCCTCCTTTCATATAATAAGTTTATGGTTTCCCCAGCATTATGTTTTAGGAGTAAAGCTGCTGTATTTAACAAAAGTCAATTGTTTCAGTTATTTTACTTTGTGATCTATAAAATTTGGGGATTTCTAGTAAAGATTATAGAATCATCATTAATATTTGCTGAGATCATTCGCGTTCTCTACTGAATCCCAGATTTCGTTCTCTAGTGAATCCCTGATTTATGCATTCAAGGCTGGAATTCTACTTTCAATATTGTAACCTAATAGAATATTATAAATAGTGCAGGCACTTATCCCTAGAGCGATAAGGTAGAATTATATTTCCCCAATTGTCTCTCGCCTCTCTCATTTCACGCCACTGGAACTATTGCTGCGAATCTTTTGGGATTTTCCTAGTCTTTAGAGGCCTGAGTATCCTTCCTTATTCTTCCCTTATTTTACTGTGAGATTTATGATTCCCAAGCATTAATTTTGACAGTAGAGTATCTTATATTTAACTGCGGTCAACTATCTCAGCTATTTAATTGTATGATGGCTAAAACTCAGGAACTGCCTGTAAGTATATTTTAATTCTTGCCTGATATATAATATACATTGTAGGCCCACAACATAACAGCTTAAGCTTTAAGTTGAAGTGGTGATTTAACATGGCATCTAACCCATGATTACCAAGTTGCCTTAGGTAGTAACTTCAATTTTTGTTTGCTTCATTTATTATCCAAGCTCTTTGTTGCTGTTTCCTTTATCAGTTTTATTTAATGTGTAATTTGACTGACCAGTGTCTGGTCAGGCTGCACATGAGGAGACTATTAATATTTGATAAACATTGCGAGTGTACAATCCAGTAGCTTAGGCTTCTGATAGAATAGTAACTTTATAAAAATATTCTCTACTTATGGCAATATTGAAATCTATATTTTTCATGAATTTAATGATTTATCTGGTAAAACATGTTCCCATTGTAGGTCTCTTGCGAATAATTCATTGAGTGGTTCTATCCCATCAGCTATTTGGCATAGTTGGAGTTCCAATGGAACTGAAGCACGTCTCTTGTAAGGCCCGAAAGGGAAAATTAGAATCATCTTCAATTCATATATCCAAACATCTCTGAGCTTACAAATACTCTTGCTTGTAATGTGTTTCTGTTTCCTCCGCACTATACTCGGGTCAGCATCCGCTTGGTGCCTTTAATCATAATTCTAAACTTCTCTAAATGTAGCATATGTGTGGCTAATATATTATGCTTTACATTGTTTGTATAAAAATAAAAAATAAAAGCTATTTTTTAGGTGTTAGTTATTCTTAGCAAAGATTTTTTTTGTCTTTTCTTTTTTTTTTTTTTTTTTTGGCTAATTCCAACACGAGATAATAATTTTTGGAGGATTGTCTTAAGGAATGTTCTTATGCTTCTTGATTTAGCAAGGACTGTCAAAATAATATGCTTTGGTATTTGAACAACATTGGCTAATGTCTTTCTTTTTGTAAAATGTTCTTATGATTTTTGATATTGCAGGGACTTTCAGAATAATCGGCTTTCAAATGTTTCAGGCAGCCTTAACCTCCCTCCAAATGTCTCCATGTGGTTTGGTTCTGCACTTCCATCTTTTATCCTGAATGTGTAAAATTGTTCCTTTTTTTTTCTTTTTTCTTTTTTTTTTCTCTTTTATTTTTTGGTATTATCATCTTGATGTATGACAGCAAAGAGATAGGGGAGAAAGGAGGGAGAGGAAGAGGTGGGAGGATAATCAAGCGAATATAGGAGAGAGGGAAGGGAATAAAAATGGGAAGAGAGAAGAACAGGGGGAAAAGAATTTACTAGAGGGAGAATCCTGTATTCAATATTCAATTGCAATTTCCCTGTTACATTCATAGGCATGTGTATATATTATATAAGCAACTAAAGCCCTAATACACTGGGCCCATTAGCCCTAAGTCAATTACATTAAAATCCAAATTATCAAAACCCAAAAACTAGTAATGGACTGAATTGACTACCAATGTGTATATAGAAAACTAAAACATTATTGAAACCTAAAAGATAAAGCCCATGGTTTAGGCCTAGCTCAATCACATTAAAAACACAAATCACCAATACCTGATTTTGCTAAATTGACTAAATAGGGTACTGAACCTTTAAACTTACAATTAAAGGTAGGGATGACATAATTTAAACCCGTGACATTTTGTACCTGGAACAAAGGCATTACCAAGCAGTTTCTCATTTAGTAATTAGCCCCTCTTAAGCATATCCTGAAAAGAAGAATGTAAGAGTCACGTGTGAGCTTTTGGTCTTGTTCGGCAGTCAGACTCCCCTGCGAGTGGACAATTTTGGAAAAATACAGAGACAACAAAGGCCCCTAAGCAGGGTGGGCCGGGGCTTTGGATGAAGGGCCATAAATCCTTAGTAAAGGGTGTCCAGGGAGAGCTGTTGTAACTTATAAAATCCCCACTGGAAACTACATACGGTCCTTCATCCAGAGGAGAGTGGATCTCCAGGTTAAAGGTAGCCCAAGTCATTCCATCAGTCAGTGGCTGGTGCAGGTGCTACTGAATTCTTCTTTCAACAATAGGAGCCTTTAGGATACCAACTTCTGTCTTCCTCACAGCCACCCTTCTGGCAACCAACCTTCTAGTAGCAGGGAGTATGGCCCCCTTCAATAAGTGGATTCCAATTCTGAAAGTGCTAAAGGAACCTAACTCGAGATTCCATTTTCATAGCATAGCTGGTGCTGGCATCTGACCAGGCTCCGAGGAACAGCCTTCCGGTTGAGAAGTGGGCGGTTGGCCGAGTTATCAAAATAATCACGTAGATAAGAATAAACGAACAGCCATAGGGCATCCATACTTGTAGGAAGGTTGAACTGGTATTGCAAGCAAGTAGTGGAAACAAGCATGCCATGTACTTGCATTTTAACTGATCTTTGCTGCAGAATTAGATTGTCTTCCTCAAGAGGACTTCCTATAGAGGACTTTATATGGTAGGTAAAACGGATGAAGCTACCGTGAAGGCTAAGAACTAAGAAAATTCAAATGAACAAAATTTTGAATTGAATCTTACATGTCCAATTATTTCTTGAATCAAGGAATCAAACGAGAATAGCATCAATTGAAAACTTCAGTGTCCACTATGGTCATGTTATTGTTGTGCTGTGATATTGATTAAAGATGGAGGAAGAGAAAGAGTCGGAAGTCAGAGGAAGAGAGAGAGAGAGAGAGAGATTGAAGAGAGAATAAGGGATGAAAAGAATGAACAGGGAATATGAGAACCAGGGATTGGGAGAGGGGGGGATAAGGGAAGGTGTGGGGGAGGAGGGAAAGAACCTAATAGAGAAAGAGAGCAGAAAGAATCTGAGAAAAGATAGTTTTGTTTGCTGTTTGCTATGCCCTTGTTGCATTGATGTTAAGACAAATGGATGTTAGGAAAAATGGATATAAATTAATACAAATAATAGTTTGTAGTCTTGCACCAATAAATAGGGCGGTGAAACCCACCAAAAGTGGTTTGTGCTTCACGCTACTCAATAGGACGACCCTGCAGAAGTTTTTTGCCATAGAGCTTCTGTGTATCTGACACTGATACACACAGACACTCAGGTACCTCTGTTGTTGAAGGCGTGCTGAGGCACATGCCTTGGTGTGAGGCACGACAACTTCCATATGGCGTGTGTGGTGGCGCTGCAGTGCTTGCTGAGGCACAAGGCATTGCACTTATTTTATTTTTTTGGCTAAAATTTTTGAACAATTGGAGCACATTTTTTCCCCTAGTTTTCTATCACTGATTTTCTTCGAAATTGCCCTTTTTTTGTCCCCCAAATTTGAGGTTAGTACCAATTTAGTCTCTCATGCTTGGAAGTCGCCAATTTGGTGCCTAATTTTTTGGGTTCCTAAAGTTTCTAATAAGTGGTCAATTTGGTCCCAAAACTAACCGAAAAGATTTGGATAAAAAATGGCTTTAAACCGGTAGATTTGGAATTTAATATGTTTTCTGCCAATTGATCTTAAAAGATATATTCTCCCTCAATATGTCGTAATTTTCCAACAAGGGGAGATGGTACTTTTTTTTAGGAATGATATGAGCATAAACCTTATGGACCCAATGATATGTACTTATAATAAAAATAAAGTACACGGAATAATAGGATGGGTATGCCCACACTAGAACATAATAATAATAATACAATGCTACGCTAACCATGGTTTTAAAAAGCAGCTGCTACGCACCTGTAACGGTCGCTTCGTAGCGGTATCAGCGCATCCCGATACCGCTACGGTCCGCTTTAGCAGATCGACCTCAATTCGCAGTTGTAACGGCCGCGACGGCCACTACAGCCGCTACGGCAACCCAAGTTCTATTCTAAGACCCATTTTCTCTAATGTAAGAGCCTTGTTTGATTCTAAAAGTCATGTGTTCCTGTATTTGCTTGATAAATAAGGTGGGTCAAAATAGTCTAAAAATCATTTATAACATTTTTATAAACTTAAAATGTCAAAAAACAATTGTCGCGTGCCGCGCCTCATAATTCACGTCCCGTTACAAAACTCTCAGTTACGCCCGCGTCCCGTTACACCCGCGACTGTTACGCGACGGCAGCTGCGACCAGCTATTTAAAACCATGACGCTAACACCCCCTTTGAGTTGGATTATATATATCGACCATGCCTAGCTTCTTACAAATAAATCCAACCCATGTACCCATTAGAGGTTTTGTGAGAACATCTATCAATTGATTACCTGTACAAACATGAACAAGAGAAAAAGCACCACCCGAGACTTCACTGCGAACAAAGTGACAATCAATCTCAATGTGCTTCGTCCGCTCATGGAAGACTAGGATTAGAAGTAATATGAATAGTCTGTCACACCATAATCGTGATGATTGAGTGAAGGTGAAACCTAACTCAATCATGAATTGTCGCAGCCACAATGTCTCAACAATGACCATGGCTATAGCGTGATACTCTGCTCCCAAGCCCACCAAAAAGCTAATAACCAACATCTAATTTTGCTACTCGCAGAATTTCTCTGCACTCCATGTGAAGGGCATAATTCGAGTGAATTCATCAACCAACGTCTTAAACTTAGTCAAATACTCAGAAAGCAATCGTCCAGTTTGAGTAACCTTAAACATATTCCTCATTAACAGAGGAAAACATGTCATCAAGAAGATCAAACAACTCCTTAACCGTCTCGGTATTAGCAACTATTGTCTGTACAGACTCTAACTTAGAATTAAGAAGTTAACTATAAATGCGACAAGCAGTCCTATACCTAAGAAGAATAAAGGGGAGAACTCTCATCTGGTGGAGGATCGATGAGATGTTGGCCAAGATCTTGACCATGTAGAAATTTAACCACATTCTTATGCCACAAAACATAAGTACACTAACATTTAAAGGATTTCTCATCCAACTTGTGGCAATGAAATAACTTCAGCAACCCTAGCATGTTAAACAACACCATCAGTAGCCTACCATGCATCTACCGAAGTAGAGGCACCCACTGTGGTGGAATTCGAACTATCTTCTATCATGATGAATAAATAGAAGTAAATACCCGGTCTATCGAGATAGAGAAAATGGAGTTCAAACACATTGAACCCTAAATCATCAGATAGTTCCCTTCTTGAGAGAGCCCAAAACAGCTACTGATCATCAAAAACAATGTCGAACAGCATTGAAGACCATCATCAGGGGGAATACTAGGATGCAACTAAGCAGTAAACCCCCAAACAATTTAATATTCAGCCGCATCCCTAAAGAGGGTGATTCGGCCCGACTGGAGGAGAGGGAAGTTAATGGAGGAGAGAGATTAGGGTTGGCCAATCAAAGGGAAGAAGACAAAGGGGCACGAAGGCGGCACGGCAAAGGCTAGGATTTCTTCGATCCGTGCTTTGATAACATGTTAGAATGATATGAGCATAAACCATATGGCCCTAATGACTTAATTATAATAAAAATAGAGTACACGGAGAAATAAGGTGGGCATGCCCACACCAGAGCATAATAATTGTGACTACCCACACCTTTTATACACTAACAGGTGTACAAGGATCTACTCATCCATTATCCACTAAGCGATTCCTTATCATTAACACAGAAGTGAAACCATGTACAACACACTCATAAACCGTACTACAGAAAATATTACATCCTAAAAGATAGCTTGAAGCTATAAAAGCTTAAACGTCTAATTATTGGGCACCCATTTTCCCTTGTCGCCACTATCACTCATGTACGGCTCGTCTTTTAAGAATTTATCTGAAAATGGTCAAACCAATGAGGGTGAGTGTGCAAGAACATTCACTATGGGACAATCAACGAAGAATATGCTCAGGAAAGGTCAACACAACAAGTTCAATATATGTCCGCTCAAAGCAACAACTATTGAGAGATGTGGAAGGGTTGCGAACAGTGTATCTGTTCAAACCCAGATACGAGGTCCAACATTTGTGCTATTACCCTAGCACGGGGTCAACTCAACGTTTCAGGGCCCGTCAACTAACCATTACAGCTCATGCGTGCATTAACCCAAGCACGGGTTCTCCCATTCCCGCTTTCACAGTTGTTCATCTCAGTAAACAGGTTCAAACGCAGCCTTCAGCAACCAACATATCAAGTGAGACCGAACAAATAGGTCCGACTCCGTTCAAATTAATGTTTGGGGTTTCGACAATTAAAATGGAAATAATTGGGTTGATGGGTTCAAACTTGTATTCTCAATTGCAGCGAAATCAACAAATAATAACTTGTGCAACCACAATTCGGATGAACAAATCAATATACACATGCTAAATAATGTCCGGAACAACAAATAGGGCTCAAATACTAATAGTTTCAACTGAATTTAAGAGAGATCAAGACATTTCAACAAAAAACTGAAATTACTCGCAAAACAATAAATCCAAAGTAGAAGAATATAATTTCCCTTACGAATAATAGATTACCCTTACCTAGATTGATTGCAGGGTCGAGATTAATCTTCCTTTTTTTTTTTTTTTATCCTTAGCAGCTTGACGTTTCTTCTCCCTTTCTTTTTTCTTCTTTCCTTCTTCTTCCGCGCATGAGCTCTAGGTTTCCCATCTATTTTTCTTTTTCTTTTTTTTCAACCCACTATAAGTCTCTCCCTCTCTAACTTAGTATAGTTTATACTATATATATTTGTGTCTGTGTGTTTGTTTGTGTGTGTGTATTGTACTATGTTAGGATAATACACTTTACACTTCTAATATAACGCATACAACCACATTAGATACGTGCATAAATAAATACTCGTGCGTCGTTCACCCACCTATTCCATTTTTTGCCATATTTTCAATTCTTAAATTATTATTGACCCTTTCTACTACTTCATTTTATCATCTCAATCTCTCATTTAACGCAAACATTGCACCCATGTATCCATTTTCAGTCCTAAATTTACTACTCATTCAAATAAAAATCAAATAGAAATTTAGGGGTATTACGTCCTCCCCCCTTACAAAAATTTCGTCCCCGAAATTAACGTACCTAGTCGGTGAACAACTCCGAGTGCTCCCTTTTCATGTTGTCTTCGGGTTCGCAGGTTGCCTAATCCGTTGAATGGTTTCGCCATAATATCTTCACCAACGGTATCCATTTAGTTCGCAATACTTGCTCCTTCCAATCCAATATCTGAATGGGTCGTTCCACATAAGATAAGTCTTCTTTCAGCTCTTTTCCTATTCATCTTTAAGCACATACGACAAGTCGGGTACATACTTCTATAATGTAGAGATATGAAACACGTCATGGAAATTAGCCAAACTTGGGGTGAGCGCTAACCGATACACCACTTGTCTGGTCCTTTCAACAATTTCAAATGATCCAACATAGCGCGGACTTAACTTTTTTTTTTTTTCCAAATCTCATTATTCCTTTCCAGGGTGAGACTTTGAGAAACACTCTATCACCAACTTCAAACTCTAAACCCCTTCGTTTAAGATCATTATAGTTTTTTTGTCTACTTTAGGCTGTCAGAAGATGCTTCTTAACAATTTTGATCCTTATCCATTGTGATCTGTAACAACTCAGGTCCAAGTATTTTTCGTTGTCCAACCTCTTCCCAACAAATTAGGGAACTACACTTCCTCCCATACAATGCCTCAAATATTACCATTCCTGATACTAGAATGATAACTGTTGTTATAGGCAAACTCGATTAGAGCAACGTGTTCAGCCCAACCACCTTTAAAATCTAGCACACAAGCTTTGAGCATATCCTCTAAAGTTTGAATTGTTCTTTTTAATTGTTCGTCCGTTTGTGGGTGAAATGTAGTACTCATTGCTAACTTTGTTCCTAAGGCTGTTTGCAAACTTTTCCAGAACTTAGATGTGAAATGAGGGTCTTGATTCGAGACGATGGTAACCGGTATTCCATGTAATCGTATCACCTCTTGTATGTATAGTTGGGCTAACTGGCTTAGACTATCACTCACTTTGACCGGCAAAAAATGCGTTGTTTTCATCAACTGATCAAGTACCACCGATATAGCATTGAACCCCCTTCATGTGTGGGGTAGTCCAATCACAAAGTCCATCGTGACATGTTCCCACTTCCATTCAGGTATTAGTAGAGTTTGCAATAAACCCAACGGTTGTTGATGTTCAGCTTTTACTAGCTGGCAAGTTAAGCATTTGGCCACAAATTCTGCTATCTCTTTTTCAACACTAAGCCACCAGAAGGTTGAGCGCAAGCCTCTATACATGTTCATCTCCCCGAGATGTACAATATATGTGGTACTGTGAGCTTCCGTTAGGATAACATTCTTAATGTCTTTATCTGTGAGTACTCAAACCCTATTTCTGAATTTAAGTATTTTGCCCTGGTCAACTCTAAAGTCACTTGTCTTTCCCTTCCTAACCATTATCAAATTCTTTTCCAACTCTTTATCAAGGAGTTGTGCCTCCTTGATTCAGGTCAGGATAGTAGGTTGTAACTCAATGTTGTATAAGCTTGCTCCATTTACCACCGATAGTTTCATTTCCATCTCCAGAGATTGCAATTGGAGTAATTGGGGTTTCTGTGTCAATAAATTGGCTAGGTCCCCTGCACTTTCCCGGCTTAACGCATCAGCCACAGTATTTGCCTTTCCTAGGTGGTGAAGAATTGTGTAATTATAATCTTTGAGTAGTTTTAACCATCTCCTTTGTCACCTTGTTCAGTTCCCGATAGTTTATGCACATTCGGAGGGTGCCATCCTTCTTTTTTGCAAATAATACTGGAGCACCCCAAGGTGAAACTCTATGCTGAATAAACTTTTTCTCTAACAACTCTTGTAGCTAAGCTTTCTGCTCTTTTAATTCTACTAGGGCCACCCTATAGGGCGCTTTGGCAATTGGTGTTGTTCCAAGTACCAATTTGATACTGAATTCCACTTCCCTATTGGGTGGTACCCCTGGCAAATCCTTAGTAAATACATCCACAAATTCATTACATATCAGCAACTCCCTCAGGTTCGAGTTGCCTTTCTGGGTATCCATCACATACGCTAGCTATCCAACACACCCCTTCTGAAGGTATTGTCGTGCCTTAAGCGTGGTTATAAGATATGGTGAATGGTTAATGCGGTTACCATGGAAGGTAAGATCCACACACCCAGGAAAGCTAAAGCAAAGGCTTTTGCGATGACAGTCCAATTGTACGTGACGCCCAGCAAACCAGTGCATGCCAAGTACAACATCAAATCCGTGGAACTGAAGTAGTATGAGGTTGGCCATTAGGTCATGGCCTCTCACGCGTACAAGGCAACCCCTAATAATATACGTAGCATCCATCATCACCCCATTCAGGAGTCTTATGGATATATGTCCATCTAATCGTGAGGGGATATGATTAAATTTGCTCGCAAAGATATATGACACAAAAGAATGTGTTGCATCAGAGTCAAACAAAACATGTGCAATATGACCATGGATAGGTAAAGTACCTATCACCACTTCGTTAGATGCCTTTGCGTCCTTGACATTGATATTGTACCCATGAGCCACCGTAGTTTGGGGCTTACTGCCTCTATTTCCTCTGGAAGCATCCTTTTTGCCATGACAGTACCTTGCCTCATGACCTGGCTTTCCACACACATAACCGACTCCTTGAGGTTGTGAACAATCTCTTGCCAAATATCCAGCTTGGCCACAATTGTAACATACACCAATTGCCCTCAAACAGTTGCCACCCTCATGTTGTTTTCCATATCGGTTACACACTGGCGCCATCCCAAATCTCCTTTGTTCCCGACTCTGTTTCTGAACCCTTCTCTAAGGGAATTCAGGCCTCCTCTCTCACTGATCCCTTTTCCCCTCATCCTATTTCCTCTTTCTATTCTCTTTACTTTGCAACCAATTATCACAATCTTTTTCCACAATAAAAGCTCTCTCAACCAGTTTCAAGTGCCTTTCCAGTTGCAATAGCAAGACTCGGCTCCTGATAAAAGGTTTTAGACCTTCCTCAAATTTTTTTGCTTTTCGCGCCTCAGTACTGACTTGGTGAGGCGCAAACCTAGCCAACTCATTAAATTTTTCTGCGTATTGAGCTACTGTTAACCTTTCCTGCCTTAAATTCAGGAATTTGGTTTCCATTCGATTCCTAACACTTTTTGGAAAGTACTGCTCCTCAAAGTGCCTTTTGAATTGACATGTTATAAACTCTCCTTCATCCAACCCTTCACACTCAATGCCTCCTCTCACATCCCACTAATTCTAGGCTTCACCTTTCAGCATTATGGCAGCATACGGTATCTTCATCCTCCCGCTACATTCAACTATCTCAAATATCTTTTCTATTTCACGCAACCAATTATCGGCTTCGATGGGGTGATAAACTCCCTTGAACTCGAGAGGTTTCATTTCCCTAAATTGCTTGAATGTGTTATTCATTCTCACTACCTGTCCTTATGGCTCCACATTATCTTCCCTTCTAGATCCCACATTTCGTTGAACCAATGTAACCAACTACATCAAGGCCCCAGCTATCCCACTCTTGTCATCATTTTTCCTATTCTAATCGTTGTTAACTGGATTCTTAGCTGGAGACGAACACACATTCTCTAGTGGAACTTGTGTCCTAGGAGATTGATCCTGTGCCATTGTGTCAACACAACAATACCCACAATATAGGATCACACATAATCACAAGATATAAAATCAGAGTACACACAACAGCATTTATTACACAAGTTGTTTATAAGTAGCTATTATACATAATTTACTACGAGCTCGCTCACACTCAAAAATATTAAACATGTTCAGCCCAGGTTAAAAACAAAGGATCCTCAGCAGCACGTATACACGCCAAAAATAGGCGAGGATTCCCTTTTAAACAAAAATGGATAGCCTATGAAGGGAGGTCGTTCTCATAAGGGCCCTAGGTAATTCGGATTGTACTCCAATTCTTGCAGGAAAGCGGTCAAGAAGATTACAGTGTGATTATCGTCCGACCTATTTTGTCAGCCCTCGTTAACCACCTCAATCATGCACCGCACCTGGCGCTAGCACTACAGAAGCTGGTGTACACGAAGCCGTTGCTCCCTCTTCACCTCACATTCAAGGTGCTCTATATAGTCCTAAAAGTCGGCCCGCTAATAGTTCCTTTGTTGCCATTTTCTATGAGCTTCAACCTCTATTCTTCGCCCTTGGGCTTCGATGCCCTCTCCTCTCAACTTCTACATACGAGTTCCCCTGTAAGACTCATTGGTGGATTTGTGTGTAGACTTGTCATGCAAAGGGGGCTTGAGGGGGCAACCGATGCTCAAAGACTAGCCCGTTCACTGACTCTACTGAGACGACACTTCCATTCAAGCCTTAAGAACCTTCAGTTAGCCCTCTGGAAAAAGAAGGCAGCTTCAATTAGTAACGATGTAAAGTTGATTTGGCATACACCCTCGTCCTTACCAAAACCCGCCCATTGGCTATCTAACCAAATATTTTTTTTACCTAACGTCCATAAACACGCTCACTGTCTTCAGAACCTAAAAACCTAGGCTCTGATGCCAAGTTGTGACACCCCCACCTTTCACACACTAACAAGTGTACAAGGATACACTCATCCCATTATCCACTAAACGGTTCCTTATCATTAACACAAAAGTGAAATCATGTACAACACACTCAAAAACTGTATTACATAAAATATTACATTCCGAAAGATAGCTTGAACATATAAAAGCTTAAACGTTTAACTATTGGCCAGCCCTTTCCCCTTGTCGCCACCACCACTCACGTATGACTCGTTTTTAACAATTTACCTGAAAATGATTCAACCAATAAGGGTGAGTGTGAAAGAACACTCCGTAAAAGACAATCAACCAAGAATATGCTCAAGAAAGATTAACATAACAAGTTCAATATATGTCAACTCAAAGCAACAACTACTGAGAGACATGAAAGGGTCGTGAACAGTGTGTCTATTTAAACCTGGGCACGGGGTCCAACATTTGTGCTATTACCCTAGCACGGGGTCAACTCAACGTTTCGGGGCCCTGTCAACCAGCCATTACAGCTCATGCGTGCATTAACCCAAGCATGGGATCTCTCATTCCCGCTTTCGCAGTTCATCTCAATCAACAGGGTTCACACGCAGCCTTCAACAACCAACATATCAAGTTGGACAAAACAAGTAGGTCCAACCCCGTTTAAATCAATGTTTGGGATTTCGACAATTAAAATTGAAATAATTGGGTTGATGGGTTCAAACGGTTATTCTCAATTGCAGTGAAATCAACAAATCAGGCTTAAATAACTTGTGAAACCACAATTCGGATGTACAAATCAATATAGACATGTGAAATAATGTGCGGAACAACAAATAGGACTCAAATACTAATAGTTTCAACTGAATTCAAGAGAAATCAAGGCGTTTTAACAAAATAACTAAAATTACTCACAAAACAATAAATCCAAAGTAGAATAATATAATTTCCCTCACGAAGAATAGATTACCTTTACTTGGATTGATTGCAGGGTTGGGATTAATTTTCTCTTTTTTTTTTTTTTTCTTTTACCCTCAGCAGCTTGACGTTTCGTCTCCTTTTATTTTTCTTCTTTTCTTCTTCTTCAGTTTGTGAGCTCTCAGTTTCCCCTCTGTTCTTCTTTTTGTTTGCAACCCACTATAAGTCTCTTCCTCTCTAACTTAGTATAGTTTATATATATATATATATATATTAAGTTGCAACTTGCGGAACTTAGTGAACAATCACTAAGTTTCGCCCCTTCCACCCCCACGTGTACTTATTAATTATATATATATATATATATATATATACAAGTTTCGCCCCATCCGCCCCCACGTGTACATATTATATATATACATATATATATGTATATGTACATATACATATACATATATATATGTATTAGAAGTATAAAGTGTATTATGTTAGGATAATACACTTTATACTTCTAATACAACGTACAACCACATTAGCTACGTGCGTAAATAAATACTCGTGCGTTGTTCACCCACCTATTCCATTTTTCGCCATATTTTCAATTCTTAAATTATTATTAACCTTTCTACTACCTAATTTTATCATCTCAATCTCTCATTCAACGCAAACAACGCACCCATGTATTCATTTTCAGTCCTAAATTTACCACTCATTAAAATAAAAATCAAATAGAAATTTAGGGGTATTACAATAATAATAATAATAATAATAACAATTATAATAAAAACATGCTATGCTAATACTTTTCCCTCGATACAGTAGTACCTTCTAAGCTCAATTGGTGGAAGATGCATTTAATTCCAAGTCTACCCTTATCTAAAGCCTCGCGTGCATTTCATGTTTGCTTTTTCCGCTTCATATAGATATCAAATTGGCCACTTTTTATAAACTTTAGAAGCTAAATTGACCACTTCCATACATGAGGGATCATATTGACACTAACCCCAAACTCGGGAGACCAAAAAGTTAATTTTCTCTTCTTTTTTGGATGAATAAAGCTGCATTGTCCAAAGTTCTCTTGAAAACTAAGTGTCATTCTATAGCATGTGCCTTCATTTTGTAAGGTGCACACTGCTCCTTACGTCACAACTTTAGGAGACCTTTACCCCTTATTGCTTTGCATGCCTTTAACAAGTATGTGAGATACTATCAATATAAGAAAAAACAACTATGCTAGGTACCAATCATAGTGAATAAAATAAGAAAGAAAAATAGCAAATACATGGAGGAGATGACGAGATGCGTCTTGGGTGCAGTAGGATTTGAGAGAAGAGGGATACACTCATAAACAACATTGAGATTACTCGCCAACTCATAAATTACATTTCTGATTCCCATACCCCAGTGGACTTATAAGTAGAGTCGGCGAACTCAGCCCTTGACCTGCCAACCTGCTCGTTGTACAAACCCAACCTGATCCACAAAATAATCTTGACCCATCATTGACCTTCCCTTGTTACGTAACCCACATTTGACTAGCTCATAATTGACTCGACCCATCCAATTCTCATTTCTAGTTAGGATTTTTAATATTTTTTAGATTTTAAGTCAGATTTTTTACAAAATATTGATTGATTTATGAAAATATTTAAATAAAAAAAATTGTCCCACCAAAATGAGCCCTTAAACTGTTGACCCGCCCTGGCCGACTTGTTATGTAACCCGACTTGACCTTTACAATAATCTTGACCTACATTTGACCTGCCGTAATTGGCCCAACTTGCCCAATTACTACCTCTATTTATAAGTACACTGAGATGTTTCCCACATTTGTCCTTCAGGAGAACCCTCAAAACTTTCCCCAATGGTATTTACTGATTTGCCTAAGCTCTCTGCACAAAATGGGGGAAAACCAACCAACGGTTGGAAGACCCAAAAACGTTCCAATCATGCAAGACATGATAGTAGCGGAGAATATTGTCAAAACTGCTCACCACCTTTTAGAACTTGGATTTTATGTTGACTCCAATAGAGGCTAGTTGACCAACATTACAAGAAAAGCTTCCAGAAATTTGCCAGTCGACCAGCTTGATCGGCAGGCCCTGTTCTGGTTCCCCAAAATTCAAGGCAAACCCCCACAGTATTTGACACCCGCACTGTGTCCGTGCTTCTTAGACCCTACAAGCTAAAGCATGTAGTTTAGTTAAGCTCATTTCATAAAAGGGATTTCTGATCATGGCATTGTCTCTTCATTGGTGTTAGATGGCTCACTACCAAGTTCAAGTCTCGAGAGGGCCAAGCCCTTAGTTGAAGGAAGGCTCAGTTCTGTACGTCAGTTGACGAGTTCTCTTAGACTGGCCTATTGTATATCTTAACGAGCCCAACTTATTTAAACTAAAATAATTCTTATATAGACTGCTAAAACTTTATCACATAATTAATCATAAACTTTATTTTCCCTAGTCCCCTATGACATTTTCAGCTGCAGTGAGATGATTATTCACCTGTGCATCTGTCCAGTCAAAAGTTGTAACATCACTTGAAAAAAATTTTAAAAAATAAAGATAAAAAACCTTATTTTTTTTTTTCAATTTTGTTTAGTTGCAATACAGATGTTTCAGCTAGTAATCGTACTGATTATTAATTGTTAAATTTCAGGCTTCAAGGTAATCCAATATGCTCAAATGTGAATGTGAACGTGAATGTAGTCCAATTTTGTGGATCACAAAGCCAAGAGGAAAATAATTTTGAGAGCTTCAGCAACTCTTCCACTGTTTGCCCCACGCAGGCATGCCCAAGTCCTTATGAATATGCACCAGAATCTCCAGTATCTTGTTTTTGTGCTGCACCACTGCTCGTTGGATATCGATTGAAAAGCCCTGGATTCTGGGACTTCTTGCCGTACTTGAATTTATTTGAGGAGTACATAACTTCTGGTCTTAGCTTGGATATCTATCAGCTACAAATTGATTCATTCATATGGGAAGAGGGCCCTAGGTTGAGGATGTACTTAAAACTATTTCCCCTGTATGATATTGTTAACAATAACTCTCATGTATTCAATAGGACTGAGGTTCGACGAATCAGAAGCATGTTTACAGGATGGAACATTCCTGATAGCGATATTTTTGGGCCCTACGAACTCCTCAACTTCACTTTGTTGGACCTCTATAAGGACAGTATGTCTTGGACTCCTTATCTGATTTATTTTGCATGAAACTGAATTTGTCTTCTCAAATCTGAATATTGATTCTTTGCATAACTCATGGTTTCATGCCTTTTTCTCAAAGCCGTGAGCTTCCTTCTTTCCTTTCAAATTTGGACCAGTGCTTGGATAGCATCATTGTAATTTACTTGATAGATTTCCTTATTCCTTTTTAGTGATACCTCCAGTCATGTTTTATTTGCTAGTTTGAGATTTTTCATATAATTTTGTGGAGTTTATTAATGTGTGGCTTATAGCTGTGGTTCATTCAAGTTGTATATGTTTTTACCTTGATCACCATAGCAGTGCTGCTGCTAATGCTGAACCTTCAGTTTGGACAGAAAATGACCTACTGCAATGCTTGGTCTTTGTTGTGCTGCATTATCAATCAGAAGCGCATTCCCTATTTTGCAACACTTGTTTATCAACCAGACATCACCTTCTCTATTATGTGTATTTGAATGTGTGTGTGTGTGTATACAGTCTAGGGTGTTTAATGATTCTTATTGCTGTTGCAGCGATTTCCACATCCCCAACATCTGGTTTAAGTAAGGGTGCACTTGCTGGCATTGTAATAGGGGCTGTTGCTGGTGCTGTTACGCTGTCCGCAATTGTTTCACTTCTTATCTCGAGAACACATTTGAGAAGCCACCATGCAGTTTCAAAAAGACGTTTATGTGAGTATATTTGAAAACGAATTTTCTGTACATGATCCTCAGTTGGAAAACATTAATATTTAGTGGTGTCTTGTTGCAACATTCAGGGTCTGGACCATGTAGGCTTATACCTGAATAAATGAAGGAAGATCCATGTGATAATGGATAACTAATAACAATTTTATGTTTGTTTTAAACTTTGATTTTCTTATAAAGCTGAAGGCATCTATATTTTATTAGAATTGTTGATGTAGGGCAGTAAGGAGGAAAGGGCAGAAGAGATGGCGAATTAAGGAAAATAGGAAGGAACCTTGGAGGTGGAGAACAAATTTGATAATTGGAACAACAAATTCAATAATTGGGACATCGTGAAAAACAACTTCCTTTGTGACTGCATGGAACCACAACTTCCTTTGTGGGACCACAGCTTGAGTGAATTGGTAGCTAGGAGTAACCACAATATCATGTTCAATTGACTGCCAGTCCAGCACAACTTGTGGGCCTTCTTGAGTGTTTCTGTTGTGAGCCTAATGGTTGGTTGCACATTCATAAGAGTGTCATTAGAAAGCCTAGGCTTGACTTCTGTACAATGGTCACTTCTCTCATTAGATTTGGGTCATGGACAAGGAATTACTCTCTTTGGGACGGTTCAAATTTAGACAGCAACCATTATGTCAAAAAGAAAACTGGTTCTTCGGTGCATTATATTGGACACCAAAGCCTTTAGGCCACACATAACCCAACAATATATGAATGGCTCGCACAGGAAGGATGTCACACCCATAGTTGTCAAGACATCGCCTAGGCATGAAAAAAAGGGCAAGGCGAGCACTCACCTGGCTTTGTGAAGCAAGTTGCTCGCCTTTCCTAGTGGAGGGACGCCTAAGCATCGCCTTAAATGCCTAGGTGCACCTTGGCCATTTTCTTTGAAAAAATAACGACCCGAGCAAAACGATGTGTGAGCAGGGAAGAAATTATGATCCTTTGCAACTTGATGAATTGGATTGGAGTAGTAAATGGATGTTGATCTTAAACATTTATATATATTATGTGTGTGTGTGTGTATAGATATATTTGTGTGTGTGTGTGTGTGTGTGTGTGTGTGAGAGCGGGGAAGAAATAATGATCCTTTGTAGCTTGATGAGTTGTTGATCTTAAACATTTATATATGTATGTGTGTGTGTATGTGTATATATATGTATGTGTACATATGTGTATGTGTGTGTGTGTGTGGAGAGGGGGGTTGGGGGGGGGGGAAGGGCAGGGAATTCTGATCCTTTTCAACTTAATGAGTTGGATTGGAGTAGTGAATAGATGTTGATCTTAAACATTTATATATGTATGTGTGTGTGTGTGTGTGTGTATTGTCTCTTACGAGCTGTTTTGGGTGCCTTGCGGACGCCTAAGTGTCTGCCTTGTCGCCTAGGTGTTTAGACTCCCAACCAATGCCTTACCTCGCCTTGGTGCCTTGACAACTATGGTTGCACCTTACTTGAATGCGAATGTCATTAAATTGAATAGGAACTAAGCATCTCTTGGTAACTAGTAAAGCTAAAAGGAGAAGGATGGGGCTCTGTTTGCAAATTTAATTTTGTAATGCTACTTTCCGAGATGAAGTTTTTGGAACACAAATGATCGATGAGAATCATCCAAGTTATGAGTGCACATCTTGCAATCGTAGTAAAAACTCGTACAGTCATTCCATCCCATGCATCATGCTTAGTGGATGCAAATAAAGGGATTGCATCATACTGAAATCAGGGGCCTTTTTGTGAGCTTTGGAGAATTCTGAGCCAAACTGTGACGCGGAGGTCGAAAACAAATCAGTGGGGCCATGCCGGTACAACTGAATATGCGTTAGAAAGGTCAATCCCTCCTCTACGACACCAAAAAAAAAAAAAAAAACCTGGCTGAACTTCTACCGCCTGCTTCCATAGAAAAATATCGTGACAACATAAGTGGTCATATTGGATCCTTGGGAACCATCACAAGTATGGCTAGTTATCGAAGGGAGTATAACTGTTGTATACTGGAAAGTAAGTAAAAAATTAATTATGGTTAAATACAACAGTTGTGGGATGGATCTTATGGTTAATATCTCATCTAAATGGTAGCTGAGGCAATGTGCTATATTTTTGTGGGTGATTGGCAGTAAATTGGGGTAAATTAGACTTTATTTGGGCCTGGCAACAAAATCAATTTGTTGCAGCTCAAGTTTGAGATGACAAACAGTCATAACTCACATATGCCGAAGAGGTACACTATATAATATATTTTAGATAATTAATCTTAGTATGATGTCAGATTGTAGACTGAGAACTTTATTAATCCCATCGTATTCCTTGTTTTGAGCTGAACATATCCTTTTTCTAAAATTTTTCTTTATTGTCATGTATTACCTACCATTGCTGCATTACATGCTTATCTACAGGACTGGATCCCAGCCTACACTTAATTAAATTGTTGGTGCTATGTTATGACAAGTTATAATCAAAAGTTGGCAATTCTTTATATTTATCAGAAGTTTAGTAGGGTTTCCACTTCTGTTTGCAATTAGAAATGCCAGCACTTATTCGTCAATCATTAAAGGAAAAAAATGTTACTTTGTATTGTTTGAAAGAGACTATAGCTATGCACCTATGAATGTGATTAATTTTGTTACAATTTTGGTCTCCATCTATACAGTGTCTAAGCGCTCAATCAAAATTGATGGTGTGAGGGAGTTCACTTATGGCGAAATGCAGCTGGCAACTAACAATTTTAACCTCTCCGCTCAAATTGGCCAAGGTGGGTATGGAAAGGTCTATAAAGGTAATTTGGCTGATGGAGCAGTTGTGGCCATAAAACGGGCACAAGAGGGATCATTACAGGGTGAAAAGGAGTTTTTCACGGAAATAACATTGTTATCTAGGTTACACCATCGGAATCTAGTCTCTTTAATCGGATATTGTGATGAAGAAGGTGAACAGGTGATTTTTCTTGTAGTTCCTTTAGGATGTTTAATCATATTCATCATTATATTCTGCATGAGGGCCAGTAATTGATATAAGTAGGGCTTATCCTGGGGAAATGGTGACCCTTTGACTGGATAGGTGACAATAGATCCAACAGAATTTAGAAAAGCAAATTTGTGTGTATAAATTACCAATAACATTATACGGGATATATATCTTTTACTTTCCTTTGTTTAAATACCATGCTCTAAGAAGTTAGATGTATTCTAAGGAACTAAACCCTTTATTTGTATTAGCGATGAATATTTGGATGATGGACCAGGAAAGTCATTCTCCTTACGTTTGTTGCTCCTGTACGTGCAGATGTTAGTTTATGAATTTCTGTCAAATGGCACTCTGAGGGATAATCTTTCTGGTACATCCCAATTTTTCCTTTCGTGTTAGTCCATTATGATTGTTATATTTATGGTTCGGTTGGAAATTCTATTTAGTGTAATTTCATAATGGTTCCAAAATTTGCTTGTGAGAGGAAGATGAGACAGATTTATAGTTTTGTTAATTCATTGAGTTGTAATAAATGGTAACAAATGTCTAATGTCGCAGGAAAGTCTCGAGAACCTCTAAGTTTTGCAAGGAGATTGAGAATCGCATTGGCTTCTGCCAAGGGCATTCTCTACCTGCATATGGAAGCAGACCCTCCAATATTTCACAGAGATATAAAGGCCAGCAACATACTATTGGACTCCAATTTTACTGCGAAGGTTGCTGATTTTGGACTTTCACGTCTTGCCCCAAACCCAGAAATCGAAGGGAATGTTCCTGCTCATGTATCTACTGTTGTGAAGGGGACTCCTGTAAGCACGACTCTTAACCATTCATTCTCTGGAGAAAAGCTTATATAGAGGCAGACTTTGGATGTATTCATTTGCTTTCTTTCTTGTTCCTTATTGCTGCCATTTATCCCAATTTTGCATGTACTTTTGTGTTATTCTGACAGTAGAGCTGGCAATTTTATACCTGTCTATTAACCCACCCAGTCGTGTCCATTAACATCCTTTCCTAGCCCTCTCATTGATGTCTATGTTAGTTTTAAGACTGCAACTGCATGAGAAACAACGGCCTATAATTTAAGTAGATGCCCCTGGGAAACAGAAGACAGATCGGTGTCTTCTCATTCAAGTGGCTTGGTGATTGCTGAATCCAAAGTTCAGATTAAGGTTAGCTTTGTTGTTGTGAGGTTTTAGCTGCCAACTGGAAGCCACATGGATATCCATATTATCATGGCAGCATTTCAACCTTTGGAACTTAATGTTGGGAGGAGGGACCACATTTGTACAGTTTGGAAGTTGGTGGATAACATGGAAGCATTTGAAAGGTGGTTGATGAGATTAGAGATTATCCCAAAGTGCTGGACAGAAGGCATTACACTATGAAACTAAATTTTATCTTATTGACTTTTCTTTATTCATCATTTGTTTTGACAAGAACTGTTAAATATGATGCATTTGCACTGCAGGGCTACCTGGATCCCGAGTACTTCTTAACCCACAAGCTGACTGATAAGAGTGACGTCTATAGCCTTGGTGTTGTGTTTCTTGAGCTCCTGACTGGGATGCAGCCAATCTCACATGGCAAAAACATTGTTAGAGAGGTACAATTTAGCCTGCTTGTATAGAATGTTTAGCCTAAAGTCTCAGAATGTGAAAGAGGCCTAGATTTTTGTAATTTTCCCTGAAAGTAGTGAGTTTTACTGTTTTGTACACCCTCAAATTTAAATTTTCATATCCTAAAATTTATCACTGTGATTTACTGCAGATCGCATAGATATGCTTGAAGTAGTTTTCTCTTAGTTTCTTTCAATGCCTGATGTCCCATGAATGTCTGAATTAGTTTTGCCTGAAGTAGTTTTCACTCTATTGTATCATTCCTCACCCCCCATCAGGTTAATCTTGCATGTCAATCTGGCATGCTCTTTTCTGTCATTGATGAACGAATGGGATCCTACTCCTCAGAATGCGTGGAGAACTTTTTGACATTGGCCCTCAAGTGCTGCCAAGATGAGACAGATGCGCGACCTTCAATGGCTGAGGTGGTTCGAGAACTTGAAAATATATGCCGTCTCCTGCCAGAGTTTGACGGTAGTAAAGAATCATCGAACAGTACTGATCCAGGCAAGGTCTTGACTCCACCATCTGCATCTCCATTGAAAAATCCTTACCTGTCATCAGATGTCTCGAGCAGCAATCTTGTTAGTGGAGTCATTCCCACAATTACGCCGAGATAAATTGTTTGTCATCAGAAATTAGGGTATCATGTCAGTAGTCACTTCCACCATGAGCTTATCAGTAAAACAGTAGGTACTATTATTGTTACTACTGGTTATTACTGTGGACATTAGTAGTATCAATTACGCCAAGATGAATTGTTTGTCATCAGAGATTAGTTTGCCATGTCAGTGCAGCCACTTCCACCATGAGCTTCTGTGAAACAGTAGGTATTATTATTGTTACTAATTATTAATATGGACATTAGTAATATTGTTAATTAAGAAATGGTGTTTTTGATTATTATTATTCATAAATTTTCTCTTATAATAGGAATGTTATAAATGTCATGTCCAACTGGTTGAAAAAGTAGAGGTAGTTTCCATGACATGTTTGTCAATAAATGGCGAAGTCCATTAGTATCTCTATAAGAAAATACTACATGCACATCTTTCACACACTATTCACAATAAAAGTAGTCACATGCCAAAATATGTATAGTTCTGTATTATTTTTTTTTATGAAAATACCATTCAAAAAGGATGACATATATTTTGAAGAATGTGTGAAGGATGTATATATAGTATTGCTCTTTTTTATAACATATTTGTCAATAAATGAAGTTCATTATAGAAATGACAATTGTCTCAATGGAGACTAGGATCAGCTTTGGTGAATAAAGAAGAATCGACTGGAAATTTTCACTTTTCATAGGCGAAGCAAATCAAAAATCAGAAAAATCACGCCATCTCTCCCAAAGATACGCTTCAAAAGATTCAGTCAGCTTTTTTCTATACACGATTTAATATTGATTTTATAAGAAACTGGGGTCACCGAAATAGAAGTAACTCTAGGATGCTCTAAAGATACGACCGGCCCCCCTCAAAAAAAAAAAAAAAGAAAGAAAAGGGGAACAGATACGATTGGGATCATTATTCATAAAGAAAAAGAAGGTATGATTGGGTGAAGTACTTACCTGGATGAGTTCGAGTTCCAAGAGCTTGGTGATTTGTAACCAACCAATCGGTGTGCTAATCCGGAACACGGTCACACGGTTATTGAACATTTTTTGTCATAAGATTTGACTTGCCACCTAATGAAGCCAATGAATGTATATGAATATTGTAAAAATAGATCAGGTTCAATGTAGACCAGGTCATTGAACCGGTATAAAGGTCACTGGACAACTAACTGTTGAATGTTTCCAGAAAAAGAAAACACAACTTCGAAAATTTTACGTGCAGAGCCTCCTGGTCAATTGTTTCTTGTGTGTGCTCAACATCCATGTCAACCAACCGTACCAAATCCAGCAACATAAAGAGAAACGTAATTTGACAAGCAGCCCACACACCGCAAAACAACGTCTTCCCCTTTGACAGTTGAAAAGTCAAACTGATCAATTCGTGTAACAATATGCAGTTACCTGGTCAAAGAGCAAAACCATGACTCTTCATACGCAAAAATAGCAAAAATAACCAAATGAGTTGCAACAAACTACAACATTATTAGAATCATCCAACCGGAAACATGCACTATACACAACGACATCACTAAAAACTTCCCCTCACTATGACGAGCTGGTGAAACCAACTCACATACTAAATCCAATCAACTGCATTATTCAGATTCCCACCAAACAATGACATGAGATCTCCCCCGTGAACTCCACCCTCAGGCATTACAAAGTCGTGGCTCTTTTTCCCACCCTCAACTCCACCAATATCACACCCATGGTTTCCTCCCTCTTTCTTCTTGGCACCCAACATCCCTGAATCAGACTGTGAGGACTTCATTGATAGAGGAACCAATACCTGAGGAGGTATATGAAATTGTTGTTTGGTTGGGTTTTGGTTTTCTAGTGAATCAATGGAATCTGCGACCACACTGACTCCTGAGGAAGAATAATTATTATTGAAGCTGCTCCCAGCAGTCGAAGTAGCGGCAACTAGCCTGTGGAAGAGTCATTGTTGAATCATGCCTTGCTTGTTTGATTCTCTCTCCAGAAACACGCGCGCATATGCAGCACAGAGCCCACTCCCCTTCCCCTTGCAAATTTCTCACACCTGGAATCTCCTCCCCAGGTGCATCGCATACCCCCACCATGTGCCTTGCAGAAATCTGTGCTTCCTTGAGCACTCTTCCCACAGCTGTCATAATGTCACCATTTCCCTCCACCATGCCTAACACAACAGTCGGTATGCCCACGTGCACTCTTACTGCATCCCTGAACAGCACACCTCTTACCACTGCTGTGGGCAACACAAAAATTTGTGCCACCATATACACTCTTCGGGCAGATCTCACCACCACCATGGAGGCAACACTTACCACCGCTGTGTCCTTTGTGCAATGCGGCGCTTCTTTCAGCACCTTTTGTACAACCATCAAATATGCAATGCTTTCCCCCACCATGTGCCTTGCAAAACATGGTGCTCCCTTGTGCACCCTTGGTACATCCCTGGTATTTACAACAACACCCACCGCCCTGAGAGATGCACAAGCCGGCTTGCCCCTCAGCACTGCGAGCACAAGCTTCCACCTTACACCTCTTCCCCCCACCATGTCTGATGCAGAGTCCCAGCTTTCCCCATGCTGCCTTGGCACAAGCTTGCCCTCCTGGATGCCCACAACGTTTGTCACCACCATGTGCTATGCATTAGTCTCTCTTCCCATCAGCACTCAACAGAGTGGCCCACTCCTCTCCCCACCATAGGCCTTACAGTAGACAGTTCGGCTATCAGCACCCCTACTGCATCCTAGGCTCTGGCAACTCTGTCCACCTCCATGACCAATACAAAGGCTCGATGCCCCTCGACCATCCTTTGAACAACCAGAGAACTTGCATTTTTTAAGGTTGTTGGTTCTGTGTTCTGAAGATGCACCAGAAGCTACTGGTTTCAAGATGGTTCCTATGAAATATTCTTTCATAAAGCAAGTTTCAAAGCTCAACTGAGAATGAAGGGAATCTGATTTAGTCCCTCCAACCTCTAATATTACTACAATCCATTCTTGGACCAAAAACAAGTGTTGGCATATATCCACCTGACTTCTTTGCTGTGGTAGAACCCTCATCAAAGACTGGAACAACAAGTCTATTATCATCAATTGACCCCTGGACCCGGAGATGGGCCACATCATTATCAGTTAGTGTTGAAACAGAATCACTCTCAGATAGGCCAAGTTTTAAAACAGAATCACTCTCAGATAGCGCCATTTGATGTGTTGCAGAAGATTTCTCTCTGCTAAGCTCAATATGGTAAGAACTATCAGTGTGTAGCCTGGTGTTGGGCCCAATCCAGGCACCAATCTGCAGCCATCGTCAAGAGCATCAGAATACATAACACCGAGACTGCTTTCAGTATTACCAAACCTGGTCGTGTCCCTCTCCTCATAGCCAGAGCATTTCAGCTGTAAAGTGGTATTGCCAAAGATCTCTTTATTTTTTATTTCACGAGTTTCAGAGAACAGCGCATTTTTTTGATTGAGATCCATTCACAGAATGCTGTATAATGTAATAGCAAACATGAAGGTGCCCAACTAGCCGAAAAATCTTAAGCCATGTATTTAACAGATGTACAGACTAGAACCATGGAAGAAGCTCCGATAAGCTATCTTCACCACTTTACAAACCCTAAAGTATCTGACCTATCCATTCTTGGTGTGATTTAGCGCAACCAAACCCAAATCTAATAATGGAAGGCTAGGTCAAAGAATATCTGATAAAGTTTTGTGGATAAAATCCTTTAATGAGAACAATAACGATTGGCGTGCAGAATATATCTGCAGAGCGATGGTTGCCCCTTCCCGAGATATACTTTTCCTTCATTAACCCGTAAAATCACATTGCACGAACAATAAATTCCCAAAAAAAAAAAAACATGAGTCATAAATTTAATCTGCCTATGAGAACAAGCAATAGTTGTAAGGTTATTTGAATTTACTTTTTCTATGGGAATAAGAAACAATAAAAGAGAGGATATCATTGGGGAGAATGCCAGACCTTCAAAACATGGAAATAGAGACGCTGGCAATCTGATGGTATATAGGGAAACAACAACTAACCAACAACCAAAATTGAGTTGGAAGCGCCTCAATTAGCCCATGAAACAATAACACACCAAATTTCACAAAATCAAAGATAAAGAAAGACACAGTAACGCGGTAGCTTACTCAACTTTCCTTATAGAGCACTGAAAATCAAGAAGAAAATATAGGGTACTCCGAGTATGATATACGATTCAGCTCATGTGAACCACAAGCCTCCATGTACAACTTTATGCCCAAGCAGGATCCACCGGTTTCCGCTTTCCTCCTGCTTCTGACCAAAAAAAAGAAAAATAAAGGCGACATTTTGCCTTGTGATTTGACCAGGATGAAGCCTGCATCTACATGCCCTACAGGAACAACCAATATTTTCTCAAATAGGCCAGAAGTTCTGATGAAAAATAGTAATATGACAAATTGTTGAACAATTATATAACAGATAGGACATTGATCCCTTTGAAAATTTGCAGTAAGTGGCAGCCGATATGGAGCTTAAAGAGGAAGACATACAAGGTGATTCTAGGAAGTCAAGAACTGGATATTTTTCCGTCGCTTATGTGGGCCTTATTTAAAAGAGAGCTCTTAATGCAACGTTGTTATCCCTGATCGCATTTAGTGCTACCCAAAACATCACTGTTTTGTTAAATGATTTTAAAAAGAGGACTAATTTTTTCTTAAAATAATTTCGTTTTGGAATGTTATTGTATTCAATTAGGAATAGTGCACTCAAGCCCTAATTTAAATTTTATTTATTCATCCATACTTCTCAAATCAAATTGAAAATTAATATTACATGATGATTTCAAATATGTAGCACCGCTATCTAGTGGTCCTGTTACCACTGTAGATCACTATAGCGGTGTTAATTGATTTCAAACTCATAACGGCTACTACGACCATCTTTATATTTTCTCTTTTTTTTTTTTGTGTGTATGTTTTTCCTCCAAAATTCCCATCCATTTTTAGAGTTTTTTTTTTTTTCAGTTTTTGGATTCCCAAAAAATTTCCCCCCCGGCGCGCCGCACCCCCCCCCCCCCCCCCCCCCCCGAACTTTTTTTTTCCCAACCAGTACACCATCACAATCCTACCAATGTTGGCTTTTTGGACTTCATTCTACCTACAGCCATATTGATGATAGTCAAGATCAAGTTCAAGTTATGAGTAATAAAATGGATGATTGAGTTGAGCAATCGACGCATCATGCTGTTGGCATAATGTACCACTACAAATCAATTCTTCTGAGAGCAAGAAATTTTTTAAATTTATGTATTTCTCATTTATTATGATATATATGCAAATATTATTGTTGTATTGCTAGAAATTGAGATATATATATATATATATATATATATTTTCCTATTAACAGCATACTTAAAATATTATAAATTCTAATTCTCCCATAGAACCTTGCTTCTAGGATAAATAAGGTGGCTCAAAATAGTCTAAAAATAATATATAGTGGGTTTTAAATATTATAAATTCTAATGCTCCTATTAAATAATGTTGTTAAATAAATAATGTGGCTCACAATAATTTAAAAATCATATAAAGCGGGATTATAAACTTACAGTCACAAAATAAATAAATAAAATAAAGAGTTATGCAATGCGTGGAAAATTTCATGTCCACTATGTGACATCCCCACCTTTCCTATACTGAATAGGTGTATAAAGGTGTACTCATCTATCACTCACTAAAAGGTTCATTATTATAAACTTAAAAATAGAACAATGCACAATACACTTAATACTGTATTACATAATTTATCACATCGCAAAGGGGAATTTTGAACTGACCAAATGCTTAAAAGTTTAACAATCCCTTACAACCATCACCACTCTCGTACGGCACGTTCTCATGGAACTCACCTAAAAAAGGTTCAAACCAATAAGGGCGAGTGCGAATGAACACTCAGTAAGGAATAATCGATCAGGTACATGTTCAAGGAAGATCAACACAACAAATTCAACATAACTCAGCTCAAACCATCAATCACTAAGAGACCCATAGGGTCATGAACGGTGTGTCTGTTCAAACCCAAACACGTGGTCCAACATTTATGCATCAACCCAAGCATGGGATATACTCAACGTATCGGGGCCCATCAACTAACCATTATGGCTAATGCTTGCATTAACCCAAGCACGAGATCTCTTATTCCGACTTTCGCAGTTGTTCATCTCAATCAACGAGTTCAAACACAACATTCAGCAACCAACATAGCAAGTGGATTTGAACAAATATGTCCAATCACGTTCAAATTAACGTTTAGGATTTCAAACAATTATAATGCCAATAATTGGATTAGTGGATTCAAATGGTTATTGCCAATCGCATCTAAATCAACAATTTAGACTCAAATAACATGTGTAACTACAATCTAAATAAACAAATCAATATAGACATGTCAAATAATGCCCGAAACAGCCAATAAAGACCAAATATTAATAGGCTTAAATAAACTTAAGGAAAATAGAGGTACTTTAACAGAAAGATTAAAATTTCTTGCAAAAGAACAAATCCCATGTAGAAAAATAGGTTTTCTCATACAAAGAATAGATTATCCTTATAAAACTAAGTTTCTCTTACGTTGTTTTTCATTTTCTTCCTCCTCTTTTTTTCCTCCTTTCCCCTAACGTGCTCCCTTGGCCTCTTCTCTCTTTTCCCTTTTTCTTATTTTTTTTTTCCCGCTTTTGCTACCGTTTGCTTAGACGTTCATAGGATATGTTAACTTAGTGTATATATATATATATATATACTAATTACTAGTTCTCCTACTTAGAAGACTTAATGATTAAGTCTTTAACATCCTTTACCACTTGCCAACCTATTACAATATATATAATATATATAATATATAACTTACATGCACAAAATTATTATCATCCGCATTAACTATGTGCATATATAAATAATTATGTGCCGTGCATCCACTGATTCCACTTTTCACCATGTTTCCCATGTTTGAATTATTATTCGGCTTTTGAACACACCAATTTATTACTTCAATCCTTCATTTAATCCAAACAGCGCACCAAACTATGCATTTTCAATCCTAACTTTACCACAACTCCCGTTTAAAATTTAATGAGAATTTAGGGGTATTACACTCTTCCCTCAAAAAAATTTCGTCCTTGAAATTAACATGCCTAGTCCATGAATAATTTCGATACTGTAGTCTCATGCAATCTTTGGGTTCCTAGGTTGCTTCCGTTCGTGGAATGGTTCCACCACAATGCTTTTACCCAGATATTCGATTTATAACCAATATCCAACTAGTACATGAAGCCATCCCACTTGATATGAAATTTAATCTCGATTCTAATAGAATAATTTCCAACCAATCATGTAGCTATTCTACCCAACAGTTTCAATCCTTTCATATGTTATAGTGTTAAGCCACGAGCTTCAATTCATTAAGCTTTCACCCTTCTATTTAGTCCATCAAATTTAACATCAAAACATGACATCCATTGTTGAAATCTTCTACTTCTACCACTCCAACTGTCATACAGCACAAATGATACTTAGGATTACGACTTTCTAGGGGAATTTTTAATCAATAGTTTGTTGAACTACAACAAAATTCACATGAGCTAACTTCCATTTCCCATTATTCTTTAATTTGAAAACATAGGCATTCACCTGACTTTTAAGTGCATCAAGACTCTTTACTAATCAACCCAAAAAGACCAACAATTATCTCCTCCTTTTCTTTCATACGGATAAGATATGAAACTAAATTCAAACTTCCAATCTTTGACCACAAAAGAGTCCCCATAGTAACCGCAATATTATACACTAGGACTTCTATATTAGCTTTAACTTAACCATAAATTACACATCCCCAAACATTAGTTAGGTAGTTCAAAGTTTTCAACTAAACCCCAATGATCAATAAATGCGACTTCTTATGGTTTCCATTAAATAACAAAAAGTTACCATCAGCTTAACCTTAACCATAAACACGTAAGGGCTACTAGTCAACCACTAGGAGTAGCCCACTAATCCATAAATAGGAAATATAAGATAGTGCCCCCAACATTTTAGCACAATGGCTGCAAAACCAATCCTTATAATACTCGATGTATGAAATCTCCAACGATATTCAATTCACCAAAATATTTAAATATTCACTATGTAAATCTCACTACCACATCTACCTTGCTCCATTAATTAAAAGAGCATAAAGTTAAAAGATATGATATAACATATTTTAACTCATCGTTCTCTTAACACACCCAACAACTTTCTAAACCAACATTTTCCCACTTAGTTTCCACAAATGTTACTAATGTCTTCAAAATCCTAAAACTATGCTTTGATACCAAGTTGTGACATCCCGACCTTTCCTACACTGAACAGGTGTACAAAGATGCACTCATCTATCACCCACTAAAAGGTTCCTTATGATAAATATAAAAGTGGAACTGTGTACAATACACTTAATACTGTATTACAAAATTTATCGCACCCTAAATGGGAATTTTGAAGGGACCAAACGCTTAAAGGTTTAACAACTGGCTGCCTCTTTTCCCCTTACCACTCCCACCACTCTCGTATTACACGTTCTCACGAAACCCACCTTAAAAAGGTTCAAACCAACAAACGTGAATGCAAATGAACATTCAGTAAGGGATAATCAATTAGGTGCATATTTAAAGAAGATTAACACAAAAAATTCAACATAGTTTAGTTCAAACCATCAATCACTGAGAGACCCATAAAGTCATAAATGGTATGTCTGTTTAAACCCAGACACGGAGTCCAACATTTGTACATTAATCCAAACACGGGATCTACTCAATGTATCAGAGCCCGTCAACCAACCATGACGACTCATACATACATTAACCCAAGCACGGGGTCTCCAATCTTCGCTTTTTGTGGTTGTTCATCTCATTCAATAGGTACAAAAGCAACATTCAGCAACCAACACAGCAAGTGGGTCTAAACAAATATGTCCAACCACATTCAAACCAACGTTTAGGATTTCAAACAATTAAAATGGCAATAATTGGGTTAGTAAATTCAAATGATTAACAATTCAGGCTCAAATAACATGTACAACCACAATCCAAATGAAAAAATTAATATAGACATGTCAAATAATGCCTGAAATAGCAAATAGGGATGAAATATTAATAAATTTGGATAAATTCAAAGTAGATAGAGATATTTTGACAAAAGGATTGAAATTCTTCGCAAAAGAATACATCCCATATAGAAAAATAAGTTTTCCCTACAAAGAATTCATTACCCTTATAAAACTAAGCTTCCCTCATAGAAAATAGATTACCCTTACCTGAATTATTTGTGAAATCGAAACTAGCTTTTTAATTCCTTCCCACGGCTTCTTATGCTGTTTTTACTCTTCTTCCTTCTTTTTTTTTCCTCCTTTCCTCTGCGCACTCCCTCGGCCTCTTCTCTCTATCTTTTTTTCCCCCGTTTCGCTACTGTTTGCTTTAACGTTCATAGGATATGTTAACTTAGTGCATACATATATATTATTTACTAGTTCACCAGCTCAAAAGACATAATGTTTAAGTCTTTAACATACCCTACCACTTGCCAACTTGTTACAATATATATATAAGATATATCGTCTATTATATAATTTTAATATAACTTACACGCACAGAATTATTATCATCTATATTAACTACATGCATATATAAATAATTACGTGCCATGCATCCACCAATTACACTTTTCATTATGTTTCCCATCCTTGAATTATTATTCGGTTTTTGAATACGTCAATTTATTACTTCAATCCTTCATTTAATCCAAACTATGCATTTTTAATCCTAACTTTACTACAACTCCTATTTAAAATTTGATGAGAATTTAGGAGTATTGCACACCAGGCCCGCTTCCTATTATGTAACCCTTGCTACACTTGCTTCCCACTACACCTGCGATCACTATGTAATAGTTACAACAACCGCAACCCATTATCTAAAATCTCGCATGACAAGGTTTAAAAGAACTATGCTTGCCAGTTTGGTAAGGTAATAGAATTTAAGACATGAATTATCATACGATTGATGATAAATATAGGGAAAAGATGTTTCAAGGTTCAAGCTTCAAAGGAAAAGAACTCCTAAGGATTTTAGTTGTCAACTGGTGAGCGAATCAACTTGTAAAACAAAAGGCCCGTTTTTCGAATTGTGAATTGAAACGTATCCCAAAACATAAGATTTAGTAATCTCCTTGCTAAATACTTGTAAAGAAGGCACACGAGTTCCCCTCTTCGTCTCATCATATTGTTCTTCAAAGAAATTCTCCAACTTCATCATCATTATAACCTAAAAATGATGTGCTAAAATTTGAGAACAAATCTGCAACATCTACCATTGAGTAGCCTAGAGGGTGGTGAATAGGATGCTTCTCAAAAATCCTTCGTTGATAAATTCTTGCAATCACCCACGGTTAGATGAGGAATATGAAATAACATTTAAACACAAATAGTACAGTTCGAACAGTTATTTAGTTTGAACAAATGGTTCGAATACTAGTTTGAATAACACCGTTTAAACACTAGTTTGAACAGATAGTTTGAACAACAGTTTAAACAACACAATTTGAACAATTCTATCACAGCAAATGGGTTTGAACAAGTAATGCCGAAACAGTTTGAACAGAGCAGAAAAGTAAAGAACACACAGAATTTATAGTGGTTCACTTCAACTTGAAGCTACGTCCACTCTGTCAAGCACAGCCGACTGCTACCCTAGGATCACACTATAACAAAGTTCCTTTTATGGGTTCAGGAACAAATAACCCTAACAATTTCAACCTTTCTTTTTCTAAGGCAAGATAGTGACAAACAGATCTCAAAACCTTTCTTATTATAAGGCAAGAAAGCACATAAACAAACCTCTTAGAACACCAGCCTTGAAGGATTTGTCAAGCTGTGTTCAAACCTACCCAAATATAAATGGAATTACTGTCTACTTCTCAAAGTATTGGATAGTCACAGAAAATAATAACAGATAATCACAGTTGCTCAAAAACACTTTTAAAACAACTGTAAATAGATTTTTTAGAAAACAAAATAGTTCAAACAGTTTAAACGTTTCTGAAAATCTAAGTGTAAAAAACCAGATTTAAGAAATTTGTCTCACACAACAATCCCTGTAATATAAGTAAAACTTACAACCCTTTCAGAAATCAAATTCAACAGGAATTTCAAATGCAGCACTCTGCAAAAGCCTCTTTTCAAATGAGCAAACGTTTGAACGTGAAAGAGTGGTTTGAACACTTATAGAGAGAAATCAGTTCTTGCATATTGTTCTCGTTATATTTTAAAATAGTGTTACTGCCTCTTATATAGAAAAGGTATATAGTCGTTGAATGAAATGTTCCAAGATAAAATTCGTGCAAAAAATATTTCAATCAAGTCCACGAATCAATGAAGTTTTCCAAATTCGCTCAAGACTATATTCAAGAAAATATTCTTTCTCTAAAAGTTGCCAAATTTGTTTTTCTAGAATAAACACTTAAAGAAAGTTCTTCAATTTTGAAAAACAAAACAGTTGAAGAAAATAAAATATTTTATTTTGAGCAACATGAAAATCTATCCAATATTTTGAGAAATAGATTTACAATAATATCCTATCAAATCTTCGACAAATCTTGATCTTCAAATCTTCTATTATATTCCCTTGCAATATATCCTGAAAATAAAAATAAATTTCATGAAAATATATTAGTATAACAAATTTGATATCATCAAAATCAAATCCACAAAACCTTGGATCAACATCTACCATTTGTTTTTTGGGCTCCTCCAGATTCGAGTTTGGCCCCACACGCGTTTATTATTAGGGTCTGCATGTATGAATTATTTTTACAGCCAAATACTTTCCTACAATTTTTAGGCTCCCCACAAGTTAGCCATTAGAAACTTCCACTAAATGTTTCTATTCATAGAATTGAATCAAACATGGATCAATTGTGACGAATCAAGTCTTCTTTTAGGCGGAGCAAACCGTGAATTCTACAATTTGGACACGTGTGACAAGAAAAGACGGAGAGTCGTGCAACAAACTCTTTGCTGAATCAATTTTTCTGACTGACGCAATCCAACACATCGCTTTGACCATTTTTTACTTGAAGTTCACAGAATCAGGCATAATTTGGGAAAAAATTGGATACAAGGAGCACAAGACTAAATAGAAAATAAGGATAACACTAACTGGCAAAGGGAAATGATTACGACCCCATTAATGAAACTAGACAGCTTAGATAACTGAATTCTTATTAGGAGTCCAAGCAAATATAGGTACAAAATTAACTAAAGGCTGATACTCATGGCCAACAAATAGAAGTGAAAATAAAGCATATTCAAACAGAAGAAACAAATTTAACTGATAGCATTTGAAGCCAGAAAATTCAATCACGAAAGGGGGGGGACAAGGAATAAGATGGTTGTAGAAATACCGTAATGAGATCCAAATGAAATTCAGGAAGGGCTGGGAAATCAGAGAATCTGTAGGAGTTATTTACCTTATTAAATTCTTAATAAATAAGAATTTATGACGATCATAACGGTTTTTAGTAACAGATTTTTGAATTTGTAACGATTATAACAAATTTCCGTTACACATGTTTTAAATAAAAGTTTGTAAAGGTTATAACAGATTTCCATTCCACACGTTTTAATTTTATTTTAATTGAAAAATTCATTGTCATTAAGTTTTTCGTTTCTTTTCATTTTTTATTGAATTTATTTCAATATAATTTTTTTTATGATAGTCATTATAAGGAGTTTTTCCTAGGCCCATAAAAGGCCAAGCCTTGTGACAAGAAAAACACATCTCTCACCCCCTCTCTTCTTTTCACATTTGCTCTCTCTCATTTGTAGAGAAGTTTTTTTGTATTCTTGTGTTCTTAATTTTCTTCGACATAGTGTGCGTGTAGTAAGTTCGGGTCGATTTTTTGTTGAACAGTCAAAAATTCGTTTAAACTTTTAGCCTTTATATCCTGGGACGACGCGTCAGAGATATTATTATTTTAAATTACTCACAATATGCACGAATCGTTTAAAGAAAACGACTAGTCCACACCTAAACAATCCAATTAATTTATCCGTTTTTGTTTCATCTCTCAATTATAGATTCTGTGCAAGGTGTGTACATTCATCAATTCTAACAAATCGAAAGATTATTCGTGGCAACCATTCTTAATTCCATGAAAGATTCAATGGAAAACCCAACAAAATCTACTCACGGCATCATAGCAAAGAAGATTTATGAAGCAATAAAATATTTCAGAGATGAACTAATAACTACGTGAGGATCGCACATCAACCACGCAAGTATATATTTTTTTTTCGTAATTCCTTTTTATAAGGAAAAAAAATCAAGACAGCCGAACTTTTGTCGAGATTGTCCTCCTGGGAAAGAGGCAATGTTAATCTCGCCCGGAGCGACTAGAAACCTCTTTTCCTTGAAAGCGAGGGCTGTTTTGCTTCCATAAACCATTGACAAAAAGTGCACGAGGAATATTTTGTGGCGGGGAGAGTAGTGGCCCGAGTCCTCCAGCGGGATGTTGAACGCGCTTTTCACGTGCTCAATAATTTTTTATTAATATACTTTTTTATGAATTAAATTAAATATAGAAAATTAAATAATAGCAAAAACTAGGAGAAAAAAAGGATGAATAAGCCTTAGGAGTGATTAAAGTAGGGAAAGTTAGTAAATATAAATATTGATATTGATATTAAGATATTAATCAAGAAAGATAAATGCCACTCACCCAACTTTCTTATTAGACTTGATTATGTTAAATATTTTAAAATCATTTAATATGCATGCAACTTAGTATACAGTTCCACTGCACATCGCATGTTAACAGGGTCAATATGAAATGAAAAAGAAAATTAAACTCACTATTTGAAACTACGAATTTAATTTTTCATGTCTTGAATAATGTTAAAATCGCGCTTTCAAAGCAGAACTTTAAAAAATTAGAGTATGTTGGAAAATTAAAATGCACAAGTCTTTTGGTCTTGCCCCGTCCCTAAATTTATTTTAACAGCGTTCAAGTTTTCGCATCATTTCTCATGACCGACCGTACCAAGGCCAAAGAAGTGAGGCGGCGACGACGACCCTAAGATGGGAATAAATAGTGGGAAAGTCACTTGGGAAGCCCTTCGTGAAATTGGGGGAAATATGACAATGTGCAAAACTCTTCTTCAAAAAAAATCGACCTACCGACCCATCTTCGGTTAGTCCCTTAAAAACTCGAACCGAGAATCCAATGGTGGTGACGGCGGCAACTTTCGCCAAGCCCTTTGTTTCAACTTCGCTCCCTGATGGCGGTGGTGTTGATAACGGCGAGACTGTAGCCAAGGGGAAAAAAAGTGCGTCAGGGTAATGGGCGCGGACTGTTTCCTAACTAACTACTTAAATTGGAAAAATAAAATAACGGGTGACTGTTTTGCCTGTTATTTATTACGGGCCAAAGTTCTTATTGATTTGTTCCACATGTTCACGTAGAGGTCTGGTACCAGATAAGTTTTATTGAAGATGACCCAGCTTGGAATTCAGAAGGTCCACTTGCATATTTGAGTTAAATTTAGTGAATTTCCAAATTAGAAAGATTCATATCAACCGTTGCCTTCCTAAAAGCTTTCGGTGCCAACCACATGCTTTATATAAACACACCAATCTTGTTTCTCCTATAATCGCCTCTCGTTCCCTCTCTCCACCGTTTCTTTCTCTCCCTAAATACAAAGTGTGTGAGAGAGGGACCGAGAGAGAGAGAGAGCGATTGCCTTCCGTTTTGTCTCTCTTCCTCCAAGTGCGGCGAGTTTTATCAGCAATGGGTAACTGTGCCAGCGAGCCCAAGGTTTTGAAGGGTAGCGATGCGGCGCCTGCGCCAGTGCTTGCTAAGGAGCCAGATGAGGAGGTGAAAGAGGCCAATGCTGTAGTTGTTGAAGAAAATGAACCAGAAAACAAGGCCAACGATGCAGAGGAGGTGACCCAGAAAGACAGCGGCGAGGAGGCCACGGAGAATGTGAAAATTGACGCCGGCGACAAGCAGCAATCTCTCGGGTCCTTGCTGGATGGGGTACTGTTCATTTTAATTTTATTATTTAAATGCTAGTTCCAATGACATTGAATTTTAATTTTATTATTTAAAATGCTAATTCTAATAACATTGAACTCGCACCGTCTTGCACTTACAAGGCAAAAAAATGTAATTGGACAAAGACACATCCGGTTTGGTGCTAAAATGCACGTTTTATTTATTTATTTATTATTATTGTGTTGCTTTCATTTTGTTTGGGGAAGAATATTCTTTTGATTGGGGCGTTCATAGGTTTAACGTGTTTCTAATTGTTGCTTGTGAGTTCATTTGAGGGTTTCAACTCTTACTATGAAATTTGGCAGTTTTTACTAGATATATTGGCAAGAATTGACCCATAATGCCCTCTTATTCGCTCAAACTGCATTAATTTATTTCTTTCTCCTTCTCTGCCAAATCTAAAATATTTGAAGCCAAAGCTATCTTCTATTCTATATAAGGTTACATTCTGATGCATTATTCTGATGATGGTGACAGGGAGTGCCAGAGGAAATGAAGGATGAGAAGGCAGCCCAGATTGCGACCAACGAAGCAGTTAGGCCAGAAGAGACGGCCTCAGAGTGGATGAAGGGGACCGCAACTACATCTGAGCCGCCTGTAACGCAAATCAACCCCGAGGCAGCAGTGGACGCTGCTGCTGCTGTTGCTGCAAACCCCAAGGCAGCGGATAGCATAAAGCCCACTGCTGATGATGCAGAGACCTTCCCAATAATAAAGCTGTGAAAAGAAAACGAGCACCCATTCATATACACGCACATATTGACATGTGACCCGTGCATGACGGTGTGAACAAGAGGAAGGAGTTTGAAACTATTGTGCTGCTAACTGCCTTATTTTCCATTTTCCCATATTAATTAAGAATTTGTTTCTAATGTTTCAAAATGGTGCTCTCTGCTGATTATTACCTTTCTTCTCCGTAGAGAAATTTGGTAGAAGAGAGGAATACAACATTGCTACCACTTAATAATGTATTTGTATGAATTCAAAAAGCTCACCTGTTGAATTTGGACGGTCTTTAAATTAGGCAAAAGTTAGGGTTGGCCCACAAACATTTGTGGCTCCCACTGGGATCGTAGGCTGATTAGCGACCTTATGATTCTCCACATCAGAGCATAATTGGCATACAGAGGAAAAAAGAACAATAATGAATTATAACCCAATAAAACAAGGATTTACTATACCTCCTGATATTACTACACTAGAAAACTAGTGGTCGCACTACTTGTGGATTAAAAAGAAATTGAAATATTGACACACTGGGGACCCTCAGCTAAATCATCCTTATTCAGACTAGTCCATTTAGGGATCCTAAAACTCATCAAAATCATCATTAGCTTCGCAGGATCCAAATACAACCTCAGACCAACCAGTCTACGAGGGTAAGGAAAGAAATACACCTTATAGAGCATGACCTGTGAAGGGGCTCCCCCCAAACCACTCATGTCAGTCCCAAATGAACTAATAAAGCTGAGCAAGTAAAAAGGTGGGAGAGGAACCTTTTATAGAGCATTACATGAGAAAGGGCTCCCTCCAAACCACTCAAGTCCGTCTCAAATGAACTAATAAAGCTGAGCAAGTACAAGGGCGGGAGAGGAAGAACCTTTTATAGAGCATTACCTGCGAAAGGGCTCCCTCCGAACCACTCAAGTCAGTCTCAAATGAACTAATAAAGCTGAGCAAGTACAAGGGTGGAACAGGAAGAACCTTGTTGCCAAAACTCCAAAACTACTTTTTTGAGGTAAATGAGAATAAATACCAATAGCTCTAATATCCTATACCAACAATTTGATCATTCTATTTTTCTCAAGTTAATATGATATAAGTTGAGATTTATGTTCCATTGTCTGGCTAGAAAATCATTGAGGCTATAAAGAGAAATAAAATTAATAGTAAATACCATTGTTTGGCCACTACTTCTTCTATCAACTCCCATGATTTCAAATGAATCTGGAAAATGAAAATCCCACAAAAAATCTACACATTCTCTTGGACAGGGGTGCTCTACGGAGTGAATACTAATGACCTCCTCCAACTGAGAAGGCCTCACAAGGCACTCTCTCCTAATGTGTGTGTAATGTGCTACCAGGGTGCAGAAGCTAATGCAATAAAGCTTGGAGTACAGAGAAGAATTGACAGAAATAAAAATTAGCAGGATATCATAAATCATCAATAGACTGGAAAGAACATATGAATATTTAAGACTACCTAACACTCTTGGCCTAGTGAGAGAGATATTTTAATGAAATATAAACTGCAGCTTGACTAAGTAAACAGCAAATACCTTGCACAAGGATTTTTCACCATTCAGTTGAGAGTAGCATTGAATTCCTTGCGCTTAAGTTCTAACCCCATGCGCTCATTTTCAAGCTTAATGCATTCATTTTCTAATCTCATCTTATCAAGTTCCCTCTCTTGTTTCCTACTAAACCTCTTCCACTTCAACTGCTGGATCCCCAATTCAAGCATCTGCTCCTGTATCAGTAACTTTTTCTCTTCCAGTTGAAGTGAATGACACATCATCCACTGGTCCCGTGACCAATCTGATTTGCTGCCCTCAGGGAGATTCCGATTCAGATTTTGCTCATTCTGAACATAAGTAGTACCATCTGATCTTTTATTACAGTCCAGATATTCAAAAGAGTTTATAAAACCCACTTCATCATTGCCCTTCATTCGTTTTCCAGAACAAGACATCGGGAGCCCAAATGTGCCATCATCCATATGTAATGCATGTTCCTCCTCCGTTTCATCATCATCTCGATCATCTGTTTCTCCAACATCTTGATCTTCTTCATAAAAGTCATCTGCTTTGCTGTGCTGCCTTGATTCAGGAGGTTCATAATCATCTTTACTTCTGAGGGCCAACTGCAAGGACCGTTGGAGGTCCAGATCATGAGGAAGATGCAAGCGATTCCCATTGTGGTATGAGCACATCTGTTCATAATAAAGATGTTTCGAGCTTAGTATCTTTCTTACATCCTCCTTTGCTTTCTCAGGTAAGTCCATCAAGTCTAAAAGCGCTGGATTCTCAACAACCTCGCAAGAAGTACCTCTCCCAAGAACATCATTAAGTCTCTTATACCTTTTGTTCAAATCATTGAACTTGTCCTCGCACTGTTGAGGCGATACATAGAAACCTCTCTCAGCCATAACCTTGGAGACAGTTTTCCATTTCCCCTTCTTCTGCAAAAGACAGGTCTTCCGTCTTACCCCACCAATAATGTAATCAGAAGCACTGGAAGCATCTTCTCCAATATAAGAAACAGCAGTAATCAAAAGTATCACCATTTTGTCAGTCCATTTGACGCGTTGCCATGGTGTTCTATTTTTCCCTTTACCCATTCCATTATGTCCGTTAATGCCTTCACCATAGTTTATCTCCTCATCATCACTCAACGAGTTTTTCCCTCTCCTCTCACCCTTATTGCTGTAATCAAGAAAGGAAACGGTTTGATTGGATTCCCGCATGTTTCCCACCCTCAGATTGAAAACATCTTGCACATCGTGGGGAGTAACCATGGAGGTGGCCTGGTATGCCTTCGGGTCTTGTGCGTGATGAACTTGCGTGGATCCTTGCAAATCTATAAAACCATATGAGGCACTCGGCAACATGTTAGCGCCAGATGATGATGATGATCTCCCTTCCATTACTTGCTTAAAAGGAAATCTAAATACCCAAAACCATACAAATACTTTCTTCAAAGCATAATCCAAAATTTGTTACTTACTCTTAGTAGACTGGGATAAAATGCTACTTATGGACTTAAAACCAACCATCATTAAAACCCCTATACCGTTCAAGAGATGCGCATATAAGAATCACACAAACCCAGCTAAAAATAAAAGTAAAAGCTCAAATCAACTGCGATGAGCTAAAAGACAGCATACCTTTGTAGATTTTGAAAATTAATACCTACTCATACACCCAGAATATGAAACTCCACCAGAAATTGCAACAAACTGAGAAACCCTAACTGCGTGCAAGCAAATAATTCGAACGATATCCCAATGGTATATCTCTTGAACCAAACCCAGAAACCCATGTCATCCTTTCTGTTCAGAGCTACAAACGGGAGTTAAATTATCTGCAATGATGTAAATTGCGGTTCACCCTCGATTTCGTCCTATTGCTCCATCTTTCTGTGAGAACAGCCACAATTCAGGGTTTTGCGAAACGGAAGAGGCGGGCCGGATCCTATTACGTGAAGTGGCCGAGGATTCGGGTTCGGGCGACCTGAGCCGCCGCCACGCAATCAACTAATCCATACAAATTTACTCCTTTCCTGATGCGCAGGTAACACGAATAATGTTATAGATACGAAGTATTTTAAAATAAAATTATTGAAGGCTTATATATTAAAAGTTTATAAGATTGTAAGTTATTATTTATTAAAATATATTTTATTAAATTTATGTCAAATAAATTTTTTATATTTTATTATAAAATTTTTTGTGTGTATAAATTTATTGGGATAATATTACCGGTAAAGTTATTGTTTCCTTTTTTTTTTAAGGGATACATGTATGTGACACCACCACTTACTGACAGATGTACAAAGACACATTCGACTATAATTCACAATATAGTTCCCTAATATTAACACAAAAGTTGAATAATATACAACACACCTCATATTATATTATAGAATATATTACAATCCAAATAATAGTTTAAAACATCAAAAGCTTAAAAGCTTAGTTATTAACGATCCCTTTCCATTTGTCATTTCCACCACTCATGTATTGCTCATTTTTAAAGAACTTATGTAAAAAATAAATAAATAAAAGGGAGTTCAATTAATAAGGGTGAATGCAAACAACTACTAAATAAGGGATAATTAATAGAGAACATATGTTCAAGAAAAATCATTTAAACATATTCAACAAAATTTAGCTCAAATCAACAATAAATGAGGGACCTAAAAGGTCAATAACTGTATGTCTGTTCCAAATTCAGACACGAGGTTCAATAATTTGTGCATTCATCCAAGCCCAAGACCAACTCAGCATGTTGTGGCCTGTCTTCTAGCCATTAAGGCTTATACGTGCATTAACCAAAACATTGAATCAACTATTCTCACTTTTGCAATTGTTCATCTTGGTCAATGGGTTCAAATCATTGCATTCCGCATCCAAATGCAATAAGTGTATTCAAACATACATGTTCAACAATGTTCAAAACAACATTAGGGTTCCAAGTAATTATGATAACAATAACTAGATTAGTGGACTCACACGAATATTTCCAGTTACAATCAAATAAAAAATTTAGGCTCAAACCATAGTAATAACGATTAATTGGATTGACAGGTCAAAATAGACAGCCCTTAAATTAATAATCATGACTCAAATATTAATATATTTAATAAAATTTAAAATAATTAAGAATATTCTAACAAAAATCCCTTATAAAATAATAAAACTCCCTCACCTTAAATTAAGGGCTGGTGCATTGACACGAGCCAACCACCCCTTCCTCTACCTTTTTCTTTCCCACAAACTCACTCTTCTCTCACTTTTGTTTCTTCTCCTCTTTAGTTTGTCTTTTGTAACATGTAGATACTCTAACGAACATATAGATAGACTAACTCATACTGGCTAATAATATTATATAACACATATATGTGTATCCTAACTCAACTATTAAGGAACTGTGTATACCAACTTAACTTGGGGGTGTCATGCTATCTGATAGTATGAGTACCGCACTACACTATAATGTGTCATATTACATAATACACCTATCTATATATACATACGTACAGTTTCATATTCGTTTTGATTCCCACTTATTTCACCTCAATCCTATTTTTCACCATATTTTCAATTAATTAGCTATTATGAGATTTTCAATTATATCAATTACTACCATCATTATAATCCTTTACCTAAACCTAAATGTCACACCAAATTATGTGTTATCAATCTTAACTTCAACTCAAATTTTCAGTTAAAATTAAACAAAAATTTAGGGATACACATACAATCCTTCACACCATATTCAGAGACAAAGTGATGACATGATCACATAAATTTTAACATATCATCACTTCGATAGGAAAGATTTGTAAATAATGTACATAGAGTATTGTGCTACATGTTACCTATCACGACCAAATCTAGTAGCAGAGCCAGGAACTTTAGAGGGCGGGCACATAATCTAAATTCTTTTATAGAAATATAATATAATAAACAATAAAATATAAGGGAAAAGTAATTAAATCAAACAATAGAAAATTTCAACAAATTTTATTTCGAAATCTCCTCATAATTAAGTCATTATTAAGAGCACTACCATTGTAACCTTGATTGCAATAGGTTTTCCCCTTTTCTTTTCTCCTGCCTCGGTGGGGCCTGTTGTAGATTTGAGATGCTCTTTTTTCTTTATAATAGTTTGTTTTAATTGGATTTTTCATTATAAAATTTTTAACGAGACATATAAATCATATCCTAATACTCCAAGGACTTGTTCCTAATTTGTTCAAGACTGTTTTATCGTTGTCATTTCTTGTATCTTTACTTCCGTTTAAATTTATTTTACTGTTCAAAAATAATAATAACACTGTTCACAGATTTCGTCCAATTGAAATGTTATGCTCCGTTTAAAATGTACCGAATTAAATTTAATTCGCATGCCTAGGATCATCAACTATGAAATTGTTCAAGCTAATAATTGACTGCGATATTAAACATGTACTTCGGATCCGTCGAAAACAAGATCGGTAAAGCGGCGTCACGAGCTCGCGAAAAAGATCTCTTTGTTCACCTCCTCTGTCTTCGATTTTCTCTCTTAACTGGGCAGGCGTAATTATCTTATAGGATTTAATTGAGAGAACCCAAATATTTAAGGCCTAATAATGTAAAAAAGCCTAATCTTTCACCTTATCTAATCTAACATATATAAAATAATGGACGGGTGGAAGTAAGTTGGGGACACATTGGACTTAATTTTGGCCCTTGTCATATTGTATATCAAAATAAATTTGACATGTATCATTCATGAAAAAAATCTCAAATAATATAGTTAAAAGAAGTAATTACTGGATTAAGCAGTACGAATCAGATATTTTCCAAAATAAGTTTCAATCACACAATTAGAAATTGTGTAACTAGCTTTCACAAATCTTGGTTGTTAATCATGCAATTGCTACTTGCAGTGATAAAATTTTAGGTGATCGCGCAATTGCCAATCGTGTGACACCCCACCTTTCATACACTGAAGAGGTGCATAAGGGTGTACTCTTCCGAACAAATCCACAACATAATTCTATACTATTAATACAAAAGTGGAACTACGTCTAATAAAAGTGGTCTTAAACATAATGAATTAAGGGCTTAAATGATAGTCATCCTTTCCCCTTTACCGTTCACTGTACTCATGTCAACATTCTTCTTAATGTACTTACCTAAAAATTGTTCAATCAAATGAGTGCAAAAAATCACTTAGTAAGGGGGTTTTCAATGAAATGTATGAACAACAAATAAAGAATCAACAAGTTCAAGTAGAATTCAACTCAATTCAACACTCATTGAGAGACCTAAAAGGTCACTGAACTATGTAGTCCATTCTAACCCAGACACAGGGTCCAATATTTGTGCTATTCACCTTAGTACGGGATCAACTCAACGTATCGGGGCCCATTAACCTATCATTAAGACTCATGTGTGCATTAACCTAAGCACGGGATCTCTCATTCCTGCTTTCGCAGTTGTTCATCTTAGTCAATGGGTTCAACCCATTACATTCTACATCCCACGTCGCAAGTGGGTCCAAACAAGTATGTCCAACAATATTAAAATCGACGTTTATGGTTCCAAACAATTATAATGACAATAATTAGGCTACTTGGTTCAAACGGCTATTTCAAATCACAAGCCAAATCAATAATTTAGGCTTAAATAACATGTGCAACCACAGTCCGAATGAATAAATCAATATAAACATGCCAAATAGTGCCTGAAACATCAAATAAGAATAAAATATTAATAGATTCAAATAAATTCAGGAAGAAATGAACATATTCCAACAAAAGGAATGAAAACCTTCGCAAAAAAATAAATCATGTATAAAATAATAGATTTTCTCTATAAAAAAATGAATTACCCTTACTTGGATTGTTCACAAGGTCGAAATGGCTTTCTCCCCTTTCACCTACGGCTCCTCCACTTTTTTTCCTTTCTTTCTTCTCTTTTTTTTTCCTTGTTTCTCCGGACACTCTTGGCCCCCTCTCGTTTCTCCCCAATTTCTCCTTTTGCCTAATGTAAGGCCCGATTACCGAACATAATAGGCCAAATTATATTTTATAGCCTAACCTTTGACAAAAATTACAAATTTAGTCAAACCTTTACTATTAGGCTGATTATATCCTAATCTTTTTAAAGAGTGTAATTCTAACCCACTTTTAAATATTCTTCAAATTTGGGTTATATTTATAACCTTTTTTTTTCACAAACTTTCTTTCACAAACTTTACGGTAAAATTCACAGTAAAATTTTTCAAATAATGTTATTTTACAAATTTTTAAGGTGAAAAAATGTTTATACTAGGCCAATTCTTTTTTTGTAAACATTTTTCCCAAACATTTTCTTCTTGAAGCCTTTTATTTTCTATAAATTTGAATTACGAATTTTACATGCTCTAGTTATCATAAGGAGGAATCACACATCAATTAAAATAAATTTTGTTACTTAAGTTAGGATTTCAGGGTATTACAAATTGCGTGACTCATATAGGGCAAAAGTTGTCACAAATTGCCAATTGTATGACTATTATTTGGCTAGCTGGTGTGGGGTGGGGGGAGGGGGATTGGGTGGTTGACGGAGAGGGGTTTCATGCAGTTTGCACCATTCTTTTTTTTTTAATGTATTTTTTAAAATTTAAATCATATAAATGGAAACAACATACACAAATACACATGCCTATCAATTTTCAAGTGATATATGAGGCTTGCAGTCGATCTTGAAATTTTCATTCAAAATAGAGAAGAATTCAAACTTAAAAACGGTGTTGAAATTTCTTATGCTTAAGATGAATAGGATTTATATTCCAAATCACTTGAAAATCGATAAACATGTTTATTTTTGTGTAATATTTCCATCTATATGCGTTAAATTTTTTTAAATGCATAAAAAAAATGAATAGTGCAAACTTAATCTTCAACCCTCTCTCTTTGAACCTACCCAATCCCCTTCCCCTCCCCCACCCCCCAATCGCCTGCACCAATTAGCCAATAATGGTCATGCACATTACCAATTGCATGACTAAAAGTGATAACAAATCTAATCGTGCATTTGACAAATGTGCAACCGTCTAAAACCTTGTTCGAGGAAAAAACTGATATGTACACCTAGTTTGGGAATTTTAATTTTTCCCTATATTGTTTCGAAATTTCTTTCATCATTCACCCCAAGACCCCTCAAATTCAACATTCCTATTTAACCCTTGTCTTTTCCTAACATTTACTTTAAATAAAAACTCATTTATCTATTTCTAATATTTATTTACCATCTATTTTAGTACAAAAAAAATGTAGCATTAGCCACAAATTTTTCTGTGGCTACAAACCACTAATATGTGCCTAATACAAATAAGCCACAAAAACCCATAGCTAATTCTCAATCAAGATGCTCTCGTGACTGTAAGTTTTTTTAGCCATGGATTAACACTTCCATGGCTAAAGACATATTAACAACCGTGGAACAATCTGTGGCCAATAAAATAAATTGTGACAAACAAAAATAAAGAAAACTTGATTTCGTGACTAAAAATCTTTGTCGAATACTATTAGCTATGAAAGTACCCATGTCTAATATATTTTTTCCCGAATGTTATTAGCCATAAATAATTCCGTGAGAAACACATTTTAAAATTTCAATAGTAGCCACAAATTACCGCATAACTTTTCACGTGGCAATTCATGGCTAATACTTTTGCACTTTCTATTTTAATTTTTTTATTAGCAAAGGAAAATACATGACAAAACTAGACAATTCATGGAGAGAGCTACCTTATTTCCAAAATAACCTCAATCAATCTTGAATTATTCTCAGTTATACATTGTACATCGAGAAATCATTAGACAACCTTGCCACAATCAAAAAACAAGACAAAAATGAACCAAACAAAAGAAAATAGTTGCACTTAAAATATCATGCAAAAGCAATTCTGCAAAAGGTTTCTTCTTCATTTCCTGCAAGGTAAATCATAAAGCATAATAAGTCGACTGCATTTTCCTCAAGGAATAAAGGCTACAAAAACTGTCCAATTAAGATATTACCAAAATAAAACACACATTTTAAATTTCCATGGGAAAGAATAAATAAACTACATTTTTTATTAATTTATGTTGAGCTGCAAGCAAACTCATTTGAGTGATTTACCAAAAAAAAAAAAAACTCATTCGAGTGTTAAAAAAGTAATTTATTGTCATCAGAAGTTGGACAGATCATACTAGTCTACCATCAGAAGGAAAAATAAATAGAATCTCAAGCAATCTACAAATTTTGATCATTAATTGACAAACATGAGTAATGAATGATGTAAAAACATCAAAAAAGTGACTCGGAAAATGGCTAAGAAGAAGAAGGATGAACAAAAAGAAATCCATATGCTTTAAAGGTGGCACAGAAAGCACAAAGCATGGGAGTAGAGGCAATTTTCAAAACATATGCATTTTTTAACGAGGACCCGCAATCTATTGAAAGAGAAGCCTAACTTATTGTTGAATATGGACTGCCACTGGACCCTGGAAAATAATTATTTTGTTTAGATTGGTAAATACATAACACATCCAACCTAGCAATTACAAGGACTTGAATCATTGACTTTACCCAGCACAAAGGATTTAATACACAAGCTGGTACTGATATGCTAGGAAATTAATGGTATCCTAAAAAAAAATTATAAACAGATAGTTCAGTTGACTTAAGCCAAAGAAAAAAAATATCAGTAAAAATATCATAAAAAACAGAAAAAACAGGATGAAGTTTAACGGAAACTATGAAGTAAGGAAACTAAATAAAAAGGTAGCCAAACGAGAATCAAAGAAACAATGAAGGTCAGAGAAGGAGAAAAAAGGTTCACATATCCTCTGCAAACATACCAGCCTTCCTGTAAAGGATACTATCAAGCTATGTAAAGTAGTGCTGTCAAGTGGTTTGGATTCAAGACGTGCAAGCACTTCTGCTGGAAGAAGAATCCCTGTAATTATAGCAAAGGGCAAAGAACACACAAGCCATACTTCACTGCAAACTCCTAGAACAGGTCTTTCTCACACATCATATGTACATGGGTGCAGCCCACAAGCCATACTTCATTTATTTTCTAATTGTTATTCAAAGGATGTAGTTCATACTTAATTTCTATTAGGCTTGCTAAGTATGGAAACAACATGGCCTTCAACCAATACTTATGTTGGTATGCAGCCTATATTATGGCCCACATGTCAAGTGGCAGTAGGGTAATGCTTTTGTTGTGCAGAGTGGAATTATAAGACTTTTTTTTTTCCTCTTTCTTTCTTTTAGTTCTAAACATATCATTTAGAGGAGTCAGCACTGCCAAAGAAACAAAAGTTAACCCTCAATCAAGTCCTCTATTTCAGATAATTTAACGTTAACATCAGGTCAGTATAAGAACACACAAACACATATACATACATACTTACATACATACATATATAATGTTTCTCTTTCTTCATCTTCTTCCTTTCATTAATTTACTTTCTGGTAAATAATGGTGATCCTAGTCTGTTGGGACAGGGGAGGAAGAGGGGGAGGGGGACTACTTTCAGTATGGCACTTCTGACCATAAAGGGTGGTCTAAAATGAATCAGAATTTAACTCACACACTTATTGAAGCAACAACAATATCTTGTTCAACCTCTGAAGACGCATCTTCATCAAAAGATAGAGACACTAACCAACTGCTGCAAATGATGATACAAAGGTCCGGAGATGTTTGCAGATGGTGACTTCCACACTCTTTGCAAGTAACATGACACACCTGCAAATTTGTAATCAAGCAGTCCAACGTAACAACCCAAAGCAATCAAAAGGAAGATCACACATCAACATTCTGATATCCTCCATTTTTCTTCCTTTTTGTCTTCCATCCTTGATGCTATATTTGATCCAGCATTACAAGTAACATAGAAAAGCCACGGTACAGCAAAAAAGGGAATCACCTAAACCTTCCTAATATGTACATTACAGGTTCGTATTAACCCAAAACCTAGATTTGTACATGACACCCAGAAATACTTTCACCGAGCTTTACCAAAAGAATGAAGTAAAAATTCAATGTAGCATAATAAGCATTACCCGGCACTATAGACGACTCTGCACAACAAAAATTCAATGTAGCATACTTGCAAACCATTAGTATGACCCGTGTAATCAAATTGACGTCTTTTTACAAATACATTGCGAAATACGGTCATCTTTAATTTTTCAAATAGAAATATATAGAAAGGTTTGCCCGAATAAGGTAATCTGTAGTAGTCGGATACATCTCCTTCTCTCTCACCTAAATTTTCAAGCCAAATAAAACGTGAGGGGAAGATAGATACAGATGATACAAAAACTCTTTGAAAAGGGTGGAAAAGAAAATCATCACAGTTGCAAGGCAAAGAAACTGCACCCATCTTTTACCAGTGCTTCTATGGTTAATAAATCATTCTTCACGAGAAAAACAATAGCATCCAAACTAGCAGTCTGAGAATCGCATACAAACAATCAAATCAAGATGTCACAGAAGTGTGTGTGCGTTTGAAAGAGAGAAATCGAGAGAGATTATGATAGATTATATAGAATAGTTGTAATGAATGTTGAACAAGAATTAATCTATTTAGGAGGTGAGAGAGAAAGGGAGCGAGAGGGAGACAGAGATCAAGATTGGGGGAAAACTAGAGACTGATTGAGTGGAAGTTGAACCTGTTGTGCCGGAGAGCAAGATGAGTCGACGAATGATTCGATGTGCTGAACCAACTGACGCTGTTCCACCATGTTTCCACTCCAAAGAGCGAGAGCGAGAGAGAGAGAGGATTTTAGGGCTTTGAAGGGATTTTAAAGTGAAATTAAAATGACCCTTGCAAAATATCCAAAAGAAATAATTTTTATATCGGTTAGGGAAAAAAAAAAAGGATCTCAAATTGAAATCTATAAACAGGCACACTATATTACCTAATGAGTCTTACTCATCGCTTTACGATCACCAACAATATTATTTCGAGTTTTTGGACTGTTTTCATGGACTTTTGATAGCTTTTTGTGGCATTTTCATAATGTTTCGAAACTGTAACATGGTTATCAGTTGTGGTTGCACTCATGATGTCCATTATTCAAAATATTCTTATAATATAATAGATTATAATCATAAAAATTTAGTGTGATCCTTGATATTTTAGTGTACTAATTATTTATCTTCAAATAACTGGTTGATGCCCTTAAACATTGTCGAACAAGTGGCTAAAAAACATAAATTGACTCGAAATTTATTATTCCTCACTTATTAACATATTTGAGTATTATGAACAATAAAGATCACGAAATTCAACCAAAATGGGGCATGATAACAAACAACTTAAATGCCTTCATATACATCTATATATATACATGTTCTATTGATATATTGAGTTGCACAGTTTTTTTAACATCGTGACTTACATATTTCATGTCAATATCTCCATCGTACCTTAGCCTAATATAGCAAAGGGGATGATCGTTGCAAAATTTTGAAGTATTTCACACTTTTAAGCACTAGATCATATTACTACTACATTAGCACTCCAAATTTTTTAAGCCAGATTTTTAAGCTTAAAACAATCCAATGAACTCCAAAATTTTTCAAATGATCTTATAACTATTTAGTTAATGTTTGTAAAAGATCTTAACAATCGAGTTTATTTTGGACCTCCATCGACACTAGAATAGTACCAACCAATGATTCATTGGTCAAATTTCGATCACGGAATTGTCAAGTATTAGCCATAGACTTGTCAAATGAGTAATAAAAATTTAATTTTTTCCTATTAAATCCTTTAGCCTCAAATCTTCCATTGCTAACACTTTGGCGCCATTATTTTTGTTTTCCCACAAGTTTATTAGCCATGGATTATAATTCTATGGCTAATATGAAATCATTTGTAACAGATCAAATACTATCGGCCACAGAATTTCATGGCAAATATTTTTTGCTAGTTTTGATTAGAAAATTGATTTATGTGGCTAATATCTGTGGCTGAAAGGTATTATTAGCCACAGATCAATATTAGTGGCTAATGTGACATTTTCTTGTAGTGTTTCGAACTAAAACTCTTATTTTTCTCAAATAATGTACACAAAATTTGCCACATTTAAATGTACAATCCAATTTAAACTCTTTCTCCCCTACTAAATGCTTACACACGTTCTTCCCTAAATTTAAAATGTTTGAGAAATTTTTAGTGTTCCTCCCATATTCTTTGATTGGAAAAAGTATAGAAATTCTAATTGCAATCATTTTAGAAGGTAATATTTTTAATTCATAAGCTTCTGGGATGTTTTTGCATCTTTAAAATCTAGCAGCAACACGAACTTCGTTAATAAAAGGCAAATCATTGCTATTAGTTAAAATTCATTAATTTTATTGGGGAGATGATAAAAATGGAATATTTTTTGTTGCTACTTGGTTTAATGGGAAAATAAACAAATAAATTTTGTTAAATTTGGAGAAGAAGAGGTACAGAAATCTAATAGATTTTGGAGAAATTATGGTAGAAGAATCCTGGATAGGATAAACTCTAAAAATTTGGGAAAGAAAAGACGTGATGTACTAGCAGATTTTATATTAAAACTCTAACGCTTTAAAAAAAAATTGAAATATAATTATTTAATATTAAAATTTTGATTAGACGCCGGACTGGAAAAATGAAATGTTGACCGAACTTATATGATGAAAAGGGGGACCAAAGTGGACCCATTCAGCTATTGCGCCTGTAAATAAATAGTTTGTCCTAAAGCGGACTGGGGGGATTCAAAGTAGACGGCTCCGACACTGATGAAAGCAGGGGGAAGGTTGTAAATGTTGAACTAGTAATGGGCAGCTTAATATCAACCAAGCGTTTAAAGGGGAAGGAGGAGGGACGAGATTAGATCAGACGTCAAAAGGCAGAGGAGGAGAAGATGAAAGTGTTAGGGCTTGTGGTGATAGTGTGTTTGATCTCTTTTTCTGTGTTTGGGAAGGTGGACTCCCAAGCATCCGACGATCCCAACTGCTATGATTCTTGTTCTACGGCCTGCGTTCAACGCGACTGTAAGTTACCCTCTTCCACCCCAACAACACACCGCGCTCGCTTCTCCATTTATATTTTAATTTAAATTTTTTTAGCATTGAAAACATTTCTTGCTTCCGTTTGCTTCTTTCCCCCAAGGATGGAAATTCCTAATGTATTTTTCTTTTTCTTTCTAGGATAATGATCTTCTTCTTCTTTTTTCTTTTTTTCTTTTTCCACCACAGCGAGGTTAATGAGTCGATGCGATCGCAAGTGCCAGATAAGATGCGGTCCAGGTAAATTCTTTTCAAAGCAAGCATTGATTTTACTAAAATTTTAGAAACTTTTCTGTTTTATAAATGATCCTCAAGAAAGAGTCCCCTTAAAACCTCCAACATATGAAAGGAAAAAGTGCGTGAACTCAGAGCCTCAGTTTATTACCCAACCCAACATGAAATCTATATATATAGTGTTTGCGATTTACGAAACTCTAGAAGCTTTTTCCAGCCCGTAGAAAGCAGTTTTAACTATTTCGTTTAACACCTGGGCCCTAGCTTTACAACGTCCTATAGCTTGCAGCCCATGATTAACGTTTGGCATGTGTGATGATGATACAGATGCTGAGGCTGAAGAGGATCTAGCCTGAGTCCTGCAAGGCAGATAATAATATCAGTGGGCTTATGTGTTTTCCTGATAAACTGTAATATTTAATGTGTGTGAGAAAATTACTTCACCTTGTTTAATGTTGATCTTGATTTTCTTCGATTTCAGTCAGATCGATAATAAAATTGCAATACTGAGAAAAAAAAAAAGTGTCACATATGTCTGCAATTCTCGCATTTTCTAATCAAAATTAGAATGAAAAATATTTGCGGGTATGAAAATGAATGTGATTATGGTAGTGACCCACTAGAACTCGTTGGGTGACCCAATATTATTTATTATCCTTTACAATCTAATTGCCATTTTTTGAGACCCAAAAATGAATATGCATGGAGGAGTAAGGTTAGCGATTTCAATATAAAGTTGATTAGAAAATGAATCATTCAGTCATACCTGTTTAATCTTTTTTAATTGGTAAATATACATGTATCTAATTTAATAATTATAAAATTTTGAATAATAACCATTTGATATTGTGTAGCATCAAGATTTTATCATGCATGTAGAGCATTTATTGGAGAAATTACTGTACTAAAGGAAGTAATCCACAATTATAGTATAATAATCATATAATATATAATACATAACATAATCGATTAAAATTGTGTTTAACGAAGGCCTTGGTCAAATTTGAAAATTTAGAGACTCAACTGAAATTTTCAGAATATCAGTGATCAAACTAAAATATTTTCAAAAGCTCAAGGATTAATTGAGCTTTTCAGAAACGTACTTTCTAAAACTTTGAGGATCAAAGTGAAACTTAATTAAATTTTAAGGATCAAGTTGTAATTTATAAAAATAAATAGAGGCTAAAATACAAATTATATAAATGTCCGCTGAAGGAATTTCAAAATAATACTTTCTTCAAGGTTATTCGTGAAGAGTGTTTGAAAGGATGTAAATTCTCTTCAAATTTTCTTTAATTTTTAAATTTCACTTTGAGAGATTCAATAGGGTGAATTTGAAAAAAGATATTTTCGAATATTCTCTTCAAATCAAATTTTCCCAAGAACTACCTTATCCAAACATTCCCCTAGAAAATTAACTGAATGGATGACGCTATTTGATACTCTCTTGATATTTCAAATATTCTCTTCAAATCAAATTTCCCTTTTTTGTAGCTGTTCAACAATGTCTTGATTCAAATGGATCTTGTGAATGGTTGTTTTAGGACTTCCCCATTCCAAAATAACATGATAATGTGTAATACTTAACAAGATATAACTACGCCAGATAAAAATGCAAATTTTTTAAAAAATACAAGTTGCAATATCTATGTTTACCGGTCCGTTAACTTTTTCATTTCCCTAGACTATTTTAAGTTCAAGATATCTATTAATACTCTTAAATTTAACAATCATAAATTTATAAATTTAGATTATTCTAGCTCTTTCTTTTTCTCGGCTATTAATTTCTCTCCATTGTTTCTTTGTGATAAATGCTTAAAATTATTAAAATTTACAAATTTATGATCTTTTTAACTCAGATGATTTAAAATTGGGGGATTGCTTTTAACCTCCAGGCGGTTTAATCTAGTTGTAGAGAACCTTCATATGGTTTAAAAATCAACACATAATCCTCATGTAATTTCAATAGACTTGCAAAAGTTAACTTTTCTGTCAAATCTAACTATTTGTTCTTGCATAAATTTTTTAGTGTTTAATATGATAGAAAAAGACATTAATTTCTCAAATTACCCATAATCTAATTTTTGAACCCCTATTGTATCAGTACCCAAATAAATGGATACTTTTATACTTCTTGTACCTTGAAAAAATATATATTCTATAGAGGCTATACATTCATAATCTCAACTAATCGTGATGATCAGAAACATATATACGAATATTATAAGCACCTAGGTAGATGTACATACGAACGCTCCTCTCTTTTCTGTACAATAAATATATCTTTTTAATGGCCTAAGAATTATAAAAATGACTAGTTCTTTGAAAGCTATTGTGATTGAGGTAAGAAGTTAATTTTTGGTAATTTGGGAAATTAATTTCTATTTTTTCTATTAAACACTCTAAATTTTTTTTAGAAGAACGAGCAGTTAGATTTGATAGAAAAGTTAACTTTTGCAAGTCTATTGAAACCATAGCGGAGTTATGTGCTAATTTTAAAACCATAAGAAGGTTCCTTACAACAAGGTGAAACCACATGGAGGTTAAGTGCAATTTCCCCTTTAAAATTATATCCCAAGATCATATCTCGGGATTGTGAGTGGTTATCTCATTTTATGACTCTATCTCCTTCGTCTATCTTACTTAAAAGAAAAAAGGGTGAGGGATCAAGAAGAACAAAGTTGCATATATTGCACTCGGGCTTGCAAGGCATGCATAGTTCATGACCATTTCCATTATGAGTGTATGGAATAGTTATTGGTTGTGCTTTTTTATATCAAAATAGACACGATTTTAAAACTAAATCCTTCACGAGACTTCCTTTAAATCTATTTACTATATTAGATTCCATCTCCCAACATCACATGACATATCATACAATGTATTTTAATTATTATTCTAAACTCCTAACCTAGGCATCATCTTCAAGCAATCTAATACATTTTTTCATATTGAATAATGTGAAAGTTTAATAGAATTATATTTTGTGTTTATTCCCTTCAAAGAAATTTATGAATTTCTTTAATTCTCTTAAAAGAAATTTGTTCTTTACTTTTCCTTTGAAAGGAATTTTGATCTTATTTGATTCCCTTAAAAGGAATTTGCCCATATTTAAAGAAATTTAAATTGTTAATTCCTTTAAAAGGAATTTAATTTATTTTATAGTTAATTCTCTTATTTTAAATTTTGTGGTGAGGTGTAGAGCTCCAATTGGTACATTTCACATTTTAAAATGGCTTGCAATTAATGGACTCTTAGAGGGGTAAAGTGTTAATTTCGCACCCCACTCTCTCCACCATCTTCTCCACTCTCTCCCCACTTTTCCAGCTATCGATCGCCTACCATAACGTAGAAGTACTCCGGTTAGGTGCCATTTTGGCCCTCTACGAAAGGGGAATCTGTTGTTCTCATTGGAATAATGAGGTGTTGTCATTGTTGGCAAGCCTAAATGAGTGTGCATATCATTGGTACACCTTGTATATCGACTTTGCATGACTTTGGGACATCATAATTATGTGGAAATGAAGAAGACACAGCGAGGGAGTGAAGTACCGAAAAGCGCCATAATTGAGCCCGGTTTGACCTAGTTTGGAGCGGTTATTGATTTGAGGCACTTCGGGTGATCCGGTGACCATGGGGAGACACCAGCAGCAATGATATACCATAATAGAGTGGTATAGACACGAACAGTGTAAAGGAAATCGGTTTTGCTCGAAGCGTCATAATTGAGCCCGGTTTGGCCTAATTGGAGCACATGCACCGTGTTGAGCTTAAAGGGAGCTTGTTTGGAATTTTTGGGCTACATTGAGGTAAATTTGGGCTAAATGGGTTGCAATGAGCTCAAGGAATGGTAATGGGTCAAGAGAAATTCGTGGTGGGCCTTTGGGGAGCCATTTTGGGCTTAATTGTGCAAGGTGACGAATTTGGGCCAACTAATGGGCTTGGCACACATGGGCAGCAACTAAACAAGCCCAATGATACTTGGAGGAGTCCAAATACACTTGGACCAAGTCAAATTCGTGGGCAGCAGCCACTCCACTATTTGCTCCACCATTGGTGACATAATCCCCTAATTTGAGGAATGTTGTTTGAGCATTCAAAGACATCCATGTTTGGAGGTTTCTTTTGGCTAGTGGAGACATCATAATGAGTCCCCCACCCCTAAAACATGGAGCATGTTTGGTGGAGGAATTAATGGCATGTTTTTGGCTAGTGGAGACACCATAATGAGTCTCCCACCCCTAAAACATGGAGCATGTTTGGTGGAGGAATTAATGCCATGTTTTTGGCTAAGTGGAGACACCATAATGAGTCTCCCACCCCTAATACATGGACCATGTTTGGAGGAGTATTAAAATCAACCATTATGCCATGTCTTGGAGGCTTTGGAGGGCTATATAAGGAGGGCCTCTCCTTTGGACGAATTTGTGACCTCCCTTGAGTATTGGGAGAGCATTTGAGAGAGAGAATTGAGAGAAATTCTCTTCGAGGGTTTGGGGCTGCCATATGTGTTCTTGAGCGCTCTTGGGGTTCCAAAGGGTTGAGTGTGTGCGAGATTGGGGAAACACTTGTGAGTGTTTTGTGTTGTGGCCACGAGGTGACGTTGAACATCCACCCGTGAAGTAATCGGTGTTCGAGGGGCTGTTCCGTGCGGTGGCTGCGTTTGGTGCTTGTGCTTGAGTTTCTTCGAGTTCGTCGTGTTCTTGAAGCTACAATAAGGTGCTTGCTGTTCGTCAAAGAGTGGTAGGCTGTTCATCACTCTTGTGTGAGTTTTATTCCATCGTTTTGTTATTATTTGGGTCGGTGAGACTCTTGTAATAAGTTCGTCAAACCTAGTGAAGGTGAGACAACTTAGTGTTCAGTCAGTGAGACTTGTGATAAGTTCGTCGAACCTAGTGAAGGGGAGACAACTTAGTGATTGGTCAGTAAGACCGTTGTATCGCTCTAGTGAAGAGCCAATACAATTCTAGTGAATTCGTTAGTGAGGGTAGTGAACCCGAATCAGCCGTGGACGTAGGTTGCACGCATTGTGTAGCTGAACCACGTATATCTTGTGTTTGCGATTGCTTGGTTGGTTTGCTTGTGTTATTCTCGCCATAACCATCGAATCAGATTGAGGAGCGCAAAAAGGAAAGAATTTGAAGGAGCACTGATTCACCCCCCCCTCTTAGTGCTCGTATTGGGACTAACAGAATCGCCCCATTTTGCAAGAGGAGGCTGATGGGAGGCTCCATGGCCTATAAATTGGCCGAATCGTGCACTTTTTTGGGGGCTAGAAAATTGGAGCCAACGAAAAAGGGGAGTGATTCCAAGAGTCCAATTTAGGGAGTTCCAGTCAAAAACTTAGGCTAGAGTCCCTCCAGTGCCCTCTGCACACTATTTCCCATGGTTTGGTGGTCGCAGTAAGCATGTTTGCTACACCAGCGACCCATAACGCCCATTGCCTCATTCTGGCTGCCCGTCTCTTGCGAATTCAGCTAACCAATGGCTATAACCTGCTAATCCAGCATTGTCAGAGGCCAGTGCTACATTTCTCTCCCACTATTCTTTGGTTTTCAAGTTCTCCTATGACTAGGTTGGCCACTCTTTTGCCAAATTATCTTATCAAGGAATTGGAACAATTCCCGGCCCCTCAAGAAACGGGGTAACGCACTACAGCTTTGTTTCCTGATGGGAAAATATGTACCAAAATACAATTAAAACATAGTTAAATAAAAATGTGGCACTTTGTGCTTGGCGGGGCATTTCAGCACATTTTTAAGTCTTTTAACTCATGGTTTTGCAGCACTTTGTGCTTAGCAGAATGGCCACCACCCGAGGGGTTATGACTCCTCCCACGTTTCAGCAAGTTTGTCGGGTCTACGGACTCAAGGCTTGCTACACTTCGTGCTTAGCGAAAGCAATCATCTACGTTTCAAAATTTTGGGGTATTTTGACTCGTGGTCTTGGAGCATTTCATGCTTAACAGAATGGCCACCATCCAGAGGGTTACTACTCCTCTCGCACTTTGGCGAGTTTATCGATTCTATGGATTCGAGGCCTGTGGCACTTCGTCCTCAGCAACGGCAACCATCCCCGTTTTGGTGCGTTTTTGGGGTCTTTTGACTCATAATCTTGTGGCACTTCGTGCTTAGTAGAATAGCCACCACTGATAGGTTGTGACTCCTCCTGCGCTTTAGCATGTTTTTCGAGTCTGTGAATTCGAGGCCTATAACACTTCGTGCTTAGCGACGATAACCATGGGACGCCTCGGTTTCCCGCATCCTTAGCGGGACAATTGGGTGTCGACTAAGGCCAACCATCATGGAATTACTAAGCTTGACTTACAACGTTGTTGGATTATGCAAAAGTAATATCTTGTGGTCTTCAAACCGAACTAGTAACTTTTCACCTTTATCTCTTATAATTTCAAAGGACTATGAAGGGTTCACTTTATTATAACATTGTCTATTAGGTTTAATTACAATCATTTAGCTAACCCTAAAATTGAACAATAATGGAATGAAAATCTCATTGCTTCCACCTTGTATATTCATCTCATTCCTTTTCTCTCAAACTTACTCACCTGGTAGGTAATAGCAACAAATAGTGAATAATAAAATACTTAGTAGGAAACTTATAGCAAAAAGACTCCTACTAGGTTATATCATGAACAAATGATATAAAAGTTTCAAGAATTTGTCTCATTCTTTCAACACATGTGAATAACTACACATAAATGACAACAAGCAACAACTTCAGGGCTCTTCATTAAACTGCACAAACATAGCATTGGAACTCAAATAAACTAACTCGATCATACTTCAATTTAACGATTCGTCATCCTTTAACCAAAAGCTCCATTAACTTCACATAAATGATTCGTAAACCTTCGATCACGCTTTTTGTCTGCCTAGCTTTCGATTAAACCAATCTATAACTCGTTTCTACAACTTAACAACTCAATCATTCGAACAAATTGTGATCTCATTAAGCAACTCGTAATTAGGTCATGAATATCATCAACTCAATCACTTGTGTCAGCATAGGCAAAAACATTTTGTGCATCATTTAACCCAAGTACGGGGTCCAATAGCATGTATTATTTAATCTAAGCACGGGGTCCAACAGTGTGCCAACATGGGCAAAACATTTTTTATAATACCCCTGACTTTAAAGTTAAAGTTGACATTTACTGATCTCAACATCTATATTTTCCTTCGATGTTTTTCTTGCTTAGTCCGTATGATATTTTGAGACAATTTCAATATAGGAAAAAATTTTGCGTGTGGACGTAACATTTTTAGGTTTCTTGTGCAATTACTAAAATGTCATTGGCCATTAAGCCATAAATAATGGCAAAGATTGTGATGTATAGTTTTTTCAAACCCTAGTAGGAAAAAAATATTGGTTTCGTAGAAGTTGGGAATAAAATCGAGTTTCAAAATACTGTTTTTGGCCCGATTACGAAAGTTATCGGGTGAGAAATATCTAACAAGTGATTAACGCGACACGTAAGACCCACATAAAATTTGTGGTGGAAAAGGAGTTGACTTTTATATTTTATGGAAGGTGAAATGATCAAATTGCCCTTGGTATTATCAAAGGGCTAGATATTAGCGCAAAAGCAAAATTTTGAAAAGTGGACAATTGTCCTTGAAATAGCCATGAATTCCTTGTCGAGGGATTCATTATCATGTTTTATATTGTTTGGTTTGAGAGAAAAAGAGAAAGAAAATGAGAGAAAAAGAGAGAAAGTTTAGCTTTTTGGAATTCACGAAGAAAGTTCAATTTTTTTGCAAAGAGTTCAAATTCTTCTCAAAGCAAAGTTGTAAAGGTAGGATTCTTACTCTCAAATCTCGATTTTCAAGTTTTGATTCCATCTTTTGGCATAATTTCTTTTAGTAAGAAATTGTATGTTGATTGAAACCCATATTTGTTGTTTAACCATGTTGATCTTTATTTTCCAAATGGTAAACTTTGTGTTGAATGGTTTGAGGATTGTTCATGGAAGTGATATGTGATTAATCATCTCAAGTTATTGTTTGTGTGACCCCAAAGATGGTTTAATGGGGTGTGTTGATTAATGTTTACTTATGTTGTTTTTTGAACTTAATGGTTTTGTAAACCAACTAAAAAGGTAGTATGGTTTTTAGGTTTTTTTAAATGAAATGGTTTTGAGTTTAATAAAGTATTCTTCTGAGAAGTTTTACTTCTAATAAAGAGCTACAACTTTGGTTTTGGAATCAACTCAATCTAAGGGGCATTAAAAGACTTTTGGAATTCTAAAATTTCTGTAGAGAATCTGGCTGGGAAGTGTTTCCCGCACAGATTTGTGTGTTTCGTTGGGTTTTTACCCCTTTAAATGATTGAGTTTGCAAAAGTGTTCAAAATATGAGTTGTTTTTATTTGAGTTTTTTAAAAGTTCTCTTTTGGTAGAAAAACATCTTAAGCACTGTATCAGATGTTATTATACTTCTAATGCAAGGTGTCTAAGCTGGAATTTCAAGGTATTTCAAAACTGTAGATAGCCACTGTTTACCCTTCTTAATATCCCTAGAGTATGAATCACATTTTGTTGTTTAAAAGGAAGTTGTAACTCTATTTATTATCTTGGTACCTTCTTTTGGTTGAAACTTAAAAATGAGTGTGTATCAAAAGTTAGCTCAGTATTTCTCTAGGTAGTCCAAACTAAAATTTATGAGTGGATAGTTTTGTGTGCCCTCTGTTTTGACTCGATTGGCCCATTTGGAACTTGAATCATTTAAAGTAATCAACATAAAAGTTGTAGATAACTTGGGGAGTAATCCCATTTGAACACCGTAAAAGAAGTTATAATGTTTCAACTTGAAGTGGATGTTTTATGAAATTGAAAGGTTTTAAGATCATTTTTTTTTTATGATTATGAACAATAGTTCCCATGAATGGTTGATTTTTTTGTCTATCTAGTTGAACCCTTGTGGGTGTTTGTTGGAGAGTCTTTGATGACTATATTGTGTAGTTGAACCCTTGTGGGCGTTTATTTGAGAGTCTTTGATGACTACTTGTGTTTCGTCCCTCGAATGACCTTTGTTGAAATTCGACTTATGACTTGAAATTCTTATCAAGTCTTTATTTGTATAGTTTTGGGTGTTCAGTTGTTTTCGAACACCTAATGCATCGTGTTGGTTTGTATTGAAATGACGCAAGTGAAATTGATGGATTTATGAGGCCCTAATCTAAAGAAGGCTATAGAGTAGTAAATAAGTTGAATTAAAACTTAGATATTGTTTTTTATGGATCAAGGTAGAGCATACAGCTATTTGCGTGTGGTTAATCCAACGTGAGGTTACAAGAGTCATATTAGTATCTAGTTATCTCACAACAATGTTATAAAATGTTGTTGAAGATGGTAGTAGTCGAATTGCTGATGAAAAATAGTTGATCGTTGATCTTGGATGAAGGAATTGATCGAGGTCTAGAAGCACGACAATTGATTAAGTGGATCGTCAACAACAAATAGTAGAAAATCGTAGATCGAATTAATTGTTTACTGTTAATTGATGATGTGTTGTTATTATTTGAAATTGTGGATCGTAAGAGGTTATTGAGTAAACAATCTTACTATTAAATTTAAGATTGTTTGTTGTTCTATGCCTTAAGTTGATATGAGTTGGACTACTATTTGTTACGCTGTACGTTTTGAAGTTTGATTCGGATTGTGTACTCGATCATTGGAGTACCTTTCAATTGTTGGTTGTAATTGAACTGAGTTGAACAATCCTATACGTGGAGGATTAAATTGACGGAAAATGTTTTACTCATGTTGGCACACTGTTGGACCCCATGCTTGGATTAAATAATGAACAAAATATTTTTGCCTATGCTAGCACAAATAGATGAGTTGATGACATTCATGACCTCATCATGGGTTGCTCAGTAAGATCATAATTTGTTCGAAAGTTTGAGTTGTTAAGTTGTAGAAACGAGTTATCGAGTTGTCAAGTTGTCTGATCGAATATTAAATGGATGAATGACATGACTAACAGTCGACGAACTGTTTATACGAAGTTGGTATGTTTAAAGTTTGATTGTGTTAATTGGTTAAAATTCGGATGCTATGACCCACAATTTTAAAATTGTTGTTTGGCATTGTTTATGTGTCATTATTCACACATGTTGAAAGAATGAGATAAATTCTTGAAATTGTTTTATCATTTGTTCATGATATAACTTGGTAAGAGTCTTTTTGATATGAGTTTCCTATTGAGTATTTTATCAGACACTATTTATTGATATTGCCTACCAAGTGAGTGCGTTAGGGTAAAAAAAGATGAAGCGAATGTGCAATGTGAAATTAATGGGAATTTCATTCCCTAATCGTTATAGATTATCATTGATTAAATTATTATAATTAAATGTACTGGACAATGTTGTAATAAGATGGAGCCTATTTCTTTTATAGCCCTTTGAAATTATAAGAGACAAAGCAGGAAAATCACTTGTTTGGTTTGAAGATCGCATGGTTATTAATTTAGCATAATTCATCCATGTTGCTAGTTATGCTTAGCAATACCGTGATGATTGGTCGTAGTTGACGTCCCGTTATCTTGCTGAGGGTCTAAGAAACTAAGGTGTCACATTTTTAGTCAATTCAATCCCCCATGAATTGAGTTGTTCAACTCCGTTCGATCACAACCAGTAATTGAAAGGTACCCCCAACAATCGAGTACACAATCCGAATCAAATTTCGTAAAGTATTACCTAACAAATGGTAGTCCAATTCATATCAACTTAAGACATAGAATAAGAAATAATCTTTAAGTTCAATAGCATGATTGTTCACTTAACAACCTCTTACGATCCACTATTTCAAATTATAGCAACCTATGATCAAGTAGCAACAAACGGTTAATTCGATCTACACTATTCTACTATTTCTCAATGAGACAATCCGCTTAATCAACTGTCGCACTTCCAAAACTTAATCAATCCTTTCATTCAACATTAACGACCAACTGCTTCTATTGACAATTCAACTACAATCATCTTCAACAATGTCATATAACATCATTGTGGGACAACTAGATACCAAGATAACTCTCATAACCTCACATCGAATTGGCCATGCACAAACAACCATACATTCTACTTTGATTCACGTAAAACTATATGTAAGTTTTAATTCAACTTGTTTTTTACTCTAGCCTTCTTTATGTTAGGGCTTCGCACATCTAACGATTTTACACATCTTAGCTCAACATAAACTAGTAGGTATTTGGAAACAAATGAACACCCAACTGCACAAATCAAGACTTAACAATAATTGCAAGTCATGAGTCAGATTTCAACAACGGTCATTTAATTTACCACACACAAAGTAGCCATCAAAGACTCTCCAACAAACACCCACAAGGGTTTAACAAGATAGACAATGAAATCAATCATTCATGGGAAGTATTGTTCTTAATCATCTCGAAAAACATTTTGAAACCTTTCACTTTCTTAAAACAACCACTTTAAGTTGAAATATTACGGCCTCTTTAACACTACTTAAATGGGATTACTCCCAAAGAAACAAAGTTTGATGACCTTGCTATCTAAAACTTTTATGTTTAACACTTCACAAGATTCAATCTCTGTCAGGGCCAATCAGGCCAAAATAGCAAGTGCATAGATCTGGTTACTAAAACTCAAATTCTGACCAATTTCAAAAATACTAAGATAACTTCTCATACATACATTTTTGACTTACAGAAAAAGAAAATACCTAGATAAGAAATAGATATACAACTTCCTTTTTAACCTTATAGAGTGATTCATACTCTAGATATGGAAAACAAGGCCAAAAGTGACTGACTATAGTTTTAAAATACCTATAATATGAGTTTAGACACCTAGCATTAGAAATGCACCAGCTTCTAATATAGGACTTAAAATATTTTGACTACAAAAGATAACTTTTAAAGAATTCAAATATGAACAATTCATATTTTGAATACTTTTTCAAAATCATCCATGTAAAGGGGTAAAACTCTAAACGAAAAGGAGAAATTTGGGTTAGAAACATAGTCCACCCAGATTCTCTGTAGCAACTTTAAAATTCCAAAAATTTTTCCACACAACTCAGATTGAGCTGATTCCGAAACCAAAGTTGCTGCTCTTAAGAGTCACACAAACAACAACTTGAGATGATTAATTACGTACCACTTTCTTGAAAGATCCTCAAATCATTCAATACAAAGTTCACCATGGCAAGTAAAGATCAACATGGTTAAGTAACAAATAAGGGTTTCAATCAACATGTAACTTCTTACTAAAAGAAAACATGGCAAAACTCAGAATCAAGGCTTGAAAATTGAAATTCATTTGTAAGTTTCCTACCTTTACAACTTTTCTTTGGGAATAATTTGTTCTCTTTGTTGAAAAATCACACTTCCTTTAAAGCCTTCTCCCAAATCTCACACTCTTCCTCTCTCAAATTCTCTATTTCTTCTCTCTTCATTTCTCCCAAATTGTGAGACAATAGCAACCACAAGGACACTCACGTTTCCATTAAAGGATATTTTATCCAATTTTTTGCCCTTAGTAAAAAACCTAGCCTTTTGAAAACACCAAGGGCAATTTAATCATTTCACATCCAATAATATCCAAAAGTCAACTCTCCTCCACCACAATTTTTCTTGGGCCCCATATGTCATATAAATCACTCATTAGATATTTTTCACCTAATAATTTTCGCAATCGGGCCAAAAACACCATACCGGAAATCAATTTTATTCTTGACTACTACGTGACCAATTGTTTTCTTCTACTAGGGTTCGGAAATTATACATCATGATCTCTATGTTATTCATGGCTTAATGGCCAAGGGCATTTTTGTAATTTCACCCAAAACCTGAAAATTTCACGTCAACACACAATTTTTTTTTCTCGTGAAAATTTCTCAGAACTTTATATGGACTGAGCATGCAAAACATTTAAGGAAAACACTGATGTTAAAACCAGTAAATGTCAACTTTAACTTTAAGGCCACGGATATTATAAACCATTCGCGTTTCGATGCGCTTTTGAGGTATTTCGACTGGTGGTCTTTACAGCACTTCGTGTTTAGTGGAATGACCACTACTCAAAGGGTTGGACTCCTTTTGTGCTTTGACATGTTTGTCGAGTCTATAGATTCGAGACCTGCGGTATTTCATGATTAGTGACAGCAACCATTCGCGATTTGGTAGGCTTTTGGGGTCTTCTAACTCGTGGTATTGCGGCACTTTTTGTTTAGTGGAATGGCCACCACCCGAGAGGTTACAACTCCTCTCGTTCTTTAATGTGGTTGTCGGGTTTACATATTCGAGGCCTGCGGCACTTCATGCATAGTGACGGCAATCATCTGCGTTTCAATGCTCTTTTAGGTCTTTTGACTCCTGGTCTTACGGCCCCTTGTACTTAGCAGAATGACCACCACTTGAGGGGTTGCAACTCCTCCAGCGCTTTGGTGTGATTGTCGGGTTTATGGACCCCGAGGGCCTACAACACTTTATGCTTAGTAGAACGGCCACCTCACCTGTATTTCAATGCACTTTCTCGATTTTATCGCTCGAGGTCTATTGCGGCACTTCATGCTTAGCGAAAATGACCATATTTGCTCAAATTGATAATCGAAGGTCTTTACTCGCTTCAGCAATCTGATGTAATTAACTACCATCTATTTATAGATTGAGAGAACCTGAAATCCCAATTTTCATTAAAAAAACCCAAACCTCCATTTGGAGGACATTTGTTTGTCAATACTCTTAGAAAAAAAAACTCTGATCTTTGACACTTGCTAGCATTGTCATATGTGTATATATATTGGCTCTTGCTAGCATTTGTCTCATGTATATATATAAGCCCTTTTTACTTAGATAGTACATAAGTAAAAGAACAATATTCTCTAGAATATGCTCTTATAAAATGGAACTATTTTGATGATATCTATGCGGAAAACCATGAAGATTTTGATAATCATTCTAATATATTCAAGCAATCGATGGGGAAAGATCAAGGATTTTGAATCTCTTATTCCCTCTTTGCTGAGAGTAGCATTAATGAGATATGGATTATAAAGTATTCAACATAGATTCTTCACGTATATGTTGATCTTTTTTTGAACCCAAAAAATTTCCCATCGCTATTGTCTTTTTCATGAAAGAAAATGATTACTTTAATCGCTCAATCAAAGGGCCCGATTGATGGGCCATCCATTATTTACGATTTTAAGAAAGGAAAAAGATTAGAATTAATATTAAACCTCTCCTCCCCTCCTTTCCATGCCCCTCCAATCCATCGTCCAAGAGCAAAAGAGCTTCATCCCTCCATCTCCTCCCTCGTCAAACCTAGATTTCAAAGCTCAAATATTAGTTTAACAAATTCAGATTGACAGCAAAGTATGCCCTCTGCGGAGACTACCTAGACCGAGAAACCCCTTCCTCACTGTTTAGTTATTGAAATCAAGCAACAAAGCATCGGAAGAATCAATTTTGTCGCAAAGCCCGTAGAAATGGTAGGTGTGTGTGAGAAATCGAATCTATGGGCAGTTTTGTAGATTTGGTCTTTTAGGAGGTTGTAGTCGCTCCTAACCCTGAAGAATACGATGCATCTCTGCTTTTCCCTTTGAAGGGATCGGCTGAAATGAGTTTTCCCTTTAAGAAACATACATTTGAGTTTCGAAAACCCAAAACAAAAAGATAAAATTTAGGAGGGAGAACTACCATCGATAAGGATCAAAAATGAAAAGGGCACATGGATCATCTTGTTAAATCCAGGTATAGATCATAGGATAGGGGGAGGAGGATTGAGCAGACATCCAACAGCAATGTTCAAGGCAGTGAAAGCGCTTATCAAGTGAAAAGAGGAGAGAGAGAGACTAAAGTAGGGCTTTTTTTCTTCTTTTTTTCTTTGCCGAAACCTTTAATTAATGACCGTATAATCTAACTGTGGGCACAAGGATCATTTTTTCACAGTGTGGGGGGTTAAATGTTCAAATTGAAACTTCATGGGAGACTATGAGATTTCGGTAAAACTTTAACAGAGAATGGTGTAAATTTTCCAAAAAACAACATGCCTACAATTTTATTATGTACTAGTCGCATCGAAGGACTTTTTTATTAAAATATGAAAGATTAAATACAAAATTATATATATAAAAAAACAAGAAAGAGTGTGTACTTAAAAAAAGATAAAAGTGTGTGTACTTAGAAAAAGATAAAAGTGAAAGGATTAGGAAGAAAAATTGGGGGATGAGTGGTTAAGAGAATAACTTAAATAACAGTAAAAAAAAATTTAAATTTTGAATTTTGAATTTTGAATTCTAAATTATTAATTTTAAATTAATTTTGGTTGATGGAACCAAAAGGTTATTTGCCTTCATTTCCAAAACCCAACTACATAAGCCCTTTTAACTTAGATAGTACATAAGTAAAAGGACAATATTCCCTAGAATATTCTCTTATAAAATGAAACTATTTGATGATATTTGTGAGAAAAACCACGAGGATTTTGATAATTATTCTACTATATTCATGCAATCAGTATTTTTTTCTTTTTTTAAACAATCAGTCGTTGAAATTATCATTATCAAAATCCATAAATTCATGACTTTACAAATATAGAGAATCTCTCTCTACTTTTTCTTTCTCTTTCTGGTAATGAATAGTTAAAATTGTTCAAATATTCAAATCCATGACTTTATAAGAGAAGCAGATCTTCATGGTTTTCAATCTCTCATGATTCCACCCATTCGAGGATATTGCGAGAGAAATTCCAGTAATTTGAGGGGGTGCACTTGTAAGGACCACTGTACCATATTGACTTTACTCTAGTAGCTGTGAGAAAGCACGACCAACCAATCGTGCCTGATCCAGATTTTCTGTAACAACAATGACTTCGAACAAAGAAAGACTGGGTACTAAACTCTCACTATGTATGAGGCTACATTAGAACTTTACGGATGAACCTCATCAATTTTATTTTGCACCTCACCACTAGAACCTTACCTAAATTAGCAGTAAGTGAAGCCACCGTGCTTGCCAACTATATCAGAGTGGAAGCACCCTCTCTGAGATTCCATTAGTCACCCTTTTCTAAGGAGAACTACACAAGTAGTAAAGAGAAGTGAAATACAATCATTAGTCACCCTTTTCTAAGGAGAACTACACAAGTAGTAAAGAGAAGTGAAATACAATTTATGCTGGGGTCAAACATGAAGACTAGGGATTTCCTGATTGAACACTTCCCCCGGGATACTATGGTTCGAGCAAGACAGCTTACGAAGTCATGATGCACCTATTCCTACTGCCATTCCCTTAATACTTCCTGCTCTTGTCAAAGTTATTCATCTAAGATGCTCTCCAAGTGTTTGTTGATTGGTCTAACTAAAGTAGATGAATATTGTTGCTATACCTACAGATAGACTCTTTTCCTGCTGCAAAGGGAGAGCAAGAAACAAAATCAAATGATTATTGTTTACGAGTTGGGAGAGCGAGATAGAGACAAATACCCAATAGACAGTGAAAAAGCTTTCCTGCATGCAAGAACCTTCCTTATGTCTTGCATCCTTAATTCAAATTTGTAGTAATTTGGAATCTAAAATTTCAATATCAACTGCCCAATCCTATGTTGGTAATGATCTTAGGTTAAGGGTTAATTGTGCCCAATCCAAATTTTCCATTTTGGGGACCCCATAGATCCACTTTTTTCCCTATACAAAGTTCAACCCTTTGTCTCTTTCACATCGACAATTCTTTGCAGATAAAGAAATATCAAAGGGACTTCTCAAAGTGGTGATGAACAATGCTGCTCGTGTTGCGGGAGATACCCGCCCGTAGGGCCCGTTTTCAGGACAGTCTTTAGCTCATAATGAAGTAGGCTAGCCAGCCTCTCATGTCGTACAGTAAGACCGAATCTAACAAATCCAGATCTGTATTTGCCCTAGGTTTGTCAGACACAAAGTATACTTGCACAGACCATACAGAGAGTGCTTTTGAAATTACTCGGAAGCAGCAAATATGTTTATTATAGAAACTGATGGTTTCAGACCGATCAAACCTCAACATAATGCTACATCCATAAAATTTAGCAATAGCTTCAAGCTTCCCTTAGAATAAACTTCCAACAAGAGTTGAATCTTTCCTTTACAGCGCCTACCTAAGCATTTGCTATGGAATTCCTACAAAAAAATGCAGGTCAATGCACATACGTCATTTCTCATCTTATATAATTACTGCTTTTAGATGCACGCATCCTTCACTTCAATAACGAAACCAGTTACTTCATTTAAAGGACTAACAGATGCATCTCTATCCTGCTTTTCTTTATCAATTCCATTTCCATTTTGTATATTTTCATCTTCATGTTTCCATATGATTATCCTTGTTCCATGATTCCTTCCAGAAACATCTACCAACGCATAGAGTGGACTCTTCGAAGAACACGCAGTGGTTTTCGCTCCTCCACTACAGGAATCAGGTTCTCCATAAGCTGCACATTTTAGAAAAATCAAAACACAACATGGTTAGAAGTGAAATTTTAAACGATGAAAAATTACTAGTGCGAATGGCCATGCTGGAATAATTGGCCTACTAATCCTTATCCTTTATATATTTTCCTGTTAAATGGATCATGCACAAAAGACAAAACTCCAGACACGGGAAAAAAGGGGCAAAAAGGAAATTGACATGAAAACCAAAGGGCAGAGTCATTCCCTATCTCCTACCTTGGTTTCATTTCTTTCAGGGAATTTTGATTAACTTCCAGTTTTTACCCATAGTTGGTAAGGCAAGAGCAAGTGATTTCAGTTGGTAAAACATTATAAACCTCTCTTCAGCAGTACAAAGACCAACATCATCAGTTTAGTAATGAAAGTGCTTAATACTTCTTAGCAACAATACTGTAAAGAGATGGGATAGGGAAGATGCACCTTCCCCGCCTTATGTACTTTCATGAGACAAGCACAGCCAACCTGCCTATAATATTTAGGGATGAACTTTCTCAACAGATGCAATTATAACAACTTAGGCAATTCTACACACTATTTATGCATATAAAAAAAACAATCAATTGTTTTTTGGTTGTTAAACTTTTACAAAATAATGGAATATGATATTTATTATATATTTATAAATTGAAAATATATATTATTCCATGTGTGCCAATGGGTCGAACTCTAGTTTTTGGATATTTGCATGTTAGTGTATGTGTCATGTATCCATGATACATGGTTCACACAAATAGCTAGTTGCTTGAATTGATGAAGCCGAGCAGATCTTTAATTCCTTGTAGTCACACTTCTAAGTTCTAACTAATCATATTAACCTTTGATTCTAAGCATTTTCTGTGTTTATTTCGCATGTGTTAGATAAAAATTATATAAATTTTAATGTATATGTATTTTTTAAAAATTGATGCATCCCCACCTATCCATATCCTAAGTTTTCAAGAATTGTCACGTCGACACGTCCCTATGTCCCATATATCATTGCGTCCCTATCAATGCATCATTGATCCTGATAATTTTTCAAGAAGAAAGCTAGGGAAGAAGTACAAACCTAGAGGGAAGTGGTAGATCTCCAATAAAAGATGTAATTTATCCATCTCAGATTCGTTTATTTTAGACCCTTTCCATTTGATAGCTAAATTGAGAATGAAACCTTACGAACTTGATCCCGCATGCCTCATAGAAGTTGTAAAGCCACAACAGTTTGAAAGTGGAGTTAGGAAACCGGTTTTTTGTGTACTCTGTTTTTGGAAACTCAGAGTCCAACCCATTTTACACCAAAGATGAGCTCAGTGATGCAATCTTCAAATTATTATTATTTTTATATAACCCAAACTCCCGAACTATATGAGTCCAAAATGGTCAGGCTCACCAATTGGAGGAGAATTGCATGACCCCTCAAACCAGCTTCCAAGTAAGTCGGTATATTATAAGGCTGCAAACAAACCAAACTCATCTCCGGACAGACTTGACGCCTTATGAGGCAAACAACCTCGTGGTGATCTTCAGAACACGAAAGTTGTAGTGTGACCTCTTGCCACCCACCACGTGTTGGACACTGACCCTCCCTCCCTCCCCCCCCTCCCACTCTCTTGAACTCACTTCGCCATTACTGCTGCTGCCAAACTTCTGACAGAGTTCACTGCTTATCTTGGATGACACTGCTGCAAGAGTTCAACACTGTTGCTGCTGCTAAACGTCAACTTCGGTCCTTCTTGTCCACCTCTGCTCTACAGCATGTTGCGTCCTCAGTTGAGTTTTTCCTGAATTTAGATGTTTCCGGATCGAGATATTTCTGGATTTAAAATTACAAATTAAAAGTTTAAAGTTTATATATTTCTGTTTTAACAAAATAACTTAAGGATTTAGTAATTACATTTTTGCTGCAATTTTATAAAACAAAGAGATGATATTTTATAAAATATTATTCAAAGTGTCCTAACGTGTCGGAATTCTATCTTTTTGAAACTTGTGTCAGTGTATTGTGTTGTGCCCAAGTCCATGACCTTGCCCGTGCCTGTGCCATGTAACTTGCCTTTAAAACTAATCAAGAATCTCTAAAAATGAACATGCAACAACTTTGTATTTGCCATGAGAGAGCTCTCTATACTCATGTGGTGGAAGCTGACTCTAATTTTCTTATCCAATGCTTGAAGGAGTTGTCTCCACCCCAATCTCAATGCTACATTATCAGGCAATGCTCTCAGCTAGCCAGCTCCACTGCCTCTTTCCTCCACACTTATAGAGAAGCTAATTCTCTAGCTGACAGATTAGCTGCTTATAGGCACTCTGTCCAACATATTCAAATTTTTTATCATACTGCATTCCTCCCCTTTGAGTATCGTAAAGCTTTTGGGTGGGTGAGGGGGGGGTCGATATGGTCTCGAAAATTATAGGCCTCCATAATTTGTTGGGTTAAACATATATGCTGCTCTATGTTTTGTTTTGGCTTGGTTTTGGTTACCCTTAATTTTCTTCCCCCTTTATTTGGTGTTTTTGTATGGGTTAGAATTATGCCTGCCCCTTCATATCATTATAGATAAAATGGGTAGGGGCTTAGTCCTTTTTTTTTTTTTTTAAGTAACTATAGAAAATCATGATTTACACTTGTTTTAGTTAGCATCTCTACAAACCAAACATATAAGTTATGAAATGTTGAAAGGGAAATTCAGAAAGCTAAATAAATCATAATTTTGAGGACTTAGACTGCAACCTTTACAAGATGGGTCGTTTTCAGTTCAGATTTTTCAGAAAACCAACTACAAGATGTGGAATTTCTAATAACTCAAAATTGATACCTAAAAATAAAGTAAAATAGAATCTATAATCCCCCATCATAGTGCCAGTACCACATATCTAGTAAAAGGGTTAACCAGTTGAATTCCTAAATAAGTAAATAGGCAATGTCAGTTTCCCACACAAAGTGGTTGATGCATGGTAAGTGCAAAAAGAAATAATTAGTAAGCGATGCAGAACACCTTAAGACCTACGTTCCAACCAGCAATGCCTGAGTCCATTTTCTAGTAAGCTGACTTATTTGTGAAAGGAGAGCATACTCTGCAGGAAAAATCTAAAATTCTAATGACAACTTCCAAATTATATAACTGGAAGTCTATGGCCTACTTTAGGTAGTCAGTGTGATATTTTAGCACCAGTCTCCTATATTTTCTAAATTATTTTCCCGTTATTAGCCTATAAAAAATTGACTTGCAATGATTTTTATGTTAGCTTTGCAACGAACTTTAAGGCTATCAATGCAAATCCACTGAGGTAGGCAACAAAAATTAATGGGAAGACAAAGTTAGCCACCACCAATCAGACCAAAAAAATTAGCTCCCATAAGTCAGCAAATAAAATACATCTATCACAACCAATTATATTCATACGACTCTGAAGTGGTAAAATGAGAGGGAAAGAAAAGCAAAACAGACCACAATAAAACAACATATATATATATATATATATAAGGAAGTAATAAAAGAGGTAGCTAACACGATATGAATTTGTACTACGAATCCCGACAAGGCAATGTAGATGTAACTCAGAACACATACCTGCTTAAACCTCTCTTTTGTCTGCTCAGCCTGCATTTTGACAATTTTTTCTTTCAGAAACTATAGAGCCTATAATAATTCATGAAGATGCAATGTTCAATTTTTTACTAAAAGAGCGAATGTATTTACATGAGGAGAAAAATCAAAGCCAAACAAATGCCACAGGACATAAACAATTAATTGAAATGATGATGATGATGACAACAATAATAATAACAACAATGCAGAATAAATAAGTATGAAATCCACTTGATTGAAATAAACCAAGATTGAAAAATATTTAAATAAAGAGGATCATCCATATGATATACCAGTGTTCTAAAAAGTGATCCAGGTGACCGCCTAGGTGGGGCGGTCACGAAACACCAGGGTGGCCGCCTAATGCCTAGGCAACCATGAAACATCTCGCCTAGATGGAAATCGCTCTTCTAAGTAGTCAACACCGTTAATCGGAAAAAAAACACAATCACTTAAAGAGGATTCCTAGGTGGATATGGTGCCTATGCATGCTTTATTTTTTATTTTATTATTTTTACAACAATAACACCTAGCCATTATTTACAAAAAGAAAATCAAAATTACAATCATAAATCTATTGTTGCAACGAGACGTATTTGAAATAATAGTATTTATGTAAACTGTGAAAGGATATTATTTATGTAACTTTATTGTATTTCATTATGTAACTTCAATAATATTTTATGAATTTATTCAAAATAGTAGTATAGAACTATTTCTTTTTTAAATAAAAATTCAAGAACCCGCCTATGCCGCCGAACCACTAGGCAGTAGGTCAGGCGCCTGAATCCACTTAGCGCTTTTTAGAACACTGTAATATACCCATATGGAGCCAAGGATAGAAAACTACAGATTTCCATCTAAGCAAGTCTACTTAGGGCCAATTAGACTGAGCTTATTTTTAACTTTTCTATTAAAAAAGCTCTTTTCAACAAAATGTAGGCATTTGGAAATTTTATTGAAAGTTAAAAAAAAGTTATAATTTTGAGCTTAATCATAAAACAGTCCCCCCCCCCCCCTTCCTCTCTTCAGGAAGCAAAAGAACAACTTCTCATAAGCTCAGCCAAACCAGCCCTTATACATGGGCATTTCGAAAATTTATCAAAAGCTAAATAACCAACTTTTTTTAAAAAATTATGATTTTGAGCTTAATCGAAAAACAGTCCCCCCCCCCCCCCCCCCTTCCCCTTTCAGAAAGCAAAAGAACAACTTCTCAAAAGCTCAGCCAACTGGTCCTTATACATATAAAAAAAATGATAATAACACATGCAACTACTTAAGGAAGAAATGAGGAAGTCAATTGTTCAGAAACTATTGAAACATGACGACCACCACTATACGTGGAGAGAGAGAACAAAATACCTCCTCTCTCAGCAGTTTTGCGTTCTCTTCCTCCAATTCAGTAACCAGAGATTCTAATTCAATTGTGTAAGCCTAAAATGAGACATAACTCACGTCCATCAGATCAAAATGCAGACAACCTCTCACTTAATGAACTATAGAATTGCCAAAAGAATATTAAATGCAAAATAATACTAAAATTGACATTTCTTTAGCGATTGAACGTTGGCTTGTGGGGAGGGAGAACTCAGCTCAATTGGCCGTTTGAGACACTTCCAACAGGAAGAATAAGGCCCAATTTCCAATTCTCACATTGTCTGTGGGGGGAAGGGTAGGAAATCTCCAGATTCAATTTTTTTTTTGAGGAGGGGGGGGGGGTGTTATTAAATATAGGGTTTTTATAGAGGAAAAAGGAAAACCTGCTTTCGTTCTCTGGACCTGGCAGCAGATTCTCTGTTTTTGATCATCCTTCTTTGCTTCTGCTGGGTGAGCTTATCCGGTGGCTCCTCGACAGCCCTCCTCTTGACCCTCCATCCTCCTCCTCCCGTCGCCCTTGCATCAATTCCATTTACAAATCCCATCACCGCCATGGATCCGCCCTCCTCCGCTACTACGTTCTGTTGCTGTTGGAACATAATAGAATCCTCCTCCCCAACAGCCCCAGCCTTGGCCAAGAAATCCTCCAAAGTCATCTCTTCCAAATCACCAGCACCACCGTCACCACCACTTGGAGCCCTCTGCTGCTGTTGATCGCTCCCCCCTGACACCATCTCCTTCCACACCTCATCCACACTCTTGCTCCCCACGTTCTTCGGCAAAGACACGGACGGAGCAGGAGCAGCGGAGGAGGAGACGGGCGACTTAAAAGGGGACTCGAGGTTAGCGTCGGAGTAGATGTTCTTGAGAAGATCGTCCATGCTCATGGATCCCAAGTTCCTGCCACCGTGGAGATCAGCGATGGTGAGAGAGCACAAACTAGACTGCCTTGGTAGATCCGAATTCGAAGAAATCACCCTAGACGACGCCATGCATGCGGATTTCTAGGGTTTCTCAGATTCGCCCGCGGATTACTCACTCCCTCCCCCCTCCACCAATCTACTCCTCTCGCTCTCTCTGTTTGGCTTTTGCTTTTGCTATGGATTCTGGTAGAACAATCTGGCAGGCAGCGTCAACAGAGCCAGAAGGAAGGGAGAGCGTAGGTCTCGCGGACGGCCTTGAACAACCGTAAAAGATAATTCTCCCATCTTACCCTTTTATTTCAAAAAATAAATAAATAAATAACTACTAGTTTCAAAATTTTAATTTTTAAATATAATAGGTTGACTCAAAATTTCACACTTTTTAAATTTATTCCTTTTGTAATTTTAAATTTTAATAACATAAAAATCTTTTTAAACATGTGGGAAGCCCCTAAGATATTGTGATACCCCGATTTCCCACACCCTTCGCAAGACAACAAAACGTTAATTAAGACCAACCATCGTAGTATTACCAAGTATAACTTACAATATAGTTGAATTATGCTAAATTAATATCCTGTAATTTTTAAACTGAACTAGTAATTCTCCATCTTTATCTTTTATAATTTCATATGACTATAAAAGAAGCGGGGTCCATCTTATTACCACATTGTCGGACGGGTTTAATTACAATAATTTAATGAATGATAATCTACAACAATTAGGGAATAAAATTTTCATTACTTCCATCTTATGTATTCATCTCATCTCTTTTTGCTTGAACGCACTCACCTGGTAGGCAATATCAACAAAGAGCGAGTGATAAAACACTCAGTACGAAACTCATATCCAAAAAACTCCTACCAAGTTATATTATAAACAAATGATATAATAATTTCAAAAATTGTCTCAATCATTCAACATGTATAAATAACTACACATAAACATCGAAGAGCAGCAGTTTTGAAACTGTGCGTTAAACTGCAAGAACACAATATTTGACCTCGCACCAACTCAATCAATCAAACTTCAATCAGACGATTCGTCATCTTTTAACCAAAAGGTCTACTAACTCATATAAATAATTCACCAACCTTCAATCACGCCGTTCATTTACCCAGTATTCGATCAAACAACTCTACAACTCGCTTCTACAACTTAAAAACTCAATCATCCAAACAAATTGTAATCTTACTGAGCAACCCGTCGTGAGGTCATGAACGTCATCAACTTATCCATTTGTACCAGTATAGGCAAAAATATTTTGTACATTAATTAACCTAAGCATATAGTCTAACAACGCGTATCATTTAACACAAGCAAGGGATCCAACAGTGTGCATTATTTAACCCAAGCATGAGATCCAACTTTGTGTCAACATGGGCAAGACATTTTCCATCAATTCAATCCCCTATGTTCGAGGTTGTTCAACTCAGTTCAATCACAACCAACAATTAAAAATGTACCCCAACAACTAAGTATATAATTTGATTTAAACTCTAAAAGGTACCACCCAACAAACGGTAACCCAACTCAAACCAATTTAAGATATAAAATAAGAAACAATCTTAAGTTCAATAACAAGACAGTTCACTCAACAATCTCTATTTCATAATCCACTATGTCGAACTATAGCAACCCATCATCAACTAACAACAAACAACTAATTCGATCCACACTATTTTACTGTTTGTTGACGAGACGATCCACTTGATCAACTGTCGCGCTCTTAAAAATTGATAAATCCCTTCATCCAAAGTCAACAATCAACGGCTTCCATCGGCAAATCAACTGCTACCACCTACAATGACGTCATATAACATCGTTGTGGGACAACTAGATACCAATACGACTCTCGTAACCTCACGTCGAATTGACCATAAGCAAACAGCCGTATACTCTACCTCGATCTATGTAAAACAATATCTAAGTTTCAATTCAACTTATTCTCTACCCTATAGCCTTCTTTAGGTTAGGGCTTCGCACATTCAATTATTTCACTTCTTCGATCCACCCAGATCAACACAAACTAGTCAATATTCGAAAACAAATGAACACCCAACTATTGCAATGAAGACTTGACAAGACATACAAGTCATGAGTCAAATTTGAAAAATGGTCACTCAATTGACCACACACAAGATAGCCATCAAAGGCTTTCCAACTAACACCATTAAGGGTTCAACAAGGTAAACAACAAAATCAATCATTCATGGGAATTATTATTCTTAATCATCTTAGAAAACATCTTAAAACCTTTCACTCTCATAAAACGACTTCAAGTTGAAATACAACTTTTTCTAAAGTGCCCAAATGGGATTACTCCCCAAATAAAAAAGTTAAATAACCTTGTTATCTACAACTTTTATGTCAAACAATTCTCAATATTCAGTCACTAAAAATCCAGTTCTGATCAATTTCAAAAATACTAAGATAACTTTTGATACATACTCATTTTTGAGTTATAACCAAAAGAAGATACCTAGATAATAAATAGGGCTACAATTTCTTATTAGACTACAAAGATTGATCCACACTCTAATATTATTAAAAAGAGAAAGCAATGGCTCTCTACCATTTTGAAATATACAGAAATTTCAACTTAGATACCTTGCATTAGAAATGCAATAACTTCTTATACAAAGGTTAAAATGTTTTTCTCCCAAAATAGAAAATTTAAAATACTCAAAGAAAAACAATTCATATTCTAAACACATTTGTGAAATCAATCATTTAAAGATCTAAAAATCCACATTAAGGATAGCAATCTGTGCTGGAAACAGAGTCTAGCCAAATTTCTCTGCAGAATTTTTAAAATTCAAAAACTCTTTCCACACAACTCGAATTGAGTTGATTCTGAAACCAAAGCTATACGTATTCAATAAAAATACAACTCTCCAAAAGAAATCATTATCTAATTCGAAATAATTTTATGTGGAAAAGCCCAAAAACCTTACTATCTGTACAATTTCCACACAAAACAACTAATTTCAAAAACCAACATAAATTCAACTTAGCCAACACAACCCAATTAAACCATTTTGAGTCCAACACACCACTAATTGAGATGATTAATCATATAATACTTTCATGAACAACTCTTATATCATTCAACACATAAATTATCATGGAAAGTACAAATAACTATGATTATGACTCAAAATCAATATACAACTTCTTACCCAAAAAAACATGGCAATAGTTGGAATCAAAACTTGAAAATTGAGATTCAAGAGTAAGTTTCCTACCTTTACAACTTTGTTTTAGGAAGAAATTGAAGTCTTTATTGAAAAATCACACTTTCTTCAAACCCTTCTTCTAAAACCCACACTTTCCTCCCCAATTTTCTCTCTTTTCTTTCTTTCTTCGTTCTCTCTCTTCTTTCCAGCAACCCAAACATAGGGATTCATGTTTCCCTTAAAGGAATTTTGGCCCATTTTACACTTTTGCCCCTACTTCAAAATCCCATCATTTGCAATCACTGAGGGCAATTCGATCATTTCACTTTCAAAAATATCCTAAAGTCTTCTCTATCACAAAATTTATGTGGGCAACACATGTCACATCAATCATTCGTTAGCTATTTCCTTCCTGACAATTTCAGTAACCAATGCAAAAACACTATTTCGAAACTCGATTTCATTCTCAACTTATACGAGATCAGTTGCTTTCTCCTATTAGGGTTCGGAAATTATACGACACAATCCCAACCATTATTTATGGTTCAATGGCCAATGACGTTTTTGTAATTCGACTCGAAACTTGAAAATATTCCATTCACGCGTGAAAATATTTTTTTTCGTGAAAATATCTCGAAATTTTATACGGACTAAGCATGCAAAATATCTAATAAAAATACTAACGTTAAGACTAGTAAACGTCAACTTTAACTTTAAGGTTAGGGATATTACAAATATGACTTCTGAATTTTAACCACCACACTACTTTCATCCTTAATTAATAGAGAAAATATCTAAAACACACATTGTAATCACACCGCCGTACTAATAAAAGTAGACTAATATGTTCCTATTATCCAACTCCATCCAAGTTCATGACAGGAAATTATTAAATTATTTCATATAAAAAATAAAAATATATTTGGTCTCCTCGAAACTTTTAGAAAAGGCTGAAAGGATTTTATTCTCCCAGTCCTTTCACTCCTTTGTAGTAAGCGATGATGATTCTGCCTCCTTATTGTAGTAAATCTCCCTATTTGAATCAGACTCGCTCGAGCAATGCCCCTCACAAGAGGTGGAAATGCCATATTTTCTAATTAAAATACAAATCATTCCTCAAAATCTCTCTTGTTAGATTCAACGGCACTCACTATTTTTCGATCTTGAGATTTGTATTTTAATTAAAAATAATATTTTTTAATTTTAATAATTTTATTTTTCTCTTTTTTTTCCTTAATTTTCATTTTTGATTTGATTTGATTTGATTTTTTGATTTTCTGTAATTAATTTGGACAAAATTTAATGAAAGGGATCGATTGAGCTATTTTAGTAAGTTTAGGATGTGTGATTATAAAAAACTTAAAACTATAGGAAATCTCTCCAAAAATACTCAAACTACATGAGTATTTTAGATATTTACCCTAATTCATATTATACTTTTCATCTAACTTTCATCTATTCCCATCAGCTCTTTGATGGACTATTTGCGCCCAAAAAGAATGAAAATAATCTAAATTTGCGTTATCACCACGAAACGATCATAATGAAAAGGCAATAATGGAATTTTCTCCCAGGACTAAAACCCCTAGCTAGGTCACTTCAACCTCTTTGCCCATGAACGATCGTTTATGGTAGGCCATCCCATCTCTTAAGGATTTTATCACAGAGATGCCCCTTTCCAATGGCCACACCACGAACTTGGTCATAGTAGATCAGCTTATTATGGTCATTTCACCGCCCTGTCATCACCACATTGCACTGCTGGAAAAATTGCCCAGCTTTTCCCCTGTTAGTATTTGCCAGTTCCGTTGGCTCCACAAACCATTTTCAGTGATTGGCACCCTCTCTTATTAATTAATCTCAGGCGTAAAGTTTTTTAATTGCAGGATACAAGCTTTAGGTAAGCAGCTCTCACCATCCACCGATGGATAAATGTCTCAAGATGTATTTCTAGTCGTTTAAGGAATTAATTAATAATAATATAAGTTATAAGGTAATTCACAAGGTGGGCCACATGTAGAGGGTGCTCTGCGTGTGTTGTGATGTTTGCAAATGGAGTGCGTGATAAGAAGCGAAGTGAGGGTTGTGCGTACGACAAATGGAAATGAGGTCTTATCATTGGTATGATAGTGTCATTGGTCATTATTTTTGAATCGTGATTCGATCCATTTGTGCGAAGTTGTGTGCATTTTTTAGAGTTTTTTTTCGTATTCGTTATAATTAGTATTAGAGCAGACCCTCCTATAATAGATTTTTTGAAATGTAGAATAACAGCAAGAACATTGGTAGGTTCGGAGTGGGTGTTAGAACGCCATGTAAAGAGCTGCACTATGAGCAAGGTGTGGCGCCTAGAAGGACCTCTAATGTTCAAAATTGAATAGGAGGGGGAGTTTTGTATTACGTGTGATTGACAAAAGTTTTTTCGCTAGGACCATGAGTCGTAAAGGAGGGAAAATTGTAACACCCTTGAACAAAGAATTAATCAATAATAATATAAGGTAATGAGGTAATTTACAAAGTCGGCCACACGTGGAAGGTGCTCTCAATGTGTCGCCTGCAGATTCAATTCTTTGGAAGACTTCCCATCTCCACTGATGTATACGCTTTCTCTTAGTAAAACATAAAAAATGCTTATTGGATTATTCCAAAAAAATAATAATAAATAAATAACAACAGCAAGAAGAAGAAGATGCCTCATGATATTAGCAAAAACAGTGCATGATAAAAAGTGATGTGAGGATAGTGTCTATGGTAACTGACTCATGGGAATGAGATGAAACATATTAAAAAGATTAAGATATTTTAATAATGGATCGAACATGATATTATCAATGGTTAATATTTTTTCAAATTATATTGATTTGATCCGCTTGTATAAGGTGATTTGCATTCTTTAAATATTATTTTCCAATCGTTATATGAATGGTCCTACACTTTTGTACGAGCCTCATAAGTCGAATTATGTCACAATGACAAATTTTTAGATTAACTTATTAAGTGACAAGCGATGATCATCATTTGACTTCTGTGCTTTCTAGGATTTCACCTCTTCCAAACCTTTATAATTAAACATAAAAGAATGCTCATTTATTGCGCTGTCATGATGTGGCCAGGTAGAAGGCACCTAAAATTAGGTATAAGGCACCTAAAATAAAATTAAAAAGTATAAATTTATAAATTTAGATAATCTTACGAATTTATTTTTTTTCTTTAACTTTTTTTCTCTATTTATTTTTTATAATAAAAAATTTATGACACTTCAAATTCAGACAATGTGAATCCGGTGCGACCGGTAACACGCTTCTTCAACCAACCCGAGATGACCCATGCACAATAAGGAAAGTGCGGGTTGAACGGGTTCGGCCCGGTACAGAGTCTTGTGGGCCTTATATGGGTTTAGGGTCTAGAAGGTAGACTATGGGCTTGAGGCCCATTTCGGTTCCCGTTGCGGTTTTTTACCTGACAAGCTCAGCCGCTTTCTATATGATACAACTTCAGAGAGCTAGGGCATCGTCGTGCTCTGAGGGTCCAGAGTGGATCGGGAAGAAGGCGCCGCACGGGGCTTCACTCTCCATCACTGTATCTCTTCATCTCTCTATTTCTACGTCTCTTTGTCTTTATATTTACCATCCGCATCTCTCTCATAGGCATTCTCCAAACACAGAAGTGCACCCGTTTTCACAATCGTGTTGAACTCCACCCTCATTTTCTGTATGATCTGTGTCATATAATTATTTTGTTGTTTCTCTATTGGATGAAAACCTTTTGTTCGGTTTGTCAGATATTGTAGGAAAAGTAAGAAGCTTGTTGGTTTATCGTCTTAGTGGTATTATAAAAACTTGGTATGAGCATTGTTAAGCAAGTAAGAAACTCATAGGAATTAGATCTCTATTATTTATTTTATTCCCCCTATAAGAATCTAATAAAATTTGATTTCGTTGTTTGGATTGCAACTGTTTAGAATTGAGCGAAATTGATTTACCGGGGAATGCGTCCGAAGAAGAAATTTCAATATCCTGTTTCCTTATGGGGTTATAATGTTCTGGTCCTTATGGCCATGATGAACTACGGGTGTTACAACTAATAAGACTTGTTTCCTGTATGCTTTTTTTTGCCTACATTGTTGTAACTTGGTTCCTGGATTTCATTTTAGAGCAATAATATTAGTTTTAGATTGATGGCTCAAGCCATTACCTAATAATGTAACTCGTTGTTATGGTTAGCTTGTATAGGTTATCTGCAACAGAAGCTCTTAATATTTTTTTTTCCCAAGCAGTAATATTGTACCTCTGTATTCTGTGTATGTTTGTGCCTGTGCCCTTGGATAGATCATCAGTGTGTTTTTGGAAAAACTGAAACTTGTTTATAAATTTTTCCCCATGTGTAATCTTCAGATCTTGATTTAGAGCAAATAGGGGTTTAAGGATGTCTCACAGGAAATTTGAGCACCCAAGACATGGATCCCTTGGCTTTCTTCCAAGGAAGCGAGCTGCTCGTCATAGGGGGAAGGGTATGACTTCTTTCTTGATTTATTTGCAATGGGATGAATCATATGAAATGTTTTTGCTTTTGTGTCGATTTGTTCTCTTGAAAGAAGTTTTGTCAAATAATTTGGCCTTATTTAAGGTGTAGATAGTGAGTATTCTGATTCTCCCCGGTGGAACAAGATGAAAGTTATAAATCTTAGCATAAGTTGGATTTTATTTATTTTTTGAATGATATGGGCCAAAATAATTGGTTTCAATCTTATTAATAGTAAATTTAAGTAATGTGTATTATTTTTTTTTAGTAGAAACTATGGCTTTATAACAGACTATGAAGCATATAATGTGTGTGCTTGAAGCTCCTTTGTTTGTCAGCCTTTTATTGTGCATATAATTGATTTCTTCTGTTTCCTTTTTTAATACATTTATGTATATATGTATCTGTGTGCTTGAAACTCCTTTATTGGTCAACCTTTTATTATGGATATAATTGATTTATTCTATTTCATTTTTTTAATTGTTGCAGTGAAGGCGTTTCCAAAGGATGACCCTAGCAAGCCTCCCAAATTGACAGCTTTCTTGGGTTACAAGGCTGGAATGACCCACATTGTTAGAGAAGTCAACAAACCTGGATCAAGTAAAGCATCTTTGTGATATATTTTTGGTTTTAGTTCATTTAACTATTCTGCAGTCCTGTTCACATTAAGGATTATCAAGGCCATTCCTTAAAGTTATTTTTACTTCTAAGGAAACCAATTATTGCTCAAAAAATTAAAGGAAAACTTTGAAGTGGCAAAATTTTAGAATTTAACTCAGCAAAATTTGAACTTTTAAACTTCTTGTCAGGGAGTTGATTTGCACTTCATTATCAGATTCTACATTTATTTTAGTTTTTAATTTTTACCATTTGAATTTCTCCTGTCCAATCCTTAGTGCAGTTTAATTTAAAATTGCGCCTGCGTTACATGCAACAGTTGCAGAATACAATTAACTTGGCTAAAGAAACATTTCTCACCAAGTCTATATTGTTTACAGCATTATTGTTCACATATTAACTGTGTCAAGTCTACATAGATTTATATGTTTGTTTATCTCTCTCAGTTTGAATATTGAGTCTCTGTTTATTTTCCTCTTATCTTCTTTTCGTTTTGAAGGTTTTTTATGTTTTATTTTTGAAATGTAGTTGAGAACAAGTTCTTTGTGTGCATATACTTATACTTAACAAATGTGTCTTACTTGTCAAGGTGTTGGCTAGGCTTTAGAAAGGCACCCTTGGGACGTCTTGATACTTAGAGCCCCCTAGGGGACCCTAAGTTGACAAGCGCGAGGCATCCAGGCTTCCTGGGAACGCCTAGGGTTGCCTTGGCACCCTGGCGACTTTCAAATACGTTCATGGTCCTGCTGACAAAACAAATTTCTAAACGAAAAAGGTTGAAGAGATCTACAGTCATATTTGTTAATTCTGCAAAATGAGTGGTAACACGACGTGAGATTTGTTTTTTGTCTTGATTGTGAGGTGCATGCTTTTAGCAATTCCCTTGTATCCGAAAAGCAAAATGTGCCTTAAAATGTTCTAAACATGGTGGACAAAGTTGTCCTGTTGTCTATTTACAACACAGCTGTGCATGCTTACCTGCACACACATACAAAGTTGTACTCATTTATTCCAAGGCAAGACTGATGTTATGTGTAAACTCAAATGACTGCCATGATACATAGTCCACTGGCCATGTTATTAAGGTTTATGTCTATATCTTGTTCACATTCATATCATTTGAGATGTATTTGTTAATGAACCTGTTGGAGGCCGTGATTTGTGTCACCATTGTTGCGTATATCTTATTTGTCTCGGGGAATTACTAATATTTGTTCAGATAGTGGGGGAAATCGGCTGGCTGATGTGATTGTTATAATCATCTGCATAGTAGTACCAACATTTCTTTCCTTGCATATTATGCTCTGCTTTGTTATTTTTTACATTTCCTAGTTGTGTATGGTAAGATGGTTACTTTTAACATCTGCTGTCATTATCGTAGAACTTCACAAGAAGGAGACCTGCGAGGCTGTCACAGTCATTGAAACTCCTCCTATGATTGTTGTTGGGGTGGTGGGATATGTGAAGACTCCTCGTGGCCTTCGTTCATTGAACACAATATGGGCTCAGCATTTGAGTGAGGAAGTTAGGAGGAGGTTTTACAAAAATTGGTGCAAGTCCAAGAAGAAGGCGTTCACCAAGTACTCGAAGAAATTTGAGAGTGATGAAGGAAAGAAAGATATCCAAGCACAGCTTGAGAAATTGAAGAAATATGCAACTGTTATTCGTGTTTTGGCTCACACTCAGGTACTGATGTTTTATCATGCCTAATGCAAATTATGTTCCCAACATTCAGTTATAGGTCATACCTATTCTTAAAATTTCTTTTCCTTCTGCAAGGTAAAGTTTTTAACAATTTCTGTTTACTTTTGGTATCACTTTAATCTTAATTTTGTGCAAACAGTCCAGCTGTTCTGTACGATGTAAATTCCTGCCATTACATATATACCTTCAAATATTGTACATGGGCAGTCCTTGCAAAACCTAATTATGTGATGTAAGATATGTCGTAACTAACATCAAACTAGTAGTGGGTTTATATACCCTGGTTTTCCTTTCTCCTTCTGTTGGACTCAGAAAACGTTTCTGTAGTTGATGAGCTCTAACACAGGCCTCTGTTGTTCTTTGCTGCAGATCAGGAAGATGAAGGGATTGAAACAGAAGAAGGCTCATTTGATGGAGATTCAGGTGAATGGAGGGACTGTTGCACAGAAGGTGGATTATGCATATAATTTCTTTGAGAAGCAGATCCCAGTGGATGCTATTTTCCAGAAGGATGAGATGATTGATATCATAGGCGTGACCAAGGGTAAAGGTTATGAAGGTGTTGTCACTCGTTGGGGTGTCACCCGCCTCCCCCGTAAGACCCATAGGGGTCTGCGCAAGGTGGCTTGTATTGGCGCTTGGCACCCTGCCAGAGTTTCCTTTACTGTTGCTCGGGCTGGTCAAAATGGGTATCACCACCGCACTGAAATGAACAAGAAGATTTACAAGCTTGGGAAGATGGGCCAGGAGTCCCATACCGCCATCACTGAGTATGACAGGTTTGTAACCAATTCATTTTCCAACTGCTTATTTAATCTTTCTTGGCATGAGTATTTCTGCATGAATAAGTTTTGATGTTTTGATCACATTATTCTCATAACTGACTGTCTTTAGAGGGGTGATTATCTTTACAGTCTCCATGTATCAACGTTTTTCACCATTTGTTTTGTTCTTGTGCTATTATTAAACCAGAACCGAGAAGGATATTACTCCCATGGGTGGGTTCCCTCACTATGGTGTGGTGAAGGACGATTATTTGATGATCAAGGGCTGCTGTGTTGGTACCAAGAAGAGGGTTGTTACCCTTCGCCAATCTCTACTGAAGCAGACATCTCGTTTGGCACTTGAAGTGGTTGATATCAAGTTCGTAGACACCTCTTCAAAGTTTGGACATGGCCGCTTCCAAACCTCTCAGGAGAAGCAAAAGTTCTATAACCGGGGCAAGGTCTAATTATTGTTTTTTTCCTAGATGACTTGCCAAGACACAAGGGGCTTTTGGCTTGAGAGGCCTAGTTATCATGTGGTATTTTCATTTTCCCTTATTGAATTTCAGGTTTTTGTGGACAAGTCATATCTATCTCGAGTTATTTCGTGTTGACAGTTAATTTGTGCAGGACCTGAAATGGTTATTTTGCTAAATTATGTGTGATTTGGTTTCATGATGGAGCAACATGGATGGATTTGATTCCCTCCCAATACACTTTATATCCTTCACTCAGATGCGTCCATCAAATGCATTGCTCTCCGATGCACCTATCCTTGAAAGGTTTTTAGATATTTTTTCATTAAAATATTCGACTAGCGTGACATCAGATCTTGTGGAAATAGATGTATACACATTTTTGCATGTTCCTTTTATTTTTAGAAAGTGTTCTTGGAGTGAAGGAGGGAAGTTAAATACAAGGAGAGGCACAGCTGGCTTGGCTTTATTGGATTCTTTTTGTTGCTGCTTTTGAGACTGACCTTTTAATTGGTACTTCTGTCTCCATGATATCATCAAGGGTTCCCTTTTTTAGAAGTTACCCCTCAAAAGATATATTATATATTATTAGTTCTCTACGATCTGATAAAAAGTTGAGTTGCACAATTTAGCGTTTTAAATTTAAATAAGTGAAATTCGAAATGTTAACTCTTTTTCCTTCCTTTTTTTTTTCTCTGCCCCGACAGTATAGGTCAGTCCAAATTGAACAGTTTAATTACTTGAAATTGTTTGCATGATGTTTGTTAGATTATTATTTATCTAACCCAATTATTAGTATGTAGCACTTCAAACTTTCCATTAGTCGATCAATAATCTTGTTCTGTATCAAGATTCTTCTTCCATTTCTAATTTGAAGCAAAATTAGGGATCCTACTCTATGAGAAAAGTAGATAGCGCGTGATCTCTATTTTAAATTATAACTTACTTTTCTTTTCAAAACTTTAATGGGCCATTGTCCGGCAAACTTTTAGATGCAAATGCTTTGGGCATGAAAAGTGCTTTTACGCTGGATACAAAAGAGGGCTGAATCACAATATGAGAAACAGGATCCTACCCCGTTTACTTGGGATGGTATGTTTTATTACTTCTGTGTTTCAAGATGCAGATTGTGCTTCTTGTTATCCTCATGTCCTTGAATCTGTAAGTAGTATGTATGTGTGTGCTTATATCGGTTTTTGGTTGGAAGATCACGTGCCCTTTAACTTCCTAAAGGCTGCCAATTTTCGATCAAGTTGTGATTGTTTGCAGTAATGCCAGATTGCCTATAAAATCTTGTATATAAATGAATCTGGTGAGATTGAGAAATGGTGTCATGGGCAGACAAGCATGCATGTGCACAAATTCGTAGTTGATTTGAGAGGGTTTACTCAAGCATGTATGCATTTGCAAGTATCGAGCTTAATGAATTGTTTTAGAAATTATTTATGTCCTTGTAGAATTAGAATATTAATTCCATCACAAATAAACTATTATTAATTAATGAAATGAAGTAAGATGGATCATTTTTTTCATCGATAATTATGTGAGTTGCCCCTTTTCTTTTTCCTTTTCTTTTATTGGTACTTTGGCTCTGATCTTTTTGTTATTTCTCTAGATTATCTATTTGTTTTTACTCTCTCCTTTTCACCTTTTCTAGAGTAAACATAATTCATCTCAATTGAATAGTTTTCGGCCAGAAAAGTTTGCACAATGCATATAAGAAGTGGAGGAGAAATGTTGAAATAGACCAGGAAGAATATTAACAAAATGAAAGAAGCCGATCTAGAGTTATATTGTGAGCCTTCAAGTCCTCCAACCAAGGAAGGTAAATCTATTAAAATCATGTTCTTTGTTGGTGGATCTTGCTTCATCTTGAGCTTTGTGCGTCGATTTGGTAGGCACCAAAGATTTCAGAGGAGAAGATTGACAAAATGGTGAAGGAACTCAAGGAACAAGACAAGAAGCACACTTCGTTTAGTAGGAGTGATCTAGTTCCACGAAGACAAAGTTATTGATTTGATCAATGACCATAATGAACATTTCAACAAGAAGATTGAGTGAGCTTTTCGTAGGCATACCCAAGAGATCAAAAACAATCTTGAATGGTGAACTTCCCCTTTCTTCATTGATCTGGGGGAAAAGGAACCGTCTACCAGGATGCTAGACATCAAACAAGTGGCTTGATGAGGATAATTAATTTGACATGCTGGAGTTGGTTGCTTTCACAATAGGGTGGTGCCTTACCGCACCGCAAACGGACATGCTGTAGTATTCGTGGTAGTGCTTTAGGATTCCAACTGCAATGGATGGCAGAGGGTCCGTAGTACCCGAAGCACTGGAGTGATCTAGTAGCCGGGAAGGGTTCCAAACCTACTACTACACCACACTACACTTGGCTCTACACATTTACAGAGCTAACCTCTGTCCAGTGCCTGGCAGAGCTAAGGGGGCTTCAATCCTTACTCCTTATCCCCATCTTCGCCCAGGCTAACGGGGCCTTACTTATTCAGGGGGGAGCCTCGAGAAGCACTGTTGAGAGGAAGATCCTTGGCCCCTCTTCATTCTCTACAGGGTTCCAAACCTTTCTTCAACATAGGTGACAACGAGCGAGGCCAAGATTGAATATGGGAATACATCCCTTTCCATTAGTCTATAATGTCATCCCCTATTGGGGGGGGGGGGGGGGGGGAGTGAAGGGGGGGCTCCAATTGGTTAAAAAAAAAACCATCCCTCCCTTGGGGTTATCCCACAATTGGAAGAAGTAGAAAAAGGAATAAATATGGTGATAATTTGATTATTTGTCGCCGTAGTAGTAAATATTAGAGAAAATAAAATTTATTTCTTTTTTTTGGTAAATTAAATATATTAATCAACCAAATCGAGGAAAACAAAAGCCTAAGCCAACAGCCACAATGCAAGCCCAACAGCTAAAAATAAAAACAATAAAGCACAATAGGCTCGCAAACCTCAAATAATATAACTACATTTGGCGCCTGTGCTCTTCACACCACCGACATGTAGCTAGAAGCATAAGGGAAGAGAACAATGGCCAAATGGCAATACAAAGACACAACTAGTCAGCCAAAGTTAACTTGTAGAGAGGTGTGCAAGCCCCACAATCTATAGAGCCATCTATTTTGAGGCGTAGCTAGGTATGTCCCCAGGCTGCAAGCCATATCTCGGACGAAATGTATAAGTTGTCATTGTTTGGCTCTCATGTTGCCAACTCTTTGTCTGAAAACAATATCATTCCTTGACTTCCAAATGATAAAGCACATAGCTCTATAAGAACTTCGAATAATGACATGCCGCAAGTGTGCCCCTAATATACCAAAAATCCATTTCAGCATATGATCCCAATTCCTGTTGTTCTAATCAATATTGCATAATCCAACCCAGAAATACACAAAAGCACTCGTAAACCTACACTCAAAGAAAAGATGTTATTGAGAGTCAACCACAACACCACAAAAACCACATCTCGCATTTGTTTCTTCAAATTTACAAAATGAAAAATAGGAGACCATGTCTCTCAAACAATCTCAATACATATGGAGCAAGACGATTCTACAGACAAAGGTCGGAATGGATAGAGTGTTTCCATGTCTTGCCGTAGTGGCCGATTTATCTTGATTTCTGATTAATAAACAAGATATGCCCATTCCAATCTTGTGCAACTTTGCTAACTTCCTTTTCTTAACCCATGTCTCATTCATTCTAGAAATGCGACTTCCGAATTGATTGGCACACTCTTAATATCATCAAGAAGGACACGCTTGTTAGCCTTGGGATTAAAATGGGGGCCGAGAGGATGCCACATTACGTCAATTGAAATGATGAAAAATTATTTCATCTTTTTAATTTAGTTGGAATTTTAGGTGATTCTCAAAAAAAAAAAAAAGATAGCGAAAAATATTATTCCAAGAGTAGAGACTAAAAGGAATGTATAAATCAATGTTTCCATAAATTCAATCCTTGTTTAAAATGATAGCTTCCATACCTGTTTATCTCAGATCATCTTTCAAATAAGGAAAGTACAAGAATCAAAAAGAAGAAAGGCAGTGATTTAAATCAAGAAATCTTTATTACCCTACCCATGTTAACCTCTCTCCCCCCCTAAAAATTAGAAGCGAAAAATACCTAACCACATGCCTGTTAAAGAATGAGCCAGTGACTCATAAACAGTGACTTGGTTAAGAGAGCCAACCGGACCTATAGCTAAAGTGAGTCTTCATAAGGCAATTGTCACTGCTTATAGACCTGAACCTGAGTGATTTATTAATGACCAGGATGAAGCTTAAGTGAAACTATGAAGGAGGTTCGAATTGACTGATGTTAAAGAATTAGTGGATGAGTTGAGGTTAGGGGTGAAATGCCACTCAAACCCAGCAGCAAGCTACTTGTTTAGTCACTGCCAACAAATCAGTTGTTTCAATTGTTTCGAGTGAAGGCTATCGAATTGAAAGTCAAAGTAGTTCTTTATTGAGCAAGAATAGAATCACAACAACTACTACTGTAGCTCACTCTTTTCACTCCTATTTCCTAACATATAGCTCTATTACTTAAACTCAATGACTTGACTTAGCCTTTTGGTCCTAAAAGGTAACGTCAGCTACGAGCAACAACAACAACTCGACTTGTAAGGCCTTTTCTTCTAATTAGCTGAGTGCATTCTATGGCACGTTTTGCCCAAGAGAAATACGAAAGCATACATGTAATCTACAACAACAACAACAGGAATAAAATAATGAACCAGGATTAATATACATCTTAGTTTTTATTTCAGGACCCAAAAAATGCTAGCCAATCCTGAAATTTTCTATGCTTAGGATAAATAGGATCCAAATCACTTGAAATTAATAGGCATGTATGCTTTTATATCTTGTTTCTATTTATATGATTCAAATTCTTAAAAAATACATCGAACAAAAAAAATGGTGCAAACTGCACCATAAATTGGAGAGAGAAACTGGAGGAGATTTTTTTCCCAAGTGCACCATGAATTGGTGAGGGAAACCGGAGGAGAACCTTTTCCCAAGTTTTGTGGTATAAGGTGATAAGGACACTTAAAAGAGATTCTTCCACATGTTCATTCTACGGCTCAAAAGAGGTTCTATTTGTCTGCAATTCTCAATTGTAAGACCAAAATTAAAAAAATATAAATTCGTAATTAAAAATTGCGAGTTTAAATGAATGTTCTATTTATCTTGCAATTCTTAATTATGCAACCAATATTTTTTATTTTTGGTCTTGTAATTGAGAATTGCGAGATAAAAAATATTAATCATTGATAATATAATGATCGGTCCAATATTAACATTTTCCATGGTTCAGTTACCATATACACTATCCTCACATCACTTTTTACCACGCACTGTTTATGCTAAAATCACCACACACAGAGAGCACCTTCCGCGCTTGGTCGACTTTATAAATTACCTCATTAACTAATATTATTATTGATTAATTCATTATTCACGGGTGTTACAATCTTTCCTCCTTCAAGACTCATAGTCCTTGCATAGAAACTTATGTCAATCACGCGTGACACAAAACTCTACCTCCTATTCAGTTTTGAACATTAAAGGTCCCCCTAGGTGCCACGCCTTACTCATAGTGCAAGTCCTTGTATGGCGTCCTCACACCCAACCCCATCCTACCAACGTTCTTTTTGTTATTTTCAACCATCTCTGTTCGCGCAAATAGTCAATCAAATAGTTGATAGGAATAGATGAAAGACGAAAAGTATAATATTAATTAGGCTAAATATCTAAAATACTCATGTAGTTTGAGTATTTCTAGATAATTTTCCTATAGTTTTAATTTTTCATAATCACACACTCTATACTTACTAAAATAGCTCAATCGATCCCTTTCATTAAATTTTGTCCAAATTAATAACATAAAATCAAAAAATAAAATAAAATAAAATATGAAAATTAAGAAAAAAAAGAGAAAAAGAAAATTATTGGAATTAAAAAATATTATTTTTAATTAAAATACAAATCTTGAAATCAAAAAGTATTGATTGCCATTGAATATTATTACTTTGAGCAATGATTTGTACTTTAATTATAAAATATGTCATTTCCGACTCGAGTGAGTCTGATTCAGATAGGGAGATTTACTCAGAATCATCATCGCTTACTGTAGAGGAGCGAAAGTACCCGGAGAATAAAATCCTTTCGGCCTTTCATAAAAGTTTAGGGGAGGCCGAATATAATTTTATTTTTTACCGTCATCAATTTGGACAGAGTTGGATAATAAAAACATATTGGTCTACTTTTATTAGTATAGTGGTGTGATTACAGCATGCACTTTAGATATTTCCTCTATTAATTAAGAATGAAGGTAGTGTGGTGGTTAAAATTCAGAAGCCATATCTTAGGCGCTTCACACATGATTAATAAGATTTTTAAATTATTAGATTTTAAAATTATGAGAGAAATAATTTTGAAATGTGTAAATTTGGGTAAATGACACTTTAAACCATGAAGTTTTACCGTTTTTTTAAATTGAACCTCAATCTTTTTTCTCAATTAAATCGAACCTTGAATTTTCACTTTCGTCTTGAATTGAACCCTGCCATCACCTCTGTCCAAATAGATGGATGGAAAGGGTCATGTGCCCCTCACCTAACCCTTCTTAGAGGGCAAACCTATCAACCACTTCACCTCGATTGCGGCTTTCTTCGGTTTCACCGTCGGCGACGACTCCTCACCGGAGCTTCTAGACAGAAAGAAAAGGCACTCACCATCACCATGATCGTCAGAAGCCTCAGCTTCTTCTTTCATGGGGACCCTCTCTTGGACCTCGCTGGAGGTTTCTACGGCTTTTCATACTTGAGATCAAATTCAATGGCGGTGGATATTTGAGGTGGTGGTGAGGTTCTAGTGTAGGGAGGGAGCCATTGGCGTTGATGTAATCGAATCTCCACCATGGAGGAACGTGCATCCCCTTTTTCTTAAAGCTCTACTTCGTGGCCTCGATCACGACGAAGGCGATCTTCTGAAGGCGATCGGGCTTCTTGAAGAATATGTGGGGGAGGGTTTGGAGCAATTCCTTGTAGCGGACTCGTACTCCCCTCTATCCCCTGCATCATCAATCACAGACCAATTCACAAATTGTACAAATTCAAACAGCCCAATCAAGATGTTGATTGAATAAATTTAGTTTGGTTCCTAGATATAGGTAATGATGACTCGATAAAACATAAGATATTTCACAGAAATTTCTAACACAAAATCACATGAGAGAGAGAGAGAGAAAGGGGACACTGGCGGGATAAGAGAGGAACTCATCCCAATGAGATTTGCAAATAGAAGGGTCGTATCCAAGAGCGACGAGACCATCCATAATGATCTTTCTGCAGAAATCATCCTTACGTCTGTAGATCTTGTTCTTCTTAATCACCTTTGGAGCATCGGCTAGCAAATTTCGTTCGGCCATGGTAGCACTAGGGACCAAGCTTTGTTTCACAGAAGAAACTAATTTATGAGTAACCTAGAGAGAGAAAGAGAAATCCCAGAAATTGTTGAAGAAAAATTGAATTCCGCATGATGATTTTGTGGAGAATTCACTGGAAGACAAAAGGTTTGACCCAACAGCCGCTGGAGTCTCGGTGTCATCACAGAAGTGGAGGGTGAAGCAACTGCGACAAGAAGAGAGAGAGGAGGAAAAGAAAAATTAAAAGAAAAAATGGCCAATCAAATAATGACATGTGGCCATTTTAGATAAAAAAAAAAGGGTAAATTATAATTTAGATGGATTTGGTTAGTGATTTCCTCACTTTACCCTCTAAAATGGATCATGTGAGGGGCGCATGACTCTTTCCCATCTATCCATTTGGACGGAGGTGACAGTATGATTCAATTCAATATGGAAGTGAAAATTGAAGGTTTAATTTAATATGAAAAAATTGAGGTTCGATGTAAAGAAAAAAGGGTGAAATTTTAGAATTTAAAATATATCAATCAACTATATTTAAAATTTAAAATTTGAAATAATTAGTAATATTTGAAATAAAAGGGTAGGATGGAAGAATTATCTTTTACGGTTGTTCAAAGCGGTCGGCAAGACCTACGCTCGCCCTTCCGGCTCTGTTGACGCTGCCTGCCAGATTGTTCTGATCTGCCTTCTACCAGAATCCATAGCAAAAGCAAAAGCCAAAGAGAGAGAGAGAGAGAGAGAGATTGGTGAAGGAGGGGAGGGAATGAGAAATCCGCGGGCGAATCTGAGAAACCCTAGAAATCCGCATGCATGGCGTCGTCTAGGGTGATTTCCTCGAATTCGAATCTACCAAGGCAGTCTAGTTTGTGCTCTCTCACCATCGCTGATCTCCACGGTGGCAGGAACTTGGGATCCATGAGCATGGACGATCTTATCAAGAACATCTACTCCGACGCTAACCTCGAGTCCCCTTTTCAGTCGCCCGTCTCCTCGTCCGCTGCTCCTGCTCCGTCCATGTCGTTGCCGAAGAACGTGGGGAGGAAGAGTGTGGATGAGGTGTGGAAGGAGATGGTGTCAGGGGGGAGCGATCAACAGCAGCAGAGGGCTCCAAGTGGTGGTGACGGTGGTGCTGGTGATTCGGAAGAGATGACTTTGGAGGATTTCTTGGCCAAGGCTGGGGCTTTCGGGTAGGAGGATTCTATTATGTTCCAACAGCAGCAGAACGTAGTAGCGGAGAAGGGGGGATCCATGGCGGTGATAGGGTTTGTAAATGGAATTGATGGAAGGGCGACGGGAGGAGGAGGAGGATGGAGGGCCAAGATGAGGGCTTTCGAGGAGCCACCGTATAAGCTCACCCAGCAGAAGCAAAGAAGGATGATCAAAAACAGAGAATCTGCTGCCAGGTCCAGAGAACGAAAGCAAGTTTCCCTTTTTCCTCTATAAAAACCCTTTATTTAATTCCCCGCCCCCCCCTCCCAAAAATTGAATCTAGAGATTTCCTGCCCTCCTCCCACAGACAATGTGAGAATTGGAAATTGGGCCTCATTCTTCCTGTTGGAAGTGTCTCAAACGGTCAATTGAGCTGAGTTCTCCCTCCACATAAGCCAACGTTCAATCGCTAACAAAATGTTAATTTAAGAATTATTTTGCATTTAATATTCTTTTGGCAATTCTATAGTTCATTAAGTGAGAGGTTGTCTGCATTTTGATCTGATGGACGTGAGTTGTCTCATTTTAGGCTTACACATTTGAATTAGAATCTCTGGTTACTGAATTGGAGGAAGAGAACGGAAAGCTGCTGAGAGAGGAGGTATTTTGTTCTTTCTCTCCACATATAGTGGTGGTCGTAATGTTTTAACAGTTTCTGAACAATTGACTTCCTCATTTCTTCCTTAAGTAGCTGCATGTGTTATTATTATTATTTTTTTATATGTATGAGGGCCAGTTGGCTGAGCTTATGAGAAGTTGTTCTTTTGCTTTCTGAAAGGGAAAAAAAAGAAGAATTGTTTTGCGATTAAGCTCAAAATCATAGCTTTTTTAAAAAATTTGTTTTTTGGCTTTCCATAAATTTTCCAAATGCCTATGTATAAGGGCCGGTTTGGCTGAGCTTATGAGAAGTTGTTCTTTTGCTTTTTGAAGAGGGAAAGGGAGGAGGCCCCGCTGGGGGGTGGGGGGCTGTTTTATGATTAAGTTCAAAATTATAACTTTTTTTTTTAACTTTCCTTATATTTTCCGAATGCCTACATTTTGTTGAAAAGAGTTTTTTGAATAGAAAAGCTAAAAATAAGCTTGGCCAAATTGACCCTAAGTAGACTTGCTTAAATGGAAATCTGTCTTAGTGGACCCTTGTCCGATTGGTTTTGGAAACCTGTAGTTTTCTATCCTTGGCTCTATATGGGTATATCACAGTGTTCTAAAAAGCGATAGGCGGATTCAGACACTTGACCTAGCAGTTAGGCAGCATAGGCGGACTCTTGTATTTTTATTTAAAAAAAATAGTTCTATACTACTTTTTTTTGGATAAATTCATAAAATATTATTAAAGTAATATAATAAAATACAACAAATTTACATAAATAATATCCTTTCACAATTTACATAAATAATATTATTTCAAATATGTCTCATTGTAACAATAGATTTATGATTGTAATTTTGATTTTCCTTTTATAAATAATGGCTAAGTGTTATTGCTGTAAAAATAATAAAATAAAAAATAAAGTATGTATAGGCACCATATCCACTTAGGAATCCTTCTAAGCGGCTGCGCTTTTGACCGATCAATAGTGTTGACTACTTAGGAGAGCGATTTCCTCCTAGGCGAGATGTTTCATGGCTGCCTAGGCACTAGGCCGCCACCTTGGCGTTTGGTGACCGCCCCGCCTAGGCAACCACTTGAACCGCTTTTTAGAACACTGGTATATCATATGGATGGATAACATCTTTATTTAAATATTTTTCAATCTTGGTTTATTTCAATCAAGTGGATTTCATACTTATTTATTCTACATTGTTGTTATTATCATCATCATTTCAATTAATTGTTTATGTCCTGTGGCATTTGTTTGGCTTTGATTTTCCCCTCATGTAAATACATTCTCTCTTATAATAAAAAATTGAACATTGCATCTTCATGAATTATTATAAGCTCTATAGTTTCTGAAAGAAAAAATGATCAAATTTCAGGCTGAGCAGACAAAAGGGAGGTTTAAGCAGGTATGTATTCTGAGTTACATCTACATTGCCTTGTCGGGATTCATCGTACAAATTCATATCGCGTTAGCTACTTCTTTGATTACTTCCTTATATATATATATATTGTTTTATTGTGGTCTGTTTTGCTTTTCTTTCCCTCTCATTTTACCACTTCAGAGTCGTATGAATATAATTGGTTGTGATAGATGTATTTTATTTGCTGACTTGTGGCTAATTTTTTTGGTCTGATTGGTGGTGGCTAAGTTTGTCTTCCCATTAATTTTTGTTGCCTACCTCAATGGATTTGCATTGATAGCCTTAAAGTTCGTTGCAAAGCTAACATAAAAATCATTGCAAGTCAACTTTTTATAGGCTAATAACGGGAAAATAATTTAGAAAATATAGGAGACTGGTGCTAAAATATCACAGACTACCTAAAACAGGCCATAGACTTCCAGTTATATAAGTTGGAAGTTGTCATTAGAATTTTAGATTTTTCCTGAAGTACTCATATAATGGCAGACTATGCTCTCCTTTGACAAATAAGTCAGCCTACTAGAACATGGACTCAGGCGTTGCAGGTTGGAACGTAGGTCTTAAGGTGTTCTGCATCACTTACTAATTATTTCTTTTTGTACTTATCTTGCATCAACCACTTCGTGTGGGAAACTGACATTGCCTATTTACTTATTTAGGAATTCAACTGGTTAACCCTTTTACTAGATACGTGGCGCTGGCACTATGATGGGGAATTATAGATTCTATTTTACTTTAGTTTTAGGTATCAATTTTGAGTTATTAGAAATTCCACATCTTTTAGTTGGTTTTCCGGAAAGTCTGAACTGAAAATGACCCATCTTGTAAAGGTTGTGGAGTCTAAGTCCTCAAAATTATTATTTATTTAGCTTTCTGAATTTCCCTTTCAACATATCATAACTTATATGTTTGGTTTGTAGACATACTAACTAAAACAAGTGTAAATCATGATTTTCTATAGTTACTTGAAACAAATGAACTACGGTGGCATTTGTTTGCATTGAATTGGTGTTGAATGGGTCTGGTCTTTGATTTGGACAGAGGTGGGGTCATTTAGAGTGTTTGGTAATGTCTTTTAATTGCTCTGAATGGCCTCTCACCGAATTAACACTCAAATTGGTGCTGATTGGTTGAGCAGTTCCTTTTAAAGGATAAATGACAAAAAAGACCTTCATAAACAAAACTTCAAAAGCTTCCCATGACAAAACCACTCCACCCTCACTCACTTGAGCCAAGTTCGATCCCCCATCCTTGCCTTCATTTTTTTTCCTTTTGTTTTTGCTTCTGAGAGAGAGAGAGAATGATAAAATTAAAAGAAAAAGATTAATGAAAAGATCAGAGATTTCAAAATTTTGGGAATTTCAATTTTGATTAAGTTCTTTGATTTGGAGATTCAGGTATTAAAAATGTGAGGCTGTTAATTAATTGATAAATGTGAATGCGTGACTTAATAAAAAAAAAAAGCAAAAATAATGACAAGGGCAAAATTGGAAATGTAGGTTATTCAAGCTTTCATTTAGATTTATAATCAAATAATTTTACTATTACATATTCAGTACCTCTATTACACCTCCTAACTAATCAGCACCAATTTAACATGCATTCAGAATTAGAGGCTAATCAGACTTATTTTTCAATCGCCACCTGAACCCCTACCCATTTTATTAATAACAATAAGAAAGGGCTGGCATAATTCTTACCCATGCAAAAACATCCAAGCCAAAACAAAACATAGAGCAGCATATAGGTATAACCCAACAAATTATGGAAGCCTATAATTTGCAAGACCATATTGAACACCCCCCACCCACCCCAAAATAAATAAATAAGAGCTTTGCGACACTCAAAGGGGCTAATCTGAACATGAATATGTTGGACAGAGTACCTATAAGCAGCTAATCTGCCAGCTAGAGAATTAGCTTCTCTATAAGTGTGGAGGAAAGAGGCAGTGGAGCTGGCTAGCTGAGAGCATTGCCTGATAAGGTAGCATTGAGATTGGGGTGAAGACAACTCCTTCAAGCATTGGATAACAAAATTAGAGTCAGCTTCCACCACATGAGTATAGAGAGCTCTCTCATGGCAAATACAAAGTGGTTGCATGTTCATTTTTAGAGATTCTTGATTAGTTTTAAAGGCAAGTTACATGGCACGGGCACGGGCAAGGTCATGGACTTGGGCACAACACGATACACTACTGACACAAGTTTCAAAAAGATAGAATTCCGACACGTTAGGACACTTTGAATAATATTTTATAAAATATCATCTCTTTGTTTTATAAAATTGCAGCAAAAATGTAATTACTAAGTCTGTAAATTATTTTATTGAAACAGAAATATATAAACTTTAAAATGAAAACTAAGATGTATATTAATCCTGCTTCATCACTTTACTTTTGTTGCTGTTGTAGTAGATTACATATATGCTTTCGTATTTCCTGCTTGATGTTAACTTATTTTAGTTCTTGTTTTTTAAAATAAGGGAAAAGGTTAGGGCATTAGATAAGATGGCCAATTTTCAGCAGCTTGTCAAATAGGGTGAACGAGTGGACTAACCTTTTTGATTATAATGTAGTCAACTTGGTGTGAGTTGATTTAGCTGATGTAGTTACACTCTTTTTGTTTTTTTCCTTTTGGGGGGGGGGAAATTATACCCTCACTAATTAAATGATCTATGATTAATAAATTTACTACTCAGTTGGTTCCCCGGATGAAATAGGCATTTCATAAAAATATGTTGTTAGTTCCTTTTCAGTAGCTCCTTTTAAGTAATCTCTTTGCTAGCTAATTGTGTCCTATTAGGGACATTGATTTGTAAGTTGGGTTTTTGTTGAGTAGGAGCTTCTGGACAACTCATGCAAAGTCATATTAAAACAATTCCGGGTAAATTTTTTATTGTCACTGTGGCTATTTTTGCCTAGGCCAAGCTCTGATATCGAACAAACCCATACTCCGAAGTAGTATTTGTTCTTTTTTTTTTTTTTTTTTTAAGAGCAAATGTCCACTCCCTTTCATGTTTCTCCATGTCATGATGATCTCATTTGCCAAAAAACCCATAATCAATCTCTTGGGGAATTACGTTCAACATGGTTATAAATGTTATTTCTTGAGTGCCCACATAATATTAGATATAACACCCTGAGTATGAATTTTGTTAATCATATTTTTTTTACATTAGTTCAGATCACACTTCTATTTTGTTCTTTGAGTAAAAAATTCTGCCGTTTCATGGTTACATGGATAAAAATATTTGCTGATCATCCATACAATTTGGTGCACTATCCTCTCATTTTCTGTAGTATATTTGTGAATCAGGTGATAATTTAGTAAGAGCTCTGGTCTACTTCTTATTCAAGCCCCTTTTGCTGGCTTTCGTCTGTTGAGGGTGCTGGGTTTGGAAGGCAGCTTTGTGGTTGTGAGAAGTCTAGATGTGTGGACGCAATTGCTGTAAATATCTATTGATTTAATTGTACACCCTATGTTAATTGTAATCCCTCTAATGTGGTAGATATTGTAACCCTTGCTGCGTTGGATTGATGATGGGAACTAAACCCAAACCCCCTCCCCCCTCCCCTCCCCTCTCTCCCGAAGGAGGGGAAATGCCCCTATGTGAGCTGTGTTTAGGTATCTTGGCTGGTTGGCTTGTTGATCATGGTTATCCCAAAGCCTCATATTGATCATGGTCAGCCAGCTCAAAAAAGGCCTACGTAGATGTTAAGTTATTTTCATGTTAATTTTGTTAACCTTGTTACTATTTCTGCAAAACGGTTCATTTTGGTAGTGTATATGGCCATGCGAGGCCTATATACCCACAATGAATTTGAGTTGCCTGATTGTGCATAAATTAGGCCTGGGTTGGGGCAAACTGGTAGTTCGTTAGCAAGTATTGGGCTATGGTGGGGATGCGTTGGCCCTGGCTGGCCCCGAAATTGGGCCTTTGTTGGGTTCTAATGGGCTAGGTCGGGGGTGAGTTGGGTGTGTTTGACCTTAAATTGGGCCTCGACAGGTAGAATTAGGTATCTGTTGGCTTGAATTAGATCCTGGGTGGCATTGTCGGGGTCTTTGAGGGCATAAATTGGGCTTCAGAGTCCTAAATGGGATGAGTTACGCATTAAATTCTCCTTGATGAGCTCGACATTGGGCTGGATGGTAGTGCAATTGAGCCTCCATTGGACTCAAATTGGGCTTGGGTTGGTCAAATTGGGTGATTGGCACTGGTTGGGCCGTCGGGGGCTTTTATTGGGCCTGGGTGGGTACTAATTAGGCCTAGATGGCCTCAAATTAGGCTATTGTAGGCTTGAAGTGGGTCTGGGTAGGTATTAGTTGGGCTCGAATTGGGCCTCTGGGCACAAATTATGCCTGAGTGGGTACTAATTGGGCTTATTTCGGTAATAATTGGTCTTGAATGGGCACTAATTGGACCTAGTTGGCCACAAATCGGCCTGGGCCAGTAATAATTGGACCTGATTGGGGTCAAATTAGGCCTCCTTGGATATTTGTTCGGCCCAATTCGGCTTGACTTGGGCCTCCGTGGGCTTCACTTGGGCTTAAGGGTAACTATTGGGCCAAGATGGGCTCGAAATGGGCCTCTGTAGGTAATTAATGGGCCCAATTGGGCTTGAATTGGGCCTCCTTCAGTTTAAATTGGGCTTTAAGGGGAATAATTGGGCCTTTGTGGGCTTACACTGGGCCTGTGTGTATTAACTGGGCTTGGATGGGTAATAATTGGGCCTATGAACGCACCAATAGGCCTTTGTGGGCTCAAATTGGGCCACTGTGAGTACTTGTTGGGCCCAATTGGGCCTTCATGGGCCTCTACTTGGGCTTCTGTGGGTAACAATTGGGCCTCTGTGGGCTTAAAGTGGGCCTGCATTGGATCTAACTAGATCAGGGTGGGCATAATTGGGCCTGGAAATGTACCAATATGACTTCTTGGGTAACAATTGGACCTCTGTTAATACTTGCTGGACCCAATTGGGCTTGACTAGGGCCTTCATGGGCTTAAATTGGGCTCCTGTGGGTAACAATTTGGGACTTCGGGTGCTTAAACTGAGCTTGCATCGGTACTAACTGGGCTTGGGTGGATAATAATTGGATCCTGGGATACCAATAGGCTTTGGGGGTGTTAATCGGGCTTCAAATTGGGCCTCTGTTGATACTTGTTCGCGCAATTGGGCTCTTATGGGCTTAAATTGGGCTCCAGTGGGCCCTTGTGGGCTCATACTTGACCTGCAATTGGGCTTACGTTAAACGTTAAGTAGAATATTTTGGTTGGAAATGGCTTTTGTGGGCTCAAATTGGTGCTGGATGGGCATTCATTAAGCCTCATTCAGCTCAACTTGGGCCTTTGCGAGAACAAATTGAGCCCGGGTGGCTACCCATTGGGCCTGCACCATCTGATGTGCCTTGTTGGGCCCCATTTACCCTCAATTCGGCACCTACGGACCTCAATTGCATGCGTCGGTTTATTTCTTTACCGATGGGCTTTATGTTGGGCCCCTGTTGTAGATATTTTTTCCCCATTTATGTTACGAAGCCTGAATGGCGAACTTATTGATCCCACATGGTTTTGATGAATATGACATTGGGCGAAGACCTACTATTTGTTCTAAATGGGCCTCCAGGCTGGCCTTATCCTAACAATCAATACGCTCATATCCACAAGCCTAATTTTCAGCCTCGTTTGAGCATCTATACGACCAGTGTCCTTTCATCCTTATTATATGCATGTGCACTTTAGCTTCCATCTTTTCAGGGGTTATTTTGGGCCTTAATTTCCTCAGTTGGCAGGCCCATTCAACCTCCAACTGGGGACATTATTCAGTGATCTATCCGTCTCATATCTTTTTCACTTGGTTGGGATCTTGTACGAGCCTGTTCAATGATAATAAGCCCCCTTTAGGCTAGGAAAAAACTCAAGAATAAAATTAGGCAACTACAGAATAGATGATTATACGCTGGGATTGCACTTTTAGGTCATGAGAAAAGCCAAACACCGAGAGATTCCTGAAAATAAAACAACATGCAAGCAAAGTCAGTTCCTCATGTGGAAAACATGAAACAAGTTATCAATCACTTATTATAGTCGGGCTGCTAAGAAATATTAGTGGATTAAATAATGTTTCTAGTGAAGAGCCAAACTAAAGATAAGTTGATGTTCATAAGTGACAACTAGGATTCCACACTTGCATTCTTGAACTAATAAAAAGTATCATTTGACCTGAAATTTGAACCATAAAGATTTGCCAATGATCTACTACTGGTTCTTTGATCACAGAATGAATTCAGTTGCTATGTCAAAGTCATCTATATGAGGCAAAAACTTGCCTAGGATAGTCAGTGACATCTGCATTATAACCAGATAGGGCAGTGTGCAGGCATATTCGGCATTTATGGCCATCATGTGAAACAATAATCTGTAGAAATATTATGACAGATTTATGGATAGCCCAATGCTTGCATTCAGGAAATGAGATACGATCCACAAGAACTGTACCATCTACCTCAAGCTACTAGGCCTTAACTGAAGCAAAGTCATCCGGTGGAGGGCTAGATAGTGCATGGACACTCACCCAAAGAAGGAAAATGGAAAATGGATGGAACTCCATTTTTTTCATTCACAAGTTTTACAAGATAACATGCATCATTTATCAGTATTTGTTGAGAACTATATTCAAGGTTGCCCCTGCTATACATCAAACTTGTTAGCAGCAGCGAAATCTAGTCACAGAGAATTTAGATCCACCCCAAAGCATCAACCAGAAGCACAACCGGGGTCTTCGTGGTCCAAGATAATAAAACCATCAGTAACAGTAAGGTAAGCATGGGACTTTTTGGTAGTATCAGTGAAACAGATGGCCACGGCAAAGCACTATGAAATGGCAATAGTTGTAAAATTGACAGCAATGGCACAAAAAAATGAGGAAAAATATCCAAGCTAGACAACTTTTTGGTCACAGCAAAGTAGTAAAACGATGACAGACACAAGAAAAAGGGGGAAAGGAAATGTCCACATATTCAAGAAAGGATATCTATTTGAACCAGTGAACGACATCTACTTAAACATGTTTGGAACTTCTTCAAATACTCACTTGGTCATAAAAAATCAAAAGCAATAGAGTTATCACCTTGAAATTCACTTACCATGTAGGCTTTACATCTTGATGTCGAGTTCCATTTCTTGCTATCAATCTCTCTTATACATCCTTTCCCATCAATCTTTCAGTAATAGGATCAACACACCATAAATCAGTAAAAAGAATATCAGAATTAGAGGTTAAATATTCCATGATGATTACTATATGAAAATGATAAAAGAAAACCTCCTGGACTAAAATGTTACCATACTCAGCTGGTCAGAATACACAACAATCACATAATTTATCGCATGCATATTATGTTAGTGATGGTGTGAAGCCTTGGAGCTTACGTTAGAAGAGCAAAAGGCCCGGGGCGGGGTATGCCAACTATCAAAGGGGCAGACACAGAATACCGGACTGTACAACCCTTTACCTGTTCCAGGCACAAGAAAAACAGGCATCTATTTGGATAGGCAAAAATCAACAAAAACCTAAACAGAGACATAGAATATACAAATTCATACCTAATGACGGTGCATCTCTAAATAACTGCGGGGGTAAGAAAGTACCTAGGAAGAGAGCACAAACCAGGCAGTATTTTGATTGTCAGAAGCAAAATATAATCAAATCAAAGCGAGAATATGATCAGATTACAAATCAGTTCTTTTAAGAGCTTAGGCTAGAATTGAACTGGAAACTGAATATATCAGAGGGTAATGAATGTTTATTTTCTCTCTATTTTTTGGAGAATAAAAAATGAATTTGAGAATGGTCAAGGGGGTTTTCTTGTTTGTTCTCTTGGTAGATTGCTGGTGTTCTGTAGAGCCTGTTGGTTAACCTGTCTTTTAAATTTCGGTTGTCTTAGATAAATCCTCTAAGCTTCTCTAGTTTTTTGTATTTTTCTTTCTATACTTAATATACTTTAAAATGTATCAGAGGTTGTGCAAGCTAGTGGTGGTAGAGATGGGTCCACTTCAGTTACCGTCCAGGGTGAAGTTTCACATGAAGAAGGAACAGATGTTGAAGAACATGTTGAAGGAAATAAAGACCATGATTTGGAGGAAACGGTTCGTGGAGGCTTCACAAACCTGACAAGGAGGCAGAAAAAATTGTCTGAGAAGACTAAAGATGGCCAGTTTGGATAAAGTTCCAAAATGATAATTGCAGAGATGGATTCAATCAACTTCTTTTGCTGTTTTTTCAATTATTAGTTGGTTGTACACGTGTTATTATTTTTATTGTGCTCTCAGAAGTAAAATGGAAATCTACAAAATTAAACACCCCATGAAAAAAAATATTTGCACAAAATACATGATGTAAATATGTTACTCGTATTAAATAGGATGTTTTACCGCAATAGTATAATTATCAAGAAAATTTGGATAACAAACTGAGTGGCCAATGCATGTAGATATGCCACAACACTGTGAACCAGTTGATCTTGCTTGGAAGAACTTAATTAAAATAAAATAAGAAAGGCCACTAAATCTTTTAGTCTCAACCAAAATATGAAGATGTGATTTACCCAATAGAAAAAAAAAATAACACATTAATGGTTGAATACAAGCATCAACCACAGATCCCATGCACAGAAAAAACCTACAATTAGTTAACATTATAGGGCCAAAACAAACCATAGGCAAACAAAAGTTAATTCGTAAGGCAACATTTCTAGAGCAATTTTATACAATGTCTCAAAACAATCCCAATAAAACAATAGTCACGACTCATGGAGCATAATCAAGTAATTTCATCAATTTTTTTAATACGTGCGTACAGAATCATTGGTGCTGAAAATTGTTTAAAAGGGGGAGCGTAGTCAATAATTGTAAGCGTAGCATGAACAGGAAAAAGGAGTTGGAACTGAATATGGATGTGATACACAACAAATCTCGAGGCAAAAAAAATTCAACAGTAAATTGAAGCTTTCAAAGCCAAAAGATAAAGAATTCAGAATACAGTCCCTAAAAGCTTTGAATTCGCAAAAGATGGTCTTAAGAAGCAGAATACAAACCTTTAAAGGTTCCATTAGTTTGTGAAAGATAGCCTTAAGAAGATGAATAAAACAACATCGAGTGATTCACAACTCATCAAAATCAAAAAGTCCTTCAATCGATCAGTTTCTAATAAGGATGTATCCATAGATATTGCTACATGGGAAACAATTAAGAAAAATGAAAATTCCAACAAAAGCATAACCAAGTTTTTTTTTTTTTTTTTTTTTTTTTTGTACAATCACTATAATAGCATACCATTAGTAATTCCTACTCCCAACTTTCAATCAGTAACTTTTTCTACCATTTTCTAAGGAACCAAATAGAAAACAGAGGAAGAAAGAAGGAACCAACCATTCAATCGAACCTCCTCAACCTCTGTAGGGGTTCCCTAGTTAAAGAGAAAATCCAAAGAAGACCTCATACAGAGGGAGGGAGGGAGGGAGGGAAAGAGTGGTTAGTGAAGAGAGCAGAAGCAGAATTTCCACAGTACATGAAACAACAAACCTAATAAAAAATAAGAGCTCAGAATACAAGCCCTAAAAGCTTTCATGAATTTGCAAAAGATGGTCTTAAGAAGGTGAATAAGTCACTAAAGGTTCCATGAATTAGCAAAAGATGGCCTCAAGAAGCTGAATAAAATAACATTAAGTAATTCACAAGTCATCAAAATAAAAAAAATAAAAACCATTTTCTTCTTCAATCCATCAGCTTTCAATAAAAATGTGACCATAAATATTGGCACACAAGAAACAATCAACGAAATGCAAATTCCAAAAGAACATAACCAAGCATATGATTTCATTTCTACAATCACTATAATAGCATAATGTCAGCAATTTCTGCTCCCCACCTTTCAATCCATAACTCTCTCTATCATTTTCAAAGGAACCAAACAGAAAACGGATGGAGGAAGAAGGAACTAACTACTGAATCAGACCTCCTCAACCTCTGTCGGGGTCCTCTAGTTGAAGTAGAAATCCAAAGAAAACCTAATACAGAAGGAGGGAGGGGGTGAGTGGTTGGCGGAGAGCAGAAGCAGATTTGCTGCTATACATGAGATCAAAAAACCTAATAAAAAATAAGAATTCAGAATACAAACCCTAAAAGCTTTCATGAATTTGCAAAAGATGGTCTTCCAAAGTTGAATAGAATAACATCAAGTAACTCACAACTCATCAAAATTAAAAAAATAAATCCATTTTCTTCTTCAATCAGTCAGTTTCTAATAAGATCGTGACCATAAATATTGATACAAGGGAAACAATCAACGAAAAAGAAACTTCCTACAAAAACATAACCAAGCATAGGATTTCGTTTCTACAGTCACTATAATAGCATACGGTCATCAATTTCTATTCCCCTCCTTTCAACCAGTAAATTTCTCTATCATTTTCTAAGGAACCAAACAAAAAACAGATGATGGAAGAAGGAATCACCCATTGAATCTAACCTCCTTGACCTGCGTAAGGGTTCTCTAGTTGAAGAGAAAATCCAAAGAAAACCTAATACGGAAGGAGGGAGGGATAGAGTGGTGGGCGGTGAGAGCAGAAGCAGGCTTGCAGCTATACATGAGACCCACAAACCTAATAAAAAAAATAAGAATTCAGAATACAAACCCGAAATGGTCTTAAGAAGCTGAATACAAATCCCAAAGGTTTTCCGTGAATTTGCAAAAGATGGCCTTAAGAAGCTGAGTAAAATCACATCAAGTAATTCAAAACTCATCAAAATAAATAATCCATTTTCTTCCCCAATTCGTCATTTTTCAATCATAAATATTGATAAACGAGGAACAATCAAGAAAAATGAAAATTCCAACAAGAACACAATCAAGCATATGACTTCGTTTTTAAAGTCACCAGAACTTGCATACCGTCAGTGATTTCTAGTCCCCACCTTTCAATCCATAACTTTCTTCACCATTTTCTAAGGAACCAAACAGGAAATAGACAAAGGACGAAGGAATCAGTGATTGAATCGAACCTCCTCGACCTCTGTTGGGGTTCTCTAGTTGAAGAGAAAATCCAAAGAAAACCTAATACGGAAGGAGGAAGGGAGAGAGTGATTGGCGGCGATAGCAGAAGCAGATTTTCCGCTATACATGAGCCCAACAAAACCTAATAAATAAATAAAAAACAAGAATCCGGAATACAAACCCTAAAAAGCTTTCATGAATTTGCAAAAGACGATCTTAAGAAGCTGAATACAAACCCTAAAGGTTCCGTGAATAAGCAAAAAATATGACCTTAAAAAGATGGGTAAAATAACATCAAGTAATTCAAAACTCATCAAAATTCCAAAAAAAAAAAAAAAAAAACCATTTTCTTCCTCAATTCTTCAGTTTTTAATAAGAACGTAACAATAGATATTGATAAACGAGAAAAAATCAAGAAAAATGATAATTCCAACAAGAACATAATCATGCATATGACTTCGTTTCTAAAGTCACCATAATAGCATACCGTCTGCGATTTCTAGTCCCCACCTTTCAATCTGTAACTTTCTTTACCACTTTCTAAGGAACAAAACAGAAAACAGACGAAGGAAGAAGGACTAACCATTGAATCGAACCTCCTCGCCCTCTGTTGGGGTTCTCTAGTTGAAGAGAAAATCCAAAGAGAACTAGGGTTGCGCCACCGCAGCTGCTTCTCTCTTCTCGGCTAAAGCGGGTCACACGGGTGCAGATCTCCTGATCCGCCTTTGTTGCACTCTTCGCTCCGCACCTTCCTCGGAAGAAATTAGGGTTAGGGTTTGAATAGAGAACGAGAGAGAGAGAGAGAGCGAGGCAGGGACAGGGTTCTCAGCCACACATTTGTTTGATGAGAAAAGGAAAGGAAAATAGAAAATGATTCCCTATGCCGGGAAATATTTTGCTGCAAAACAGATGTACTGCAATTCTCCTGCTACCGCCTCCATCATCTGACAGTGTGTTCCTTAATTTTTAGTTTTTTCTTTTAAAACTATTTTATTTAGTTACGCACGCTTATTATTTTGTCCAACATGATATCTAAATTATTAATCTATTAATATTAATTCCAAAACTATCTTATTATTCAGATATACTCGACTGGTATTTCTCGAATAAACAATAATAGCTGTCTAATTAGTATTTGATTCTCCATTGATACATTTTTTCGTCGGTACCTCTTAATGTACATTTTAAATATCTTTTCAACTATTCTAACCTGATTTAAATAATAAATATAAACACATACATATTAAAACTATCATTAAATTTAGTGAATTTAAAAAATATTAATCTAATTAAAATTTTGTTACAATCTAATTAGTTTTTGGTTCTCCTTTAATACATTTTTCCTTCGGTACCTCTTAATGTACATTTTAAATAACTTTTCAACTATTCTAACCTGATTTACATAACAAAAACACATATATATTGTAATTATCATTAAATTTAGTGAATTTAAAAAATATTAATCTAATTGAAATTTTGTTACGATCTTTAAAGGTTTCAACTTTTCTAGTGCTAAAATATAAACAAAGGTAACGTGAAAACAAATAAATTTACATGTTTTCGAACATTCATTTTACTCATATGATTGAAACTTTTAAGCAGTGTTTTAAAATTATAAAATTAAGTGCACTAAAAATAATGGAGGCAAAATATATGAGAGGGAAACCTAATCCTAGATGAGATTATGGAATGGTTTTCTATTGTCCCTATTGATATATTCTGTTCGAAGGAAAGTGGGAAAAAAAAAAAAAAATCAAGCCCTCCCTGAATCATTCCTAACATTTTGTTTGGAATCAGCACATAAATAACATATATAATCTCATTTTCTTTTAAGAACATTAGGTTCTAGACTTCAGGTGGCGGCACTTCCTAATAATTACAATAACACTTCAAAAGTATTAACAAAAATCAAGTAATAAAATGACATCCTGTTAAAAGATAAGTGAATGTAATTGAAAGCGATAAGAATATTTTTCATAAATAACAATACTATATTATTTGACCATTAAAACCCGCTGTAGCACTTTAAATTTCTGTTTTACCACCCTCTAATTAAAGCGGTACCGATTATTATAATTTTTAAAAATTATTGACTCTTTGAAAGTTTAAATTTTTCTTTTAAATTTATCCAACTGAATTTTAGAAGGGAAAAAATACATGAGGCCCTTGCTTCATCTTCCTTACCAACAATTCATGTGGTTTTAATCGTCTTTATCGACTCCCATCTATTCCGGAAACTAGCTCAATCACCACCTAATATCCATTTTCGGTCATGCTTCATGTTGAACTGAGCACGGGCTCGTTGACACTGTGTTTGAGTTCTATAATGGAGAATGGAAAGGAAAAAATACAATGGTCCCTTTTTACCTAAAGAGGATCAGGATCATTTGCATTTTAAAAAGTTAAGAATTTGTGAATTTAGATGTAATCTTAGCCATATATTTTTCGCATCGTTAATTTTTCTCTCTAAATTTTTTATAGTGAATGAGTAATTACACAAATTCATGCTTTTATAAAAAGACATATGAGTCTAAAGTTCACTCCTAATAATAATTTCTAACAAAAATAGACGGTAATCAAAACTCATATTCTCTTTTATCCCGTACTGGTAGATAAGATGGAATGGGCTTATTTGCATGCAATGCCCCAGCTTTCAACCAGGCCAAGATGTACCATAAACAACCTTCTTTTCATTACTATATATATACATATATATATACCGTTTCAAATATGGCTGCTCTATATAGAAAGAGATGGCGCCCATAACTTGCGCTCCGCCCTGAGATAACCCGCCGTTTTCGCCTATGGCTCGTCGCCATTAATCCTCTCAAGCTTGCAATAATTTCCCTAGGATTGGTTAATCTTTTTTGGGTCCGCAATCATTTATTTCACGTGCTTACATTCTATCTTGCTGTTGTTATGATCAAAAGAATTGGTGCTTGATCAATGAGCGAGCGCTCACACACTCCTTATGGCTAGCAAAAACTCTTAACATTCAGGCGGAAACCAATGGTGGTAGGAATAGCGTTTCTGGGGAAACTACATTTCTTCATGGAGAACTGGAAATGTCAAATATTGGAAGTGAAGTCTCTTCCCAATCTGGATTTTGCATCAGAAAGAATGAGAAAGTGTTTTACTATGTTTGGACCCTGGAGATCTCCACCCAGAAAATCTCAACACAAGCCCACTGGTGGTTCAATTATTACTAGCGACCCTTGTGTGGTCTATCTGCCAGGCAGGGGCTACCATAGCTTAAACTAGAGTCATTTCAAAGTCTGAGAACCCACCGTGGGAGGAGCACTTCTGCGTGCCGGTGGCTCACCCTACTGCAAAAGTCGAGTTTCAAGTTAAGGACAATGATGTTCCTGGGGCTCAGCCTATTGGGGTGGTTGACATGTCTGTGGAGAAAATTCTCCCAGGGAACAAGATTGATGGTGGGTTCCCTGTTGTTGGCTCCTTTGGGGATCCCTTGAAACCGTATCCTGAGCTCCATCTTTCGGTTCAGTTCAGATCCAGTTGGAGAAGACCCTCTGCACAAGGATGGGGTTGGTGCCGGTCCAGACTATTCAAGGAGTGCCTACGACATACTTTTCACCAGAAAAAGTGCTGGGAAGACATTTGTAATGCCATTTTGGAAGCTCACCACCTGATTTACATAATTGGATGATCTGTATACTAACCTGTTAAGCCTGTATGGGAGCCAACAAAGCTACTACCCCAAGGAGAAGAGCTTTCCCTGGGGGATCTGTTGCAAGTCACAAGAAGGCGTTCGCGTGGTTTTGCTGATTTGGGATGACACTACTTCGCGCGACAAATTTCTTATAAAAAACAGTAAGGCTTGTTATGCATTTGGATGCCAGAATCTACATCACTATATATTGAAAGATCTGTTTCTTTGTCACTACCAAACTTCTTGTCAATGGATTATAGATAATTATTCTACATTTAAATGGAATATCAATATTACATTTCTCATTGAATATATGCGTTGCTCTTTGTCACTACCAAACCATTTACTTTTTTCAGGTATGCACAGAGGCTCTATTTCTTATCTGGTGCTCTCTTTGTCGCGGAAAGTATAAAGCATGTGATTCTCAGTGTTAAGTTTATTGTTTCTTTTTTTCCTCAGAAAAATTGTTCTTGCTTAGGCTTGTAGCTTAATAGTAGAGAGTTTTAGCTAATTTCACGTACTTCTTTCATTATGCACGAAAATTCAGTTTCTAAAGGAGTGATTTTAGTATTTGCCGTTGCAGGCTCACTAATTTTGGTTCACCTAAGCAGTTCTAAGCATGGGTATAAACACCACAAATATTGAGGTCATGACTTGTGAGGTAGAATGTTCGACAGAGCTGGTTAATTGGGCTTCAAGTTATGGTAAGCTTTTCTGGAACCATCAAGTGGACGTTAAGGGTTTCAGATTATTATGTTTGTTTGTTTGTTTTTCTTTTTTTCCCGAAGTCAACAGGGATTTGTAACTAGGAAAGGGTGTTAATCACCGTTTGGTTCGAGAAATGAGATGAAATAGATACTCCACAAAAGATATAGCATATAACGAATAATATTACTATGAATCATAAGTGAAATGACTGCTCGCATGAGTTATGGGGGGGGGGGGGGGGGGGGATTGGCAAAGAATAAGCAAAGAATGGTTATTAACTAAGGGCATAAAACTATTACTTGCTTATTCCATTCATGAGCTTTAAAAAGATCTAACAGATCATGTTATATATCTATGAAATATTAATTCCATTTTATTCCCCAAACCAAGCCAATAGTAAATTTGATGATACCACGACACAAGAGAAGCAGCATCATTAAAAGGAGTATTCCGTCGATAATAGTTATCATAGACAAACATCCTATCAGCTAAAATCCATAGGGTAAACCTTCATCAGTGATGACCATCTTCGACGGAATTTACTTGTCAACCTATCCGATCAACCATCTGGCAAACTCATTGGTGATAAACAAAGTAGGGATCAAAACCATCGGTGATACTTTAGTGGCTTAAGTTCGGGCATTGGCTCCACATTTTAAAGAGCTCTCGAGTGCTGTCTAAGAGGTGTAAAAGGATTTCCGCGTTGGACTGACCATCTATCTCCCTTGTAATTTCTCCAATGACAGTGATTTGACTCCTTCCTTCACACGTGGATGTAAGCTAAAACCCTTGTATTTTAGTCGTCTTAATTTTCCGAGAACACGAGCTTGTAAAAGAAAATTACGCCCCAACATGGTTTAAGTTACAGCTCAAATAGGACATTTTCGGCTCTGCTTTGTAGCCCCAAAGAAAGTGAGAGATAGGTGTTTCAAGGTCACATCACATGGGCAAGAATATAATATCCAATTAATGCTAACAATAAATGCTGTGCGTGTGTTTCACTTTCACACCACAGGGGCATCGCACACTTCCGTTGGGAGGAAGTGTACGTCACGAGTCCCTCATGCTTTTTACAGAGTGGCTGCCACTCAGATTTCCCTTAGCAGCTAAGAAACCAATTTGAAAAGCAAAAATATCAACAACCACCAAAAAAAAAAAAAAAAAAGTAAAGAGAAAAAACCTCGCTTTCCTTCTGACCTTTTTACCCTTTTCCTAAAAATATATAATAAAAAAAATTGTTGACCGGGTCAAAAAGAAGAGGTTTGGGTTTCACTCCCCATGCAACACTCCATTAATAGTAGAGGGAGGGAGAGAGAGAGAGAGATACGGAAGCGGAAATGAAGAAGGCGGAATCTTGAAATGAATTGAGTCTTTGTTGGAGCTGCTTACTTGTTAGAAGTTAAGGCCGTCGAAGCCACACTGCTTGTATGTCAGAGACTGCTTCTTTGGACTTATCACAATTGCGCAATCTACAGATACCTGCGTCCCAATAAACAAGCACAATAAGAAAAATACATGAAGGAAGGAAGGGAAATAAATTTCAAAAAGAAGTAAGGAGGACAAATAGAGATTAAGGAAAAAAAAAAAAATTCACCGGACAGACGGTTTCGAGTCCGCAACCTTTCCACTCCCTCATGCCTACGGAGGGAAGAGATGTCATCGGACTCGAGGCCCTTGGAGATTGCACAAATAACTCTGTTTCTTCGAATACAAATACAGGCATACCAAACTATCTAAATTAGCGTTCTAGAGAATTCCTAACTTGGAATACTCTCAAAAATAGAATCGAGACGTTTAGAATACCTCCAGACTAAAATAATCCTCGCCAACCAGTTGAATGAGATAAATCAAAGACAAGTAGCCCAAAGAATCGAATTATGGAATCAAAGTAAGGGGACTCTTACTTTAGACCAGCCCTTAAAAATTAGGAATAGGCACATTTTTGAAAGAAGTTTGGATTTAATATTAAACTTCGGCTACCCGCCTAAGGCGTAACAAGAAAAGACACTAGAAATTTTTTTTAAAAGAGGAAAATAAAACCCAAAGATAATGGATTGGAAAGGTAGCCTGACAAGTAACAATTAACAATCAGAAAATAAATAATAATAATAATAATTGGAATCCGGAAACCTTGAAAACCCCCCGGCCGGACATAGATCCAGGTGACAACTGATCCAAAATCTCATCCTCCAACTCAATCACCCTCCTAGAGATTGACAGGTAAAAAAAAACCTCGACATTGCCAATCAACAGGAAGAGCTAGACCTGACCACCTTGCCTCCGCGCTGGCCTCTCTTCTTCTTGCAATTGACTCTCTTTAGTTTTTTAACATTTTCATAAAACTCTACAAAAAAGGCTCCAACTTTGATTGAGTTGAAGAGAGAGAGGCTGGTCCTTTTTCCTTTCTCTAGGCAAAAAAATATAAATAAAGGCACAATGGTAGTGATCATTATGCTGGCCGACACAAACCCTGATTCTCCCGTGGAACGATCAAAGCCATAGTGGGGAGTCTCACGCTCAAATCCTCAGCCTGTGACTCAAGGGTGTGTGCCAAACTCGAATCCTTAACTTTGTGCCCATAAAGCGAAGGACCGGTGACTTCCTCCCAAAAGGCTACCACGTCAGCGGTAAGAGAGATTGGGTCGTTACATGGGAGCTAGGGGTGGCTCAATTAGTGGCTTGGCTTGATAAAGCGCGTGAGGCGACAACCCCTCCCTCAATCACTCCCTCGGATTCTCCCTCTCTCTCTCTCTCTTCGTGCGCGCACACGCGCAAAAGGACACCACCTCGCCGACCACCGCTTACATTTTATTCTCTGAACCTTTTTGTTGTCAACAATGCTTTTGAATTATACAATTACTTAATATTATAATATTCTGAATATTTGGAACAGAATCGCTCTTTGACTTAATTATTAAAAAAAATGTTTCTGATGCATTCTGAAATAGAAAAATCAAGGGGAAAAAAGGCGTATTTTTTTTAACCCAAATAAAAAGGAATAGTGAAAAAAGAAAAGAAAAAAGAAACACATGATAGAGGACGACGAAGTAAACATAAGTGGGGGGCAGGAGGGGAAAAGGGAAAGACAGGGAGGACCAAAAGGGCAGCTAAGTAAAAGGGTAAAAGAAATACCGGCAACGCATCATCACACCGCTACCTGCACTACCTGTCCCACACCCTACACCATGCTCTCTCCCATCAACACTAGGAGGAATCGCCCGCGCACTCTAGCACTCTCCCCATCTCATTAGCGCGCGCGCACCGTCTCATCTCATTTGCGGCGCACTCTAGCCCGGAGCAATAATGGCTGTGAGATTGGACGGAGAAAGTGAGTGTCGTTTCCAATCCCTCCACGCGCGATTGGTGCATTTGTGCCAAAGGCGCTCGAGGCCGAGAAAACAAACCCCATCACCCAAACGGCCCGTCTATTTTGACATAATCTCACATTCTAATTCCACGTCATACGCTCAAATATAATGTCCAAAAATATAACGCCTCAAATATAATATTTTTACGTTTATAATATTTTTAAATTTAATATACTTAATATTTTTATGTTTATAATATTTTTAGGTTTGATATACTTAAACAAATTTCACCAAATATGATATTATTATATTTAATATAAATAATTAATAAATTATTTTCATGATAAAAAATATTTATTATAAAAAATATTAAACTAAAATTTTTAATTATTTTTAATTTTAAAATAATATATTTATTTATTATTATTATTACTATTATTTTAAGTTATATAAGATATGTATTTAAATAAAAATTTTGTTAATCTTTGTCCGTTTTATTTTTTATATATATTATTTCTAACTAAAAATCTCATATTTTTAATTCTTAATTTAAGAATATTAAGTTTATTTTTAAAAAAATATAAAATTATAATATTTTTAAAAAATTATACTATAACATCATATTAAATATTAAAATATTAAAATGTGACATTGTCATTAGAACAGATGCATCCAAAGCGTAAAAGCTTATTTGAGAGAGAGAGAGAGAGAGGAGTGCGGGCTAGGTCTACTTTCCAGTACTCCCCCAAGAATAGAGAGAAAATAGCAGAGATAATGGAAAAGGTGAGACACCTCCCTCAAATAAAGTAAAATCGGAGCAGATTAAGCGAGCTTAGAACAAGAAGTGCGGGCTAGGCTCTACTTTCCAGTACTCGCCTCTCCAAACCCCCCCCCCCCCCCCCCCCCCCCCCCCCCCCCCTTAGAGAGAATCCATCTTTACCCTAAATCCACAGCCCAACCCACAAAACTAAGCTCAAATTGATTAACCCTAAAATCGAGGGACAGAAGCTAATTAAAATTAAAACGGGTAACAATCTCTCACCCTAGAGAGCGAATGAGAGAACGAAAGAGGTAAATAAATACTTAAGTAGTGGGTACCTGAACGGCAGGTGAAGTGAGACCCATGATCCGGATCTTGGCGGCGACATCGCCGAGGATCCGGAGCTCGACGCGATCATCCACGAGGGCGTCCTTCATGAGATCGGCGGCGTCAGCCTGGAGGAGGTTCACCCGATCCACGGCGACGGTCGTGCTCACGCGCCTCACGCTGTGTGCGGGCTGGTAGAAACCCGGCACCGACGCCCTCCCCAGCGGCACCCCTCTGTACATCACCGTGAACCTCGACTCCCCGTACTTTATCCCCACCTTGTTCTCGTTCGCCGCCGTGAAACTCATCCCGATCCTCAGAGACAGCGACGCCGCCGCCACTGCTCCTCCGTCCGTCGCCGCCACGCTCGAGGAAGAGGAGGAGGGACTGAGGCCGAGGTACTGGACGGTGACTTCCTGAAGGTCGAAGTGGGGCTTCTTGGGCTTGACTGCAAGCACGATGACGAGTACGACGGCGAGGGCTAGGAGGCTGAGGAAGGCGGCGAACAGGAACAGGCAGCAGCAGCATCCCTTGAAGGAGGCCGAGGACGAAGACGACGAATACGACGAAGGCGGCGGATAGTGGTAGTAGTGGTGGTTCTGTCCCGGCGCTGATGGCAGATGTGGCTGCGACTGCGGCCGGCGTGGTGGTGGTGGTGGTGCTGCTGCTGCTGCGTGCTCACCACCGTTAGTCCTTGGGGGCGGTGTTGTGCGCTCACCGTTCACGTTAGTGCTCGATGCCATTCTCCTGCTATCGTGCGCCCCCTCCTCTTACTAGCACTCTGACACTCTCTCTCTCTCTTCCCCCCGTTATTCTTCCTTCTTGAATAAGGAAGACACAGAGAGAGAGAGAGAGAGAGTGAGTGAGTGAGTTTGCTTGACAGATGAAAGAAACGACAGGAAATGAAAAGTGAGGAAAATATTGCGTGCTTTGAGATACAATTTTCAGTCTCGCCGTAGGCGTAATAACGTTTTCCCTTCGAATGATCTGGACCGTTCACTTATTGGGTCTACTCCAGACCCAAATTTTTGCATCCTGTATTATTATTAGTCGTATTATATGTATGTTTTTAACGATTATTTTATTAAAATATAAAAAAAATTAAAAAAATAAGTATATACTTAAATAAAAATAAAATTAAAAAAAATAAAAATAAAAGTTAGAGGTGAATGGTTAAGAAAATAATTATCATAATTATAAAAATTTTAAATTTTAAATTTTAAATTTTAAATTATAAATTAATTTTGATTGATGAAATAAAAGGTTATTTGTCCTTATAATAAATATAAATTATTATTTTTTTTTCTAAAGGGGCTCTGCAATTTCGATGTTTTAATGAACTTGTTAAATAAAAGATCAATGTCAAATAAGGTAGGCGAATTCAATTATTTTTTGCTCTTTTCATTTAAAAAATCAAATTAAAATTACTAAACATGCTTTAGACCGTGAATAAGATGACTTCTGAAAAAGACTATTATTCATCAAGGAAAACTGCCAGCAAACTTATTAGTACGTAATTAGCGTACGATCAACTAAGTTCTTATGCATCATAATTTAGGTTATGTAAGCAATCTAAGGTCACTCATTAGAGCATCGAATGTGTAATACAATGGTCATCAATTTGATACAAAAGGATTGTACAGTAAAATTATAATAAATTTATATATCACAAATTCATAAAAGCATACATTGTCATTTATTAAAACAATTTTTACTTTATTAGTGTCACATAAGTCTTTTGTTATGAAATCCTTTGTATTTATAAAATTATTCTTATTTTAAAGATTCTAATCACACTTAGTTTACGGCATATGAAATAGTGCAAGAATAATAAGTATTTTATAAAAATATAAAATAAACAATGGGAGAAAGGTACAAGTAATAAGATCTTTAAAAGGTTCATGACTAAAAAAAGTAGCAGCTATTGCTTTCTTTTGATGTTTTTAGCACCACCCACACCTTACTTGGACAGGCAGAACAAGCAGAAATTGCTGCTAAAATCTCCAAGTGCATACCCAATGCTAAATAAAATTCTTTTAGGCCATCATAACCATGCGCCACCATTTTATGGTCATTACAGTTCCAACTGTCGGACAAATAAATAAAAATCCTTAACACAAAACGGCAAACCACCAAACCGTATCTAAATAACTAGTTTCGAGGCAAGTAAATCCACTCACAAATCTAGAAAATAAACTATAAATTAAGCACAGTCCTCTATTGCAAACACAATACAAACAAAAATTTACAGCTAAAAACAAGTAATCCACGGCAAAATATTAAGGGAATTAAAACCCTAAGACAGCCTCCAATGATGCAAGCAACCCGACAGAATACAGAATGGACCTAAATAGGTGAACACAGAACCCCTTCAATCGATCAAGATTGGCCTTCTGTTTTTCAATCTTGAGATTTCTTTCCTTTATTTTTATTTTTCCCAGGAGGAAAAAAAGGAGATTACTCAATAACCTTACGAGGATGTGGACCTGGCATTATTACCTGCAGTCGGGGGCGCAGTTGTTTCCTCAGCCCTCCTTGGGCCGTTCTCCTCAACACCCAGTACATCATCCATTATGTCGTCGTCAACAACATTAATGTCTTCTACATCGTCATCCTCATCTTCATTGTTGCTTCCACCAGTAGGGATCTTTCGGGTCTTCAGCCCATGCTCCAGCCTATGTGCCTCCAATTCTTTGTCCATTGTTTCCTGCAAGTTCAACGCATCATTGTTTATTTTCCTTGTTTTTCTTGCATTCTGCCACCTGTCCAGCTCCCTCTCCACATTAGCGATATATTGCTCTCCGATCTGCCTCTGATACTCTGACAGTTCCTCCCTTCTTGCAGCCTTCCATTCTTCCAAAACCCTGCAAAGAAATATTATGTAACATAAGGGCCCGTTGCTACATTCCACATGAACCCATGTCATTGCTTCACTAGAAAACCCCAGTAACTCACTTTTCTTCACTTAAGCATTCCTATTTTCAAAATCTTGTAAGCAAAATGATAGTCACACCATTAATCGCTGTAAAAAAAACATCTCAAACTTTTAAAAAATTGGAATTAATCAGTTGAGTGGGAAATGACTCTACCCCCATTGCTGCAAAGAGGAAAACCCTGTCACTGGGATACACCTGTGCTTTTTCCTTTCAAAAATTTTCATTTACTAAATTTCCAAACTGAACTGTTATATAAGAGAGTTCAAGATTTTAGTGCCCAGTGGCAGTTAGCAGTTGTTGTTGTGGTTGCGGTAGCAATTATTGCTGTGGGGATTAAACTATTGTTGTACTTACCAATCACCATCTATGGCGGAGTTTGGAGTTTGGCTCCAGATTCTAGCCTCCACCACATAACCCTCTGACTGACCAATTCCTGAACGAACAATATGACAAGGACAGGTACCAGAAACGCACCTGATCTCTCTTCTTCGCAACCAGGGTTACATCTACATCCAAGGATTTGTTAAACGAGTAATATATAGGAGACTCTGCTTCAGTTCTGCAAAAAAAGGAAAAAAAAATCAAGGAGAAAAAAAATTTAATCAACAAAAAATCTTTGTTCTACCTAAGATCCTGCAAAGAAGCAGGAAATACCCAGTCAACAGCTTCTTCAACTATATGCACATGTACAAAAACTTATCTTCGAGTCAATAAAATTGTGAATATGGACACTATTGGACCAAAATTAAAAATAACCTGCATTGGAAAAAGAGTACAGATGAGATCATTATAAAGGAAAAGGAGATGGAATAAAAAAAAAATTTCATGTCGAAGTAGGTGCTGGTAAGAAAAAATTGAATGCAAACATGCATCGAAACAAGTACCTTTCAAAATTGCACAGCTTTTTATGATGCTCACTCCACCGAAGAAACAGCAATTCCAACTTCTTTTCTTCCGCCTTGGCAGCAACACGGGCTCTGAGTGTCTGGTGGAATAAAAAGATAGAAAGAAACACCAAGCGAAAGAATAATCAAGAATATTTCCACTTCATATAAAGAAATAGAAGACCATTAACAGCACTATCAACAGGGATGCTGAGTAACAAATATATCACAAACCAGGTCTCTCCTTCATTTCTCTGCAATTTGTTCATGCTCTTGTTGCCTGAGCCTCTCACTTTCTTCACGTGCCCTTTTCTCAGCCTAGAAAAGGGTGTGACTAGAGTACCGTTAAAAAAACTTTCAATTACACAGCTATAAAAATTACATGGTTTAATTCTTCAATGAAGGTACATGAGAGCAATAAGGATACCTTCATTTCACTTATCTAAATAGAGCAGAGGAAGAAAAGGCAAGTGGGGAAGTAAAGAGAAGTTTATTGGCTACAAGAAGGGAGCTCGGGAGAGGGGGGAGGGGGGGCGCTGCCAGTAGAAAAGAAGAAAGAAATTAAAAACACAACATACAGGGTGTCGACACCAATAGCATGAGGTTTATAAACTCAGAGAAGTGTCTTGAGGTGGCAACGCCACCATGAACAGTAGCAATGACTTGATGGCCAAATCAAATATGTTACTATTTCAAGATTACTGTTATAGTAGATTGGAATTATTAAAAATCCTACACTATAAAATCTAGCTAGTGAAATGGTTGCTAAACCAGCAAAAATGTCGCGACTCAAGTTTTCATCAGAAACAAAATTTCCAATGTATCTAAATCACTAAACTACATGGTACTAAAAGCTAACACAAACTCAATCTATATCAAAATAGATAAATAACTAAAAAATAAAATAAAATTCAGTTGTTTAAGTTTTAGTTAGAAACAGCAAGTCAACGTAACAAAAACACTACACTAATTAGTATGACAAGCTAACATATACTCACTCTCTGCAGAGAATATGACCTCTGCATGTATTTCTCAGTTCCTGAAAGTTGCACGTCTTCTTTCCTAAATGTCTGAGCAGTAAATTAAAAAAATGAGCAAGACACAATAATCTGCAAACTAAAGAAACAAATGAACAGGAAGTGTAGTGCATATAAAAACAGTATGGGCAATAATTTTAGAACATTTAATATACATTTAGTAGGCTATCCATGATCAAACATCTAAACTATGATGAGCACAAACAGAAGAAGACTATTGACTAGAGTATAATAGGAATAGAAACTATGGGCAAAAAAGAGATGGTGATAACTTCAGATATTTTCTTAATAGATGGAGGTCGATTGTTACAAAACCAAGGCATGCAAGGGTTGCTAACCCATATACAACTCATCTGCAGGGGTAACTCTAACTCTAGGAAGCTTATATCAGTAAGCTGAATAAACTAGCAACTGCTTCCCCTCCACCCCCCCAACCCACCACACACCCCCCCCCCCCCCCCCCGGTTTCCTTTGTTGCATAACAGAAGGGCAAAAAACATAAATTATATCTGGGGGTGGCTGGTGTAACAAACACCCGTTGCCATGGGACGCACTTTAATCGTGTTTTCCAACCACAATTGTTGGGAAAAAGTTTTCCATCTAAAAAATTAATAAATAAAATAGTTCAAGTTAATCTTTGACTCTTGCTCGCTAACCCTGAGTAACTCATCTCCAAGCTGCCCCAGTCCCGCTTAAACAAGAGGAAAGAACAAAAGCAGCTAATTGATCAATTTCCATTTAAGGCTTGTCAAAATTAACTATCCTTTTCTTTTTCAGTACAAATGCAGTACAACGATCATATAAACTCTATTCACCAAGAGGCTCTATGAGTAAAAACAAAATGCTATCCCAATCATTTACTCAAATAAAACACGCATTACTGCATTTTGAGTTGGTGAACTATACATGAAGAATTTATCCTAAATATACCTCTCCCGTCAAAATTAACTCTCCTATTTTAGCACAAATGCAGTATAATGATGCTAATCTATCATACGAAATCCCATTCATAAGCGTTCTGGAGATGACTGGATTTTGAGTTGAAAGAAATGGTATTTCAATCCTTCACTCAATAAGTCAAAACATTTGAAGTGGTGTATGAACGAATGATTCTAAACATACCTCTAAGGTCCCCAAAATCCTTCCCAACATTCTCTTGTTTCTATTAATTATGCTTGGGTCATCATCTTTTTGCAAAATCCTTGGAACATGTTCAGTAATGGGAGGTTCAAAACCCTACGACCAAAAAAAATAATAATAATAGCAAAATAAGTTCCTGCAATCCTGATAAGACATTTGGATCAAACATATAACAAATTTAAGCTAATCCACCTTGATAGCCTCTCTATAGGCATCTTCACTAGACCAGCTACTAAATACTCTTTTATCACCCTGACTTGCATGGGCAGGCTCAAGGATGCCTTCCACAATCTGTTAATTCTTAACATTGTTTGCCACCTCAGCATCTTCAGTGATCTCTCCATCTTCCACCTTCACAATGAAAATGATGCAGTTGCAAAACTACAGTAAAGCCTTATAAAGTCTGCTTCCACAACCTCTGTGGAGTGCTTTCAGCACTTCAGGATCTAAAACACTATAACGATCACCTGGAAATAGCCAACCAGAAAATGCACTAGTCTCAGGTTAAAGAATGAGAAATTTACTTTGACAACGGCCGAAGAGAGACGCCGTTTTGGAGGAGGTCGATCTTCCGAATCAGTCCTATCAGCCTGGATCAATCAATCAATCAATAAATAATTTCATTTATATATATATATATATATATATATATAAACCCTAATCTCAGAGCTTGAAGTTCAATCCAAAACAGATGTGAAAATTGAAGAGAAGCGAAAGATCAATTACCGGTCGAACAATGCCTCGCTGTCGAGCTCCATTGGCAGCGAAATTTCGAGGACCATTGCTCGCTAAGCCTCCTCTTCGAAGCCCCCGAGGATCTCAAAGGCGCTCTGTAATCTGTATTTCAACCAAAAAATAAAAAAGACGAATAAACACCAAGAGCTCAAAATGTATAAACCTTATGTGTGGAGTGCGAGAGAGGGAGTAAAGAAATTAGAGAGACCTCGCGTTGTTGGCGATGGAGCTCTTCGATCTCTTTGCGGAGCTCCTCTTCAGTCTTCTCAACGGCGACGGACGCCATTAGGACCCCAGGAAGAAAGGAGGAGCAGGGACCGGAGTACGCGAAAACCCTTGCAAGGGGACTGTGCAGGGGGGGTTGGCTTCGTTTCTTTTAGCCCAAAAGATCAAACTGTCCATTGGTTAAATTTCATTGAAACCCAACGAACTCCAGTTACCTCAAAACGGTTACTAGTACCATGATTTTTCTTATTTTTTATATTGAATTTTTATAATATTATAATTCTATTATTAGTCTTAAAGTCTCTTCCAGTAAGTACAAGATCCCTCTCAATTTCAAGACATTTTAAAACTGCTTAAACCAAATGAGTTGAGATAATATTAAAAAATACATAGATTTATAAATTTTCATGAGATCTCAAAATATTGAACACATAATCACTAAAAATTAAAAAAATCAAATATAAGCTATACTAGATTTACAATGCTTAAGATGACTTGAAAATCGATAATCCTATGTATTTTTGTGTGTTATTTCCATCTCTGTAGTCAAAATTATTTTAAAATGTCTTCAAAATGAGTAGGAAAGTGAAAGGGAGAGATAAAGTGATAGATAAAATGGGAAGATTCCACTCATCCTTAAAAAGGCTTCACAGTAATGATAGAATTGCAACATTATAAAAGTTCAGTATGAAAAATGAGGCAAAACAAAGTTCGGTGACCGTTTCGAGATAATTTTCGAAGTTCGACGTTTGATAAAATTTATCCTTTATTCTATCTTTCCTATCTCCCCACGAGCAATTCAAAAACCTTATTTCTCTTTCCCAAGGATATGTATCTAAAATATTATCCACACGTGATTGAGCCTCTTGCACTGCTCATGAAGAGGGAGGAAAGAAAATCCTAAAGTTTTAATTGCATCCCAATTTCAATAAATCTCATTAAAAAGGCTCGACAACTTGACTCGCGAATTTATGAGTTGAATTGGCAATTGAACTGACGAGTCAAGCTGATGATTGCTCAAGTAAGTCGGGCTCCAATATGGACTTGCGTATGGCTCACAAAACCTTAAGCCGCTCCCAACGGTTGAGGGTTCCGCTCCCGTATCCATAGAATTATTCAATTACATTTACAACCTCTAACTAACGTGGATTGATCTTTGAATCCGGATTTCCATTTCCTTACAATGTCAACTCTAAGACGAGCAATTTTGTGGCATCTGCACAGAAGGGAGATTAGATGCAAGAAATTAACTCTTCCCGCATTAAACTCTACTGGAAATGTCTGTTCCACTCTAAAATTCGTTTCGATTCATTCCATTTTATCCCCACGGACCAAAACCGTAGTCTAGTTATTTTCGGTACTGCACTAGCTCTGCTCTGAAAAAAAGGAATAAGTTTTATGCACTATTGGTCATGAATTAAGTGATGGATTTTTCTTGCCGGTGCTCAACCTGCACGTAAATGGTGCCCATTGGTTCCAATGGAGCCGACAATATCAAACCCACCATGATTTTTTTTTTTTTTACCATTTTCGACCATACTGCCGTGATTCCTAATCCGTCTTGATCTACCCGTAACTTCTCAATCCTTCCATTTTTCTATTTTAATTAGGTTTTTATGTTTTTTTCGGTTAAAAAATATTAGAGATTCTTGCTGAATGCTGATTGTTTATGAAAATAATACTAAAAGAAGCAAAAATAGTACCAATAAGGTGACTTCTTGATCCCCCAACCCTCACAACTCGCTCGTAATATAACTAGACCCAACCCATCTATAAGATATTTTTAACCTTCCCACATTGAATCACGACCAGTGTTTGGCCCATCTTACCCATTTGATACTAGCTCCAACAAGTTAGAACGCTAAAATGATTTTCTAATAGCTTTATTTTAAGTAGCTTTGGCAGTAACTAGGAGTGTGCATTCGGGTGGTTCGGGAAATTCCCTGACCGTTCAAATATTTCCCTCACTAAATTTGCTTATGCGATTTCCAGCTAAAGTATACTTTATTCGATGGTTTCTTGACCAAATTATTATAATAAAAAAATGAGGAAAATTTTCTACAACAGGGAAAAAAGTCCCTAAAAATCAAGAACTTGAACATTCCTTGAATCTTATTATTTATACCAAACATAATAACATCACATTTCGAGGGATTCGGGTAATTATATCAAGCGGAAAAACATCACACTCCAAAAAATGCAATGCCAACCAAACGAGCCCTTAGGGGAAAGTTGACTTAGACGTTAACATGCTACCTAAAATTATATCATTTGAGATCTATTTAAGAAATTTAATTATTCTGAATATGAAAAAATATATATTTATTCTTGTAGATTTTTGAATAATTTAGTGGTATAGAGCAAATTCATCAAACCATTGAAAATCTACTCATGTTTAAAGTGCTTAAAATTTCTAATTTTATAGTATTAAAATGGAGTATCACATGAAAATTGGTTTTTATTATTATTTTTCATGTTCTTTTCATTCATAAGATTAGATTTTCGTAAAATCATTTAGACATCAAAATTTTAAATACTGAAAGTAACTAAGGTGCTATCAATAATATACTCTTTTTTCCTCCTTAAATAAAAAAGAAAAAAGAAAAGAATAAAGCTGAACCCATACATTCACGAATTTTGTGGAGCACATATCCAACTCTTGACAGATAAATTATGTACAAACTGTATAAATTTTCTGAATGATGGGTTATCTTACCGCTTGCCAAGAAGGGACTCATAGCTGCTGTCGCTATTGCCACCACTCTCCCCTTCCCTACTTCCCAATAACTACTATATTTCAAGGTTAACGATAAAGGATCTATTCTCACCGGTCAGACTCTTTCATGTAGACCAATGAATAAGACAAATTAATCATGTGTGGCTGCATGATAGATCGTGATTGATTGAAGTATCCTTTCGCCGAGCAAAAAAGAAAAAATGAAAAAGAAAATATCCTTCATCATTACTCTCCCCAATGCACAAAAAAATTTCCTAAGACGGACCTGATGAAGGTTGACTAGTGTGGCCATCTTTGTTGATGACGGATGTGATCGCAGCTGCGATCGCAACTCTAAAGTTGGGATCGGATGCAATGGTGCTCGCATTTTCAACTAATGATGAGTTCTCTTCCATTTTCAAGCCCCTCTCTTGCAATGATTCAGTCCCACTGGCAATGTGATGAACTGGTTTCCAGGGCATCCGAGTGAGACCCGACTGAGGCGGTGCATCGGAGGAGCTAGCGACCGATAGGCCTAGGGTTTGTAGAGGACTACTGCTAGCATTATTGGTGAGATCGAGTGCAATCTCTCCGGAGAGTTCACCAGGGTTTATGTTCCTTATCAATGAATAAGGAGAAGAGCTTTTCATCATCATCATTTGATTCTGGGTGTAGTTGAACGGAAGTGATTCCGACGGTGCGAAATTAGCTACTCCTTCAAAATAAGGACTACTCGAATCAACTAACATGAATGAGGCCGTCGCTGCGGCTGCCGCTGTCGAAGCCATCGCTGTAGCTCCAACAGGGAGCGGGTGGTTATGTGTGCCTTCATAAGTTGTTATGAGTATTGACATGTCCTCTAAACATCTTTGCACCTACCCATTTGAAAACACATAATAATTTGGCAAAATACTATAATACAGAAGCCAAAATTAAAAAGAATGGAGAATTATACACACACACACTAACATCTGGCATTCAAGATTTGTCAAGTACTAGTATGGGTACCTGTTTCCTAACTGGGCATCCTGCGGTAACCGTGCAACGATAATAGGCTCGTGGACATGGATTTCCTTTTGCTATTTTCTGCCCATATTTTCTCCATTGACACCCATCATTCATCTAAAAACAATGAAGGTACATAAATATATCCATAAAATTCAAGTCAGATCCTTGGGTTTATCATACCGCATGTCCCTAGTAAATCTCATTCAAATTCTGAGAATCTTCGAAGTAACAAGATACATATGAATGCAGTGTATTCAAGTAATATCATGAAAATGATTCAATTTATGTACAGTACTTTCATACATGTGATGGCAACTCGACTTTTTCGGGATTTAGTAAGGATTTAGTCAGAACGGGAAAAGGGAGTTGTTCTAAAAAGCAAAATATATACATTGAAGGGGTACTCACAGTGGCAGTTTGACATCTTGCTCTGACCGAAACCCTAGCTTTTCTGTGGGGCGGGGAAGCCATATGGGTTGAAACTCCAGCCAAATCATGATGTTGGTTCATTATTAGCTTACTATGTTGTGATGAAACACTGATCCCTATTTCTTCTTCTCCAATATTATTATTGTTGTTATTATTATCATCATCTTCTTCTTCTCTTTGAGGTTGCTGCCGGCTTAATGTGCTTGTTTGCAGCCTCAGTGACAATCCTAAATCATCCTCCTCCTCCTTCTCTTTTCTCGATGCACAAGCTCTCTCCGCTGCTCGAGTTGATCCTCCGCCGTGTGGAGACAGAAACACTTGCGCCTCCTAATAATTAATTAATATATTATCAATCAAAATATGCCAAAATTCAAAATAAAAATTAATGGATGTGAAATGGATAGTAATTTAATTTAATTACCTCACGGGGGCAGTTTTGTTGGAGGGTGGAGAAGTGTAATTGGAGATCACAATAATCTTTCATGACCTTCTCTAGCACTTTTTTCAACGCCTCGTTCTCCTCTTTCATGCGGTTGATCTTCATTTGCAACTGCAACAACCCCATAAAAATTATAAATAATCAGGAGACGTAGTTAAAATTATTTATGAAGGATCGACCGCCAATGGTATAGAGCGAAAGTGAGAGAGAGAGTCCAGTAGATGGGTACCTCTCCCTTTGTACGTGCTGCTGCTGCCATGGGATCTTCATGGTCTTGAATTTCTCTCCGCTCTTCTTCTTTGGCTTCCTCCTCCTTATGAGCATCCATTTTCAGGGATAGATCCATTACACTATTCTCTCTCTCTCTCTCTCTCTCTCTCTCTCTCTCTCTTCCCCTCTCTTTGCTTCTGTTTTGTCCCCTACGACTGGAAAATTAGCCTCCTGCTGCAGCTGAAGAAAGTTGAACCTCTCTCTCTCTCTGCATTTTTCTTTTCCTAAATGTGTATCTTTCAATCTAGCTACATTACCGCTGCTTTTGAGGCACCAAAGTCAATTCCCTCGACTCAAAGTTGTATTCTAATTAGACACACGCACACGCAACGACGCATCTAAGTTGACTTTTATAGTTCTCTCATTTACCTGTTTAAACAAGTCTTCACCAACAAACTATAGAACCTTATAGAATTAGTGAGAGATACTATATATATATATATATATATATATATATATATATAGACTATATATTCTAGTGGTACCCATATGCATATTAAATTTATAGTGTTGGACAAGATCAAGAGTTCAACTCCCGTGATGTTTAGTCTAGGTGTATGCATCCACCACGAAATAAGAAGCCATTTATATTACAAAAAGAAAAAAAAATCGTTAAATGGATTAAGTGGATTCAAGTTTTGTAATTCTTTGTGCACCGAAAAGGTTAAAATTTTATAAATTGTTTTCCCAACAAAAAAAATTATAAATTTTATATTCCTGCCATGAGCTTTATTCACAAGTTAAAAATTTATAAAATAAAATAAAAAAATTTCAGTGAACTACTCCCACTCTAGGTTCAATTTAATTTTTACATGCATCATTTTTACTGATAAAGAAAATAATAATATAAAAGTAGTCACTTTTGGTTCCTGCGTTATTCTGTTTATATGTATGTATGTGATTCATATAATAAAAAGCTAATTAAAAATGAGTAGGTAGAATGGAATAATTATTACTACTATGGATCAAAGAAGGGAGTGTGAAGACAATCCACTTAAGGAAAAAAAATATAAATAGAAGAATCCAATAGCTAAGATAGGACCTTGGGATCTTATGTGAAATTGTCAAGCCATAATATCTCTCTTCACTTGGGGAGCCGAACGAATTATTTTTATAAAGCCTGATCCACCCATTACGTTAATAAATAAAATCCTTTTCCGATGCATTCGCGGTGTCTGAGGGTTCATGAATGGGAATAAAATGAGGAAACAGGCCGTCCCATAACGAGGAGGAAAACGGAATTCTGAGCTTTGAAGAATAGAAGAAAGAGCTTTTGATGAATAAATGAGGCTTATCCGAATGGCTACCTGCTACTACTGCTGCTAGTCCGCCTCCTGAATGAGCTTTCCCTTCTATCTTCTCGAACATCGACGCCTTCATTCATCGTGGAGGGAGGGAGGGAGGGAGGGAGGGAGAGACAGCAAATGCTCCTTCCTACTTATATACATATATTTATTTATTTGCTTTTTTATTTATTTATTATTATTATTATTATTTATGGGTTAGTTAGAAGAAAGCGTTCCTCCTAAATCAAACAACTACACCAAAAGGAGGAAGGGAGAGGGAGTAAAAGATGAAAAAGGGAAACGATAAGGAGAAAATTTCGCTAAATATATTTTTGTCATCATGTTTTTCCTCTTCTTTATTTTTTTTCTTTTTTCTTTCTGTGTGTGTGAGTTGACTAAATTGGAAGAGGAAACTTATGTGAAGAAGAAGTGGAAATTGCAAAGAGAGGGAGGGCGTCAGAGAAAGCGGTGCCGTAGCCGGTTCTCACGCTGGCTGGCTGGCGGGCTGGGTTTAACCAACGTACGTTATAATAATAATAATAATAATAATACAACAGGAGCCGAGAATATAGGAGCAGGGAACGGCCCAATTCATGATAAAGGATGGATCCTCCCTTCCGCACAAATCCATCCTTATAAAGGAGATGGTTCCTCACGCGGAGGTCACAATGGGATGAATCTATTGGGTCAAACGCGGGTTGTCGATCAACACAAACAGGACCAACAACGGGTTAAACTATATTGCGGGTCGAGTCAAATTTTATTACGAACAGATCAAATTGATGGGTCAAAGGTTCATCCTACTTTTATTGGAATTTCTATTGCTTCTAATATTCTCATAACCCAAATAAAGAATTTTAAATAAAATTGTTATTAGTTATTCTGAATGTTATACTATCATAAACACTTTTTTCTGCCAATAAAATAATAAGCACTGGAATATTGACAACAAATAGCATCTAGGGCAGGGTGACAAAAACAAATGAGTGCAGAAAGTTGACCCAACATGAGCTTTATTATTATTATTTTTTATTTTTATTTTTGTGAGAGTCATTCAGATAGAATAGAATAGAAAAGAAATAATTATTCCATATAAATATAATATGAATCATGAGAGAAATATGCATAATAGCTTTTTAAGGATCATGATCTGACCGGATGAGAAATATCTATTATAATAATTATTTCCTTATCTATTCCCTACATAACATTTTATTTATGATTAGTGTGAATATTATTTCTTACCTACCATATTTATATTTAATTAGTATTTTATTCGAGCGAGCAACATGAATGGTCATAATTATACTTAGCGTTCTAAAACCCTGCCCGGCAAGGGAGGTTGGCCCGATAATCTGCCGACTCGGGCCATTGAACCAAGTCAATTTGCATCTTCATCCGAACTGTGCCTTTGAACCCTTTAAACCTGAGCGACCCGATAGATGGACCTACAAACCTACAATAAAAACAAACTTCAATTATACTTATATGATATTAATTTACATCTATATACAATCTGTACACGCGATAGGTCATTTATAATAACAAAAGAAAAAAAAACTTGTGTAATAGATCACCACCATGACATTTGAGGTGATATTCACCTGTTTCACCCTTTTCTCTTTTATGCTTCTTTTTTTTTTTTTTTTTTTTTTCCATTTTCCATTTTTTATTTTACTATTCCATTTTCCTTTTCATTTTCCCCTCTACTAATTCCTCCTCTTTCCATTTCCTTTCTTTTCCCCCTTTTACCTGCTCCTTTCCTATTAATCTCACTCTTCCTCACTCCCAACCCATCCAATTTTCTATTATTTTACATTTCATTTATTTTGCTTTATTCTTCTTCTCGATGTTTCATCATCTTTTCTTTCTCTTCTTATTTCCTCTCCCCCAAACCCTTTCCCGTTTCTCTCCCCTTCTCATCTCCACCAATCTCTTTTCTTTTTTATTTTCCTCCCAGTCCACCCTCTTTCCCGTCAATTCCCCTCTTCCTCCTCGATGTGTCGAATTTTTTTTAAAAAATCTCCCTACCTTCTTTCCTTTTTTCTCTCAGATTCTTAATTCTTAATTTTATAACATTTCTATTCTACAATATATATATATATATATATATAAAATTAAAATCCACTCATCATGCATTGCTAATCCAGATCTTAGTGATAGTGTGTGTTTCGTGAGGGAGGATTGACTTGGGGAAAAAACAAGAGGAAAAATGGGACGAGAAACAAGAAAATTAATGTAAAATAAAAGGAAATAGGAAGAAAGAAGGGGAAATGATTGAACGCGTTAAATGGGGAATCTAAATCAAAATTGGAGTCCACAGTACTAGTTAATTCCATATGTGACCTACTGTAATTGGTCATTGGTTGCTGGAAAATTGTGAGTTAGGCGCAAATGCATTTATTATTTGATTTGGAGGGCTCTGGTTCATAGTCATCTTAAAATATGATGATTATTTATAATCTAGTGTCATATGTAGGGAATACCTTTGATTAAGATATCATGATGAAGGTGACTCCATGAACAGAAAAAATCGTAGATCTAGCCAGGTCTAGAAAAGATGGAGAAGGGGATGAAGCTGAAACAACCAGAAGAAGAAGCCCTTTGGTTCGTAAGGAGCCATACCTATAGGGTTTCCTATATATCTCCACAAGATAATCAGACCAATAGAAGTTCTGCAGGATGATGGAGCAAAGCTCATGTTGCCATTAATGGCGTCGCTGGTAATGGTTTGGTGGAGGAAAGAATGGAATAACCTTGGTTTCCTCTCTTGTTCTTCTTTGTTTTCTCTCTATTCTTCATAGAAGAATCCCCTTCCTTGTAAAGCCCTAGAGGGGAGGATGTGGCGCATCCTCCTTGAGTCTTGGACCTAAAATCCTCTCCTCTTAAAAGAGAGAAAAAGGGAAACTTTAAAAAGGTGAGAACCCATGAGTCGTGCACCCAAAAGGCATCCTATGAAGGGATTAAGTCATAGGCTCATAAAAAGTAGGATCAAAAACCCACAGAGGATATCCCATAAGGGATTGAGCCGTAGGATCATAAATGAGACAATTCTCCATTAACTTGGTCAACGAGAGCCTGAAAGTGAGTTTAGTTGATTAAAATATTTAGTTTCCTTCCCAACAGAACGCTGATAGTTATCACAATAAATTCCATGATGGTAACTTACCGCCCAAGTTTTCCTCTAAAATAGCATTAGAATAGTTCTTCCTAATTTTAATCAGTTTTGATTTAATCCTATAATTTCCATTTTAATTATTTTTTGATAGTTAAGTACCGAAACATCTAATTATGCTATATAAATTCAAAATATACTAAAATAAACTTTAACTGTGCTTAACTAATTTAATTTTTCTTGTATATGACATACGTTTTCTTTTTAATCAATAATAATGGCAATAGAACTATTCATCCAAATTTCAATTAGTTTTTAATGAATTAACCAACAAGTTTTCTTTTATTTTTTATTGGCAAGTAGAAAAACATCTGATCATATTGTAAAACAATATAGTAAACAGTAAAATACTTTTAACATGTATTTAAACTAGCCTAAGTTTTACAAATATATTATATATATTATACTCTTTGATTTCAGCATTATAGTTTCATTTTACTTACTTTTAATTTAATTTATTGTCTTTTTATATTATATGAGTGGGTGCACGTACACGAAGAGCGCCCTTTTATTAGAGTTTTTATCAAATTTTCAACTTCACGTTCGGTGGCAAACCCATCATCTTACAGCATGCTGTGCATCTTATCATGTATGTAACAACGTGGAAAGCTTACATGCCTAGGCTTGCATAATAAATATATTTTATTTAATGAAACATTTGGGGAAGTGCTTATAAATATCGTACCTATATAACCAAATAATTTAATACATATTAATAACTTATAAATTTTTATTATACAAACTAAAACAACATAAGATTTATTCATGAACCTAGTTATTTTTATCTAATTTCAGGATATTTAGAATTATTATCATGCACATACATATATAATATTATAATAATTAAAAAAATTATAACTTCCATTCTCTGTAAAAATACTTTGACAAGACATCGACGCATATAGTTTCAACTCGGGGAAGCCGACCCAAATAGTTACATACATGATTTGACAGCTGCCAATTACATTTTATTTTTACATAGACGTTCAGTTGAAATTCGGTTAAATTCTAAGGTCATAGGCTTGAGTCAGAGGAATGAAATATGATCTGGCAAAATCATGAAAAAAATCCCTTAGGAAATCCAACATGGCCCACATCAAGAGTTTAGTCATATTTGATGACCGTCCAATGCGGTCAACGCATTTCACGTGTTGTGTGAGACACATGGAAATAATAATAATAATAATAATAACAATATTAACACCAAACCAATGGATCCTGTTAGCGGGGAGGGGTAAAAAAACTGTGGATCACGAGTCAGTCAACGGTTGACCATAACAATCCAGATACATCACACAAAAAAAGCCAAGTGCTTGAATCTAGAACTTGCAAATGCATGTTTGCCCATGCCCATAATCGCTGGGGGAAAAATCAGAGAGAAATTAAATAACACATACACTGCTCATTACCATTCATTACGATCTTTTATACAGTGTATTGTACTCGTGTAATCTACTCTTCACATTGACCACCTCAATTCACGCAAGGTGAAGCAAGTTGATGTGCATTTCTCAAGCCTCTGCTCCCACATAATCATTGACAAAAGGCTTCATCCTAAAAATGCACAATATAATTAGTGACGCTGCCTTTGTTACATAGTTTAGTCCCCAAATGCAAAAGAAGAGGGCAAACGTGTGCTCAATACAGCTTCGTAATACATCCGCACTGCCTCAACATAAACCAAAACAAGTTTCAAAACACACAGCACATTCACCCCTTCCGTCAAGAACTGTTCCCCCCATCGCCGCACTATCCTACCCAAATCAAAAGCAACATATGCATTGAAAGATTCCTCGTAATAGCACTAGGCTAATAAATACCGGTTCAACTCATCAACTTATGTACAACCTATCCAGAACCCATTCTTAGGCTTACAGTAAAATGGCGGACCATGGTGCATAAGGCTCCTCACTTTGCAAGGGTTTGGTAGGATACTTTACCATTCGTTGTCTTCCCCTAGGATTACTTCTAGTTTTTTTTTTTTTTTTGCAAAAAGACTCTTTTCATGATTCAAACCCATGGCACAAAGAAGCACCGTTGCCGTTATTCTCCCCATTTACAGTACCAAGGCTAAATATCTAAGAAACCAAATTGAAATTTAAAAGTTGCATCCATCAAGCATAATAAAAGGTGGAAAGCACCAATGCATATCCTTGAACGTGGAAAGTTGAGGGAATTGGAAGGTTGAGGGAATGTACCAACCCAATTTGTTTTTGTCAATGGGTTGTGCCGAAACCAATATCAAGCGCCAGTTGCAAGGAGTTTCTATAATCATCTGATATAGCAGAAGCAGCTTCTGAGAAATCATTGTCCATCTCTGAAATTTTTGTTGCCATGTACTCTTTTTGTTTTGTAACTGAATCTACCAAAGCAAAGAGGCCTTTATAAATATACAAAATATCTCCTTCAATTTGTCTACTAACTTCTTGCAACTTCAATTTGAAGGTCTGCACAAAAAAAATAATCAGGCTGATCAAAATCCGAAGTTCTGCTGTAATTGCAGGTGTCTTAACTTTGCTCTCATAATCCTGTTCCTATCACAAGGGTTGGGTTTTGAAGAAGGGGAGGACTGGGCCCTAGTATGTAGCCCTTAACCAAAAAATTAATTAAATAAATAAACAAATAATAATGCTCACTCAGCTGATCAAAACTCCTTGTATAATGTTTTAAACGCCATAATAAATGATGCAATACCTTCAAACTCTCTGCAGCCTCTCTTTCCACAGCATCCAAGTTACGAGCCTCTAACTCAACATTTTCTATCATCGTTCTAGCTTCCATTTCACACAAGGATGTATACTCCAGCATTTCCTCCTTCAATAAGTTCATTTGAGCTTCCACCTGTCCACAAGACATATCTTACCACTTCTCCTTTAAAGATAAGGTAGGGAAAAAACATTAAGTACAACAAAGATCAAGAAATGTGCATTGCTCTTCAACTAGTTAAAAATACAGACAAGTTTGTTATGTTTCCAACCCAAAAGCTTAAGCTATTACAGACAAGTTTGTTATGTTTCCAACCCAAAAGCTTAAGCTATTACATGGAGTGTCATGGCAGTTATATGAAGCGGTGGACAGACAAGCTCCCAAAGGCCAATGTCGAATAACTCCAACACTCCCTCACGTCACAATCTGGCCGAACAACATGGACACTGCACATGGACTAAACACAACCAAGAGAACAACACATGGGCTTGCTTGGGCACAAAACCTACCATTTTAATCTTCCAACTTAAAAGCCTCAGCTATTAGGTGGAGTGGATTACAAATGTCTGAAGCCAGTGACAGAGCCAGGAATTCTCACAAAGGTGTGAATAGTAATACTTTTTTAGTCAGACTAAGTGCCACATGCTACTCTTGGTAGAAGCAGTATCCAGATCAGGAAAAACACAAAGAAAAGGAGAAACGAACAAATGAGCTACAGAAACAGTTTTCTAAACTTTCCTTCATAAAGTATGTCCTAAAAAGCTGAATATCTACGAAGAATACCATGCGTTAAAATTAGCACTTTACTATTGAATGCGAAAAAAACGAAAACCTAAGGTGGGGAATTCTTTTAAAGACGACCCAGTTTTACTGTTAAAATGGAAAATAAAAAATATGAAGAACTAAGGTGGAAAATTGGTGTGCAATTGCCCACCTTAGCATCCACCCCTGTATTAACTGGCTCAAGACAAACTCCCAAGCTGACGGAGGAAAACTCAAAAACTCTCCCATTACCCAGACAACCAAACAACATGGACTCTGCTACACATGGACCAAACAAAACCAATGGGGCAAATACATGAACTTGCTTGGGCACAAGGTAACATGTTAACTTTTCAACCCAAAAATTTATGCAGGTACTGTAGCCTCACGGGTTTATAAAGCAGTACAAACACAACTCCCCAGCCAAATGACTTCCATCCCTCAACATGGGGTACCTTTACCCCATTAATCCACATCCCTGATGATAACCGAAAGTGAAGGCCCCCTGACATCCAGTCCAAAAGTAGCAATAAACACTAACTACTTCTCTAATCGTCAATAAGAAAACTTCCAAAGTGTATGGATAAAAAAACACCTATATTTCTAAGCGACCTAAAAGTACGTGCATAACTATACCATTTGTTTACCTGTAGCTAGTTATCATTCATCTTGCAGCTATTTATGCCCCATAAAAAACAGCTAGTGCAAATTTATGGAACATGATTAAATGCACAATTAACTTCAGTATTGTGGACAATCATTCTTCATGGGTGGGGAGTGTCTATGATGATACCTTCCCATAAAAACTTCAAAATAAACAACTTGAGCCCCATAATTTCCCAAATGCCTCCTCAAATGCAATCCCACTAACTGCATAAACGCAAAACCCTTTCAAATCCCCAAGTTTCACCTCCCAGACCCCTCATCTATGAGCTCTTTACTGGATAGGCTACTTACAATACATACTCATCACATAAGAAGTTCAACCAATTCCTTCGTTACCAAGCTAAGATGGCAAAAGAAGCATAAGACAAATCTCCGGCTACAAAAAGTGCAATTATTCAATTAAAGGATAAATGTTCAATACCGCCTTTGTTTTGCTAGCCATCACTGGATGCTTCTTCTACCTATGCATCACATGATGGCAGTGTTCTAGGCAACAAATTCAAAAATAAAATAAATAATAATAACTATTAAATTCAAATAATATTTTGAGCCTTCAGTTTATCAATTCACGTGATGATAATATAACAACTTCTTCCACAAAACAAAAAGGATTTCATGTAAATACTCTTTAGATCAAGCTTTCACAAACAGACCTAATGATCAAGCTAAAAAAGGGACATATTCACCAATTTGAGTTTTGCACAGGATGGATGCATGCACTTTCTTGCCCTCTTTTCCACCAGCCAACACAGAAATTTGAAAATCAAGGAGCCGATTACCAGCATGATAAGTCCTCTCACTGTTTTTTGGGAGGCAGATTCATTCCCTTGCATCTCCCAAGTAAAATGGCATATAGCTCATCATTACAATTGGCCACTTACATTTTATTATACTTCTTTATTTTAGTATATCACCCAGTTTCAGTAAAGGTTTAGGCTATAAGGTCCATTGGAGTCATGTGGAAAGCATATATTTGAAACTCAATGGCCATGAAATTGGCAAAAAGAAAGAGCAGATATAATAGTTATGTCACAGCACAGTGGCATCTCAGTTTCCATGTTTAACACTTTTAAAGGAAATAAATGTCAAACAATTCGAAGGAAAACCTGGACTACTAAGCTTTCACAAACACAAAGTACTGCAGGAGTCAAAAAAAAAAGGAGCTTCTGTTTTCTAGTATCAAAATTATTTAAATTATTTTTTGCATGCATTTTTCATAGACCTTGCATATAAATCCTGGCTGCCACTTGTTAATATAAGTAATTATCCAGCAATAAAAAGAATAAAGGTCAATAAAAAAACATGGCGAGTTCTGCCACCATAGAAGTATGAAAACGCGCAAACCCACAAATAAAATTGCATTAGAATCTACCCGTACAGTTTGTAGTTCAAGTAAGCAAGTTGTATCACACTTACTTCATTGATATAGGATTCAAGTGCAGTAACAGGGTTCCTCGTTGCCTCCATCCTAGCAGCATTTTCAGCTGATTGTTGCTGAAGAGAAATCCTTTCTTCCAGCTTTGCCATGTGGCTTTTCTTTATGTCATCAGCAAAAGAGTCAAGTGCTGGTTTAAGTGTTGATTTATAGTCAATTCCCAGCACTTCAGCAGGTGTGGACCCCTTCGGATTCAGCACATACTGGAATCCATTTGCAAGCTTTAATCTAATTGACACCAGAAACAGATTCAATTATATAGCTGAAATCAATTATTTGTTGTACTTGGAGATTACAACGAACAGAAGGACAAATTAACTGCAAATCCAAGTGGTACACAAAGAAAAAAAACGATAAATTTAGTACTTCACGTTCAACTACATATAAACAGACTAAACCAACAGGAAGACAATAAAACCTTAAAGGAAACACATATACTTTATATAAATTTTTTTTTTAATATTTTCATAAATCAATCAATATGTACCAAAAATTATAGTTTTAAATTTAGAAATATATATAAAAAAAAATCAAATTAGAAATAACAATTGGACGAGTTGTGGGCTAGTCAGGGTGGGCCAAGTATTTGATAGACGCGTTGGGTCGAATTATTTTATGAGCTGGATGGGTGCGTTGGCAGGTCAAGATCAATAGTTTCTCAAGCTAAGCAATCAAATATCAACTATCCATTTTGTAATAATATCACCTGGTCCAGAATATAAAGATGGGCTTACTCCTGCACCAACAGATCTCGTTTGGCTTAATTGTGATATAAAAAATGTGAGCAAGAGAACAATTCCAGTTACATATAATAAAAAAGAAATGTCTCTTTTCAATATAAGAGAATAAACTTTGAGTGAACTATTTCCTAGAAACACATGTGACTGCAAGGAAAAGATCATTCAGCAATTGAATTAACTTCACATGAATTCTATAGATTTGCGGATTAACATGATGACACTACAGCATAGTCATTTCTCAAAAATTACTCTCTAATCACCAAATAATTTGCTATAAGAAAGAAAGTGAAGGGAAGGAAAAGTATATTCAACCTCCTGATAGCCTGATTGCATTCAATTGAAAGCTCCGCCAGCTCCTTGAGCTCGTGCCTGAGCTTGGCATCGAGATCCCAGGACTTCTCTTCCCACGAACTCCTGGCAGCCTCGGCCTCTTCAATGTCCCTGTCCACAGCCTGCAACTCCCTCTTCATTCTTTCAGCATCTCTTAGATTCACAGTCTGCACCCCAACCCTCTTCTTCAACTCCTCATTCTCGTCGCATATCTTCCTCCTCTCCTCCTCCTTGGCCATCAACTCCCTCTCTTTATCCTCCAAAGCCTTGTCCAGAGCCGTAATCTTCCCTGAAAACTGGTCAATGACGGCGTTGAACTTCTTGACATCCTCCTCTAGCACCGCCCTCTCCTTCTCCATCACCTCCCTGGGGCTGGGACCGGACCTCAACCCCTCGAGCTTCGCCTGGAGCTCCTCCCCTTCCTTTTCCAAACCCTTCAAACTCTCCACTACCGCCTGCTTCTCCTGCTCCAACTTCCCAGAGAGTTGGTGGTCCAGCGCATCCACAGCCTCATCGTCTCCCCTTATGTAATGCAGGTAACTTTCGACGGCATAGGAGAAGAGGGCGTTGTCCTGAAAGAATACCTGTTCCGTGGAGGAGTCTAGGAGGCCGTCATTGTACTTGGCGATCTGAACGAGCCAGTGGATGACCGCGAGCAAGGAGGGCCAAGAATGGGGGGTACCGGGGGCGCGGAGGGCGGATTTGTTAAGCTTGATGGGGCAATTGAGGTGCTTGAGGATGGTGTGGAGGTCATCTTCGGGGCGGGAGGAGGGGAAATCGAGGCGGGTGAGGAGGAAGCGGAGGGTATCGAGAATGTCCTTGGCGGAGGGGAGGGAGGACTTGAGGGAGAAGGGGAGGGAGTGGGAGGAGAGGTAGGCGTTGACGGTGCGGATGGCGGAGTGCTGGTAGGAGCGGTCGGAGATGGGGATGGTGCCGGCGACGGAGGAGGTGGAGGGCCGGCTGCTGCAGAAGCTCGCATCGGAGTCGCGGGAGGCGAAAGGGGCCGGCGGCGCCGCCGCTGCCTTTGGGTTGCGCGGGGTGAAGGACTCCTTCGGACGCCGTCTTCCTCCACCGCCGCCTCTCATTCCGACCGTTTCTCTCTGTACTCTCTCTCCCTCTTCCTCTATGCCCTAGCCCTAACCTTGTTCTGCGAATACTTCTCCCGCACCCTGGAGGCGTATGGATAGCGTTCGACTGATTTGAGTCTAAAAGGTTATTTGAAATCCATTATAAAAAGTGGTTTTATATTATTATTTTATTAAAATATTGAAAATGATCCCATATATTTTATTATGTCATCTTTTAAGTATATTTCTTTTAATAATATTAAAAATATTTAAAAAAATTTATATGTTAGACTATTAATAGTTGAAGATGAGATTTTTGTATTTATACCTTATTATTATTTTGAATTTGGGACCTAAACAATCCCATGCACCTCATGTCATTTGCTTTATTAGAAGGTACTTTAAGAAAATTACTTTTTTTCCTGATAAAATAGATATATTAATTACCAAAGAGAATAATTATAACGCTTGCAAAACACAGCACAAGCCAACAACAACAATATAGACCACAAATATGAATAAACAAAACAAAAATACAACTATATGAATAAACAAAACAAAAATATAACTACGATCTGACATTCTTTACCCTCGCACTACAGAGTGTCACAAGAAGTGCAAGGCAGGGAAAAGAGGCAGATGGGAAATGAAAGGATGACAGCCCAGCCCAAGCTAACTACAACCAAGGAAGAGACCAACTAAGCCAAAATTGCTAAGTGAAAACCCTAAGCCCTCTACAAACTAAGGTTCACAACAATTTTGGGAAAGCAGCCCAAACGATGAGCAATATCTTGAACCATCGTTAGGAGCAAGTTCTATAAACTAGCAAATTCATCATTTTGTCACGAAATATAATATCATTACGATCTTGCCACACAATATAAGCCACAGCAACGAAGGAGCACCGAATGATCACATGATGCAGTTGAGAGTCCTTTAATCCTTGAAGACACTCGACAAGCTGCCCCCAACTCCTACTTTGCTAATCAAGATTACACAATCTATCCCAGTATCTAGCCAAAGCTTCAGTCACAATGCAATCAAAGTAAAGGTGTTCCCTAGAGTCCGGGCAATGCCCACAAAAACCACAAAGACCAACAAATATGCGGGCAAGATCAACGGGTCTTTGTTGGGTGGTCAGTCTATCAAGACACAGAAGCCAAAGGTGAACGGTATGTCTAGCGACAACACCCTTAGACCAGATGAAGTGAGCCCAGGGTCTGGCATTGCTACATCTTCGCATGGCTTCGAAAACACTAGCCACTGAAAAGGAATGGGAAGAATCCCAAGGTAATTTGTCCTCTTTGTCAGTCAACATAGGCATGTCAGCAACATCACTAAGACGTTCACCCAAATCATCAGGCCATGACCAGTCCAAGTCCAGAATCACCTGAAACAAGTAAGCTTCACGTGTAATACCTAACCCTGTTGCTGAATCTGTAGCTGAGAGGGCCAATGGCCAGCCAAGAATCAAACCAAAAGCTCACACTTTTTCGTACAACACAAAAATGAAAAAAAAAAAATCTGAGAAAAAGGGGGAGAAAATTTTGATAATGTTTTTGGTAGTGCTTTATAAACACTAGTCGTATCGCACGTGCAATGTACGTGCTCAAAGACTTTTTTTATTAAAATATAAAAAATTAAATATAAAATTGTAAAGAACAAAAAGAATGAGTATGTACTTAAAAAAGATAAAAGTGGAAGGAGCATGAAGAAAAGTTGAGGGTGAGTAGTTAAGAAAGTAACTTTCATAACTTCAATGACTGTAAAAAATTTAAATTTTAAATTTTAAATTAATTTTAGTTGATGGAACCAAAAGGTTCTTTGCCTTTATAATAGTATAGATAATTTATGCTTAAAATTGAATCGTTGTTTTTCACCATTGATGTTACTCGCTCTCTGTCGAGAAAAACACTAGAGTTTTATGTGCAACTAGCCCTAAATACTAGGAGTAAAAAAATTTAACTTATACAGGACATGGGTTTCTTATTTTATTTTTTAAAATAAGAATACATATTTAATTGAATTAAAGCTTTTCATTCAAAATCATCAAATAATTATTTTTAAATAATTTAACGTTTAGAAAACATAGGAAATATGTTTATTTGTTTTCTAACTTGAATATATTTTTAATTTTATCCCACGTTCGGCGTGGGCAGCTGCGTCAAATAAATTTTAGAAAATAATTTTAGAGGCCCTTATCAGTTTTCAAGTTTATTTAGGTCCCAAATCAAATTAAACAAATTGATGTTAAGTAGAAAGCTACATAGATACTTGAACAATAAAGAACACAAAAAAATAATAATAATAAATACAAAGCCATAGATTATATTGAGAAAATTGAGATTCAGGGAGAAATAAATAAAGATTATAAAATTGAGCATTTAAAGTTTGCCAATGGATGCCTTTTATTTCTAACCAAGCACGAGAGCGTTCTTAAATTCACGGAATCATTTTAGCCGACTGTTGAGAGCTTTTTAACTCAGGGAAGAAAGGAGCATGAGGAGTGGAACCGAGGTCTTCGTTTCATCTAGTTCTCATCTTCCAATCGTTCCCCCGAACCATTGCACCACGCGGTGCTCCCTCTCTTCAAAGGCATGGGAATAGCTTAGTATATGTGGCCGAAGGTTTAGCTTCTTATCCCAAGTTTTGAGATCCGATGCCAGTCTTTGTAAGCCACAAATTTAGCCCGAGATAATTTATAAAATTCTAGAAACTCTGGAGAAAACATTATAAAATTTTCTTCACTCTTTGTGCCATTATATATATATATATATATGTATGTATGAATTATTGAATTTTCTTACTATAACTTTTTTTTTTTCGCAACCACCGATCGGAGGTCTGGATCCTCCGCTCCACGGGAAAAAGGTGGGTGGGTTGTTTAAAGCTTAAGAGTCTTGGGTCATTCAATCTAATCATGCTAATATACACTTTAAGTTCATTTCACCTGAGAAAAAACCAAAGAGGCTATGCCTCTTAACAATCCATAGTTATTAGACCTGGACCGGCCCGGCGGGTCGACCCGGTAACCTGCCAACTCGGCTTCTAAATCGGTTCGAATCTCTATTTGGCGCAGAATGCACATCAATCCGTCTAAACTCATTTAGTCCAACGGTTCAACTCGCTGACCTGGATAACCCGCCCTGACCCGATCAAGAACCAGACCTTAAAAAAAACAGAAAAAAAAAAAAACAAAGTTCTCAAAGCAATCGTTGATTTTCCCAAAGTGAACAAAGGGCAAAGAGCAACCCTAAAGTGACCGTTGACCTCCTACAAAGTTCTCACTTCACTATTTCAGATTTTGAGCTCTGGAATCTCGTCTTATTCTTGACTACCGAGCTCAGATAAGCTCCCCTCTCTTATGCATTTTTCCAATATAAGGTTTCATCTCTCTCCCTCTTTGCTTTAGCTCCCCTCTCTAATGCATTTTGACCCAAAGAGCCCTTCTTTGCCACTTTGTTTTGGGAGGGGGAGGGGGGGCATGTGATTGCAGTGTTGGGGGTTGGGGTTTACACAGACGCAAAGTGATTTATAACCGACTCAGAAGGATGAACTAGGTTGGGTCTTTCTCACCAGCAAGGTTAGAAGAGTGAGGTGATCAATTTGGGGGAGGTATGGAAGGCTACAGGTAGAATTGAAAAACTTGGATGCAAGTTGTAAAAGGGACATGAGTGTTGGAGATGTAGATGATGAGGTTGCCTTAGATAGGAATTAGTGGCGATGGTATTTGTATATCAACAGCCAGAGTTATCTAGCTATTGGATTTAATATCGATGTCAATGACAACTGAATTTTATAATTGTCCCTCCTAAACCAGTTGACAGTATGGCTTGATAAAAAATTATGTGGGTGATAGGTTTGAGGGCTTGTGGAAAGAGAGGGGAGGAGGGGCCATGGAGTTTTAGCTAAATCTTGAAGCAGAATCTAGTTGATTCTATCACAAATACTATGACCCTGTAAAGAAGTTTCTGTTTATGTGAATGCCTATATTGGAAGACAGATACATGCATGGCGTGTACACAAATCTGATGTGCTGTTATGCATTAATTTCTCTTCTTTTTTTTTTTTTTTAACTTAGGCATATTATATCTTCTTTAAACTTTTGCAAGGGTGTGATGGAATGAGGAAAGTTTGAAGATTTTGTTTTTGCATGATATTTATTATTGATTCTTATAAAACCATAATCATGAAATTTATGATGATGCTTTATTGAGAGTTGAGGCACCAAAACATTTCATTTGTATAGTTTTCTAATGAAATGAAATTCTATTTGTTGTTTAAGAACATACGCATTTATGTGAAATTTTATCTGTTATATCATAATTGTCACTTCTCTAATGCATTATTAATATTTTTCACTATACTAATACTCCTTGTATAGCTTATCATTTTCAATTCATTGTTTGGATTTTTTCTTCTAAACAATAAAAAACAGTTACTCTTGAAGTCTAGCTATCATTTCAATATAAAGTTACAACAAATGTTGATAAAATGAGATTTGTTGTGTTCGCATGGATTCTTTGATAATCCTTTATATATTATAGAACTTGTTTCATTTAGATAATCTCAGGTCACAATGTCGGTCCATATTCCCTTAGCTTAGAATCCTTGTTCCCTCTTCTGGATCTGTTATTAATGTATTGTAGATTTGTTATTCTTTTATTCGCATTGTTATCGAACAAGAAGGCGGTGTTGCACCACTTATTACACTCGCACACTCTGATGCTGAAGTTCCATATATTATTGGTCCTGTTAAAACTCATTAAATATATGTACATTGCTGTTGCTGAAGGTTTTTATTTACCGAAACATTTGATCCAATTGGTCCTGTTAAAACTCATTAAGTATATGTACATTGCTGTTGCTAAGGTTTTTTATTTACTGAAACATTTGATCCATGGAGTTGAACCATTCTCAATGGCTGTTTAATGCTTATGATAAGACATTTTATGAGGATTATTTTTCAATTTAGTTTGTTTATGTTTTAAGTATGCTCAGAATTGTTATGTTGAAAAGTGAAATTATACTGTTGAATTTACTTTAGGGTGTAATGTATTTTTGAGTTTTTTATATTATATTTCAGATGTCATTGATCCGATGATTCAACCGGTGACCCAACGGTTGACGGTTGGACCGTTGAACTAGTGACCTAGCCTCTAAATTGGGTTGATAACTGGGTTGGATCTAAACTATGTTAGAAGCTCTTCGCACACATGGCTGCTCCTCAATTGTCCGCTGGAGTCCGACTCACCCTTACCCTCCGAATCTCATGACCAAGAATCCGCTAGTCTACCACCCCTAGTTAGGTAGAGTCATGGCGCGCTCTACCACCCCTTCGGGGGTCCTACCCGCGCGTCATAAAGGAAGGCACTGGGAGAGGGTGACTGCACAGGAAGCTCGCTTCAAGAATGTATAGACTGTATCCGCATTCGCGATTCGCATGGAGGTGTCCTTGAGGCAAGGCTCCACTTCTCTCGATTTGTAGGTTCGAGTGGATCCGAAGGGTCCGTTCGAGTTGAGTTCTGAGTTTCCAAAAAAAAAAAAAGAATCCGCCATCTACTGATTTGAAAAAATTAGCGACTCAAATAAATGCTTATTGTCAAGGTTTAAATTAACAGAACTTATTAACTTGTTTATTCCAAGTAATCATGTATTAGATTTATCGTTTATCGTTCTTATGTTTCTTTATGATGGAGTATGAACATGTTATCAAGATATGTTTATTTATTGTAGATACAATATACTTAATTTTATTGAGTGCGTGATAAGGATTCAAATTAATGCACAGATGGTAATTACACAGTCGCCCGTCAAGTCACGGGGCGCGTATACGAACCAAAATGAGTTGGATCATGTGACGAACACAGATGAATACACCCCCCAAGCGCGAGCGCTTGAAACGAGCAGCGGCAAGGAATTAATTCCCATTTTTCCTCTATATAGGGGGAAAAAAAAAAAGAATTAGCAAAAGATTAAAGAGGCGGATGTGACAAGGCATCGGGGCGCGTGAACATCAGCTAAACGGCGTCGTACTAGTACTGAAGCAACTAAGCCGTCGTCGTCGTCGCTTTAGAGCGCGTGGATCTATAGCTCCCGCCACGTCTCTTCGTTCACGGGTGCGTTCCTTACACGCTCGATTCGTGCGAGCCAGAACCGGAATATTCCACGATCCCTCTCCCTCTCTCTCTCTCTCACACAGCGTCACCCATAAGCATCAGCAAAGAAAAAGAATGGCGTAGAAATGTGACCCGACGAATCCGATGAAAGCTAAATCCCCCTCCCTCCCTTCTCTTCCCCCAAACTCAACTTTCGCGCAGAATTTCATCTCCCCCGCTCCCTGTTGATTTTGCGCTGCCAGAGCCTAAGGCGATCTCCTTTTCTCTGGCTGAAAATCTGTCTCGCATCATCTTCCAGGTGCCACCCCTCCCACTCTGAATTTCTCCCTTATTTTGTTTCAATCTTGTTGGTTCTCCATAATTGATTCAATGTTTTTGCTCTTATTTATTTTTAAAAAGATCCATACTAATATATATATTTATATATATTATTTCTATTATCTTTTTTTTTGTATGGATCTCAGTTGGTAGATTGACGAGGCCATTATTGTGATATCATATAAACATGCTTGTTTGTCCGATGCCTTTTTAATGCTCTGACTCTTGCTTATCTAATTTATTAGACATTTATTTATTTGTTTACTTGCTATTAAAATAATTATTTAATTTATTTATTCTGTGTTTTTGGATCGTGCAAATGTTGTATCTTCTTTTCTGAAACTGAAACTATCTCGTTGTAACTTTGAATCTACTCCTAACTTTTAACGAGGTAGGTGGAGATCTCCCGTGCCTGCTAAATTATGCTTATTAAAATCTAGAGTTGCAGGCCTGTATCTTCTTGGAGAATATCTGTTGTTGTAGTTCTTGTTCAAGGTTTTGGTGTCTGTTCCTTGAATTGTTTCCTCTATTGTTGAAATTGGTTCTATTGCGTGTTGTCACACTGTTTTTCCGTGGGCAGCTCAGATATCTTCTTACTCAATCCTCTCCCGGTCATCACTCTTATCTACATAGGCGGCTAACCCCCTGGCTATCTCTGAATGGTCTCATAATGGGGAATTCCTTGGATTTACTTAGCTTGTAATTTCAGATGTCAAAAACGGATTTATAGACCACCTTGAAAATGTATCGTGATTTTAATGTCGTCTGAATGTTGAATTCTTTTGTGAAGATGTAGGAATGTGTGCTTACCCGCATATTTTCCAGTGCTTCATGAATTCACCAAGGCACATAATTTAGTGGACCTGACTGCCCATTTCCTCATCCTTCTAAGTTGTTGACTTAGTTCTTAACAGTTCTGGTGGTTGTAATCAACAAAGCTGCATAATTTTGTGTGCATTTGAGCTATTGAAAATTCATCCTCTCTCTGTCCTTTTGCCTTTGGGAAACTTGAATTTTTTTTGCGTGCTTTTAGTTCTGAATTTCTTTTAAGCTTTTAAAGTGTTTTAAAGCTCTTCCTAGCATGGCATGTTTTTAATCAAAATTTTCCTACACATGTGGCTTCTCAGCGTTGTTGAAACTTATTTTTGCTTGTTTCTGTACTCTTTGTGGTTTTCATTTTTGATAATACTATATTTGTAACAATGACCCTTCAACAATTTTCACTTTTTGTTAGTTGGCTGTGTATTAAATTTTCTTGTATTTACATGCAAGAAGATTATGATTTAAAGTTTGTAAAAGTTCACTTTGTCGTTAATTTGTTATGTCTAAGCTTTTTAAAAGATTAATGCTTTTCCCCACACCCCTTCTCAAACAAATGAACGCATCTCTCTTGTGGCAGTCAAAGGATGCTAGATTGTTTGAAAAAAAAAATAAAGCTGCCGCTTAATGCTATGTGGGATATGTCTTAGAGAAAGCTTTTCTCTAACTGCCTTTGTTAGAGACTGCCTCCTGCATGTTTTGCAGAGCGCATTCAAGTTTCTCTCAGTGAGCATCTCATTTTCTTCCTGCAGTTAGATTCTTATTCAGTTTCCTTTAATGTTGATGAGATAGGGTTTTTTTTATTTTTATTTTTATGGTGATGGGAAATAAATATAATTCTCCTACCTCTCCATGATCGCGGTCCCTAAATTTTCAACTATATAATGTTACACATGCTGTATCTGGTCAGGTAAGCCAGTAGAGTACATCTTCCCTATACAAAGGTTTGAGCTATTAACTGTGTATTTTTTTATTTCATTCATGCAAACTATCTAGCAATGAGTTCTATTCGAATCAAAAAATAAAATGTCCGATAATAATTCTATTCAAGGTTATTGCAATAATGAGCTTAGTGAGGCTTTAACTGTGAAGCTTTTAGTCCCGTTACTACAGCATATGCATTCCTGTAGCAACCGACTCTCCACATTGGAAAGTCGCACAGCACATTCCTAAGGTTTCCGTGACAAGATAAACTCTGTCCATTTTTTCTCTTTTTTTCCCCCTTCTCATTTATGGCAGATTAAAGATCTTGAATGGAGAAGAGAGAGAGGGGGAGGGAATTGCAAAGTAGTTAACTTGGATTGCTTATACTTTTACACCAACTATGACCAATTTTAAGATTAATGGCTTTGTGCTTTTCATATGCTTGCTTGGGGTTTACAATTCCGTAAATAGATATCATACGGAAGATACAATTACCCTGAACATATCTGAAAGCTATTTTAGCTCCAAGCTATGAATTCAAAACGAGTGAAGTATCAGTTGTTCAACAAGACATTATCAGCCCTCTCTCTCTCTCTCTCTCTAAGCAAGTATATTCTAGTACAAACATAAATTTTGACCTGTCTAAATACTCTTTATCAGATTGCTTTTACTGAAAGGCTCTTTTTATTCATTTCATCCCAAAAGATCCTACGTTTTACCATACGCTTGCTTGCTAGTATGCTCCTTCTTAACCAAGCACGTCTCATCCCCCAGGCCTGCAGCCCTCCAATTTTTTTTTAAAAAAATGCACTGCTACAGTTTTCTGAGTTTCTGCCACAGAAGCAACCGATACTGTTTTTTGGAATGCTCTGTTTATCATGAGGTCTTGAGTTTATTGCTTGTTACTAAAAGCAAGCTGGAATATTTTGAAGTGTCGGGCATAGGGCCACATTGTTGAAGTAAATATGTTCTTATCATTCCTCACTCGAAGCTCACTATGTATCTTGTTCCCATCGAATTTCCTATTCAGTGTCCAACTTTCTTTTCTTGCCTAAGGTCACGAGCAGAATTGAGTTTTCCAACCCTGCATTTTATCATTGTAATAATTTTCTTCCAAATCAAAGAATCATTTGAGTCCCGTACTTCCCAAATTTCCTCTTCTAGTAATAGTTGTGGACCCAAATTAGCCAAAGTCTGTCATCTTTTGTAGTGAAAACCGAAGGCATTTTCAATAATCCTGCTCTATTCTGTACCTCAATCTCTTTATTCCCAGGCCAATGTGATTTTATCATTGGCAAACAAGAACCCAAGCAACAGAAAAAAAGTATTCTTAGGGATATGCTTTCCGTCCCAGAGGAAATTTCTGCAATTGGATTGAGTTTAGTTTGTCACCTTGTCAGGCTGAAGGAAAACACTGCTCCATTATTACTTGAAGATTGAACAAAATTAAGTTGATTAATGGACCCTGCCTGCATAGGAGAGGAATCTACTAAACCAGACGATCTTATCAATAAAAGGCTGATACTCAGGAGTAGATGGTCTAGATATTTGAATGACATTTTCCCTTCTCTGTGACCCCAATTCTTCATAGTCAGATCTTTCTCCACTGATTTGGACCTCCGAACACGATGTTGATCTTCATATTGTTAGAACACAAGACCTGGAGTCTCAGAGAATTGATTGGCAAAAGCAGTCATTAACAAATTTAGTAGAACCAATATCTCCTCTACAATTAGATTTTGACATGGGTGATCTTCTGGTAATTACTATATGTGTACGTAGGCATTTATAATACAAGATCTGGCCTTGCTAACGTTTTATGCGTGGGGTATAATATGTTCAGATTGCCTTTCTTAATTTATTAAATATAAATAATTTAAAAAGTGGCATTTTGTTTCAATGCTTCAGGAAGGAAAACTCATCTTTGGTAACAAAATGCCTGTCGAATAAAATTTCAGGTTTCATTTGGAAATGGCAAAAGGCAGCAGAGGACGGCGCAGGATTGCTTCCCGACTCTATATGCCAACCCCATACCCATTGCCATCTTATGATAGGGATGTTCTGGGGGGCACTTTCCCTAAAAAATGCTCCAGAGTGCTGGAAAACAAAGACTGGGAAGATGCCACATGTTCTGTATGCATGGAGTACCCCCATAATGCTGTTCTTCTCCTTTGTTCGTCTTATGAAATCGGTTGCCGTCCCTATATGTGCGGCACTAGTTTTCGTTTTTCCAATTGCCTTGACCAATACAAAATAGCTTACACTAAAGTGACCTCATCCCACGATAATCAACAGTTGGCATCTGATGATAGTGATGGAGGAGGCCCAGTTCCTAATTGGCCGATTGAGAAGTGCGAAGTAGTGGAACTTGCGTGTCCCCTTTGCAGGGGTCAGGTGAAAGGGTGGACAGTGGTGGAACCCGCAAGGGACTATCTGAATGCCAAGAAAAGGAGCTGCATGCAGGATAGTTGCTCCTTTGTAGGAAATTATAAGGAGCTGAGGAAACATGTGAGAGCAGAGCACCCCTCAGCACGCCCACGTGAAGTGGACCCCACTCTACAGAGAAAATGGAGAAGGCTTGAGCGTGAGCGAGAGCGGGAAGACGTGATCAGCACAATAGCGTCTTCAATGCCTGGTACCATGGTGTTTGGAGATTATGTAGTAGACGGACCTAATTTGGGTTTGGACAGTGATGAGGAAGGGTTGTTTGATGCAGATGCTGAAGATGGAAACAACGGGGGCTTTGAGGTGGGACTCAGTGACCAATTGTTCAATGTTGTTCTCCTGCTGCATGGATTTGGAGTGGTAGAGAGTGGAGGTACAAATAGGGGACAGAGGCCAGAGAGGTCCTACCGCATTTTGGATGAGGGTTCTGTTGGAATTCATCACCTTACACCTGTTGTTCGTTTGGATTCCTCTGATGAAGACAACGGCAACGAAAGAAATGAAGATGATGCTGGGGACGACAGTAGTCTAGAACCATTGGTTAACAATGGTCGTGGAAGATTGCACTTGGATCGGGTACGAAGGAGAGACGGGCTTAGAGAAGGCAGCAGAGATCGAGGATAAATTGAAATCGTATCTTTGCTTTGTGAGGAAGAAGGAAGGGGGAATGGGGAAAGGAGGAAGGAAAATATAGTTCATAGGTTGTCAGCCTTTAGGACAAAAAACAATGATACAAGATGATTGGACGGTGCAGCTTACTTTTTGGTTGCATTAGTCTGTAATGAAATAGCTGGGAAAACTGGTGGTGGGGAAAGATGGCAACTCCTGGCCACCGGGTGTAAATTTTTATCTTTAATTTGCCAGATTCATTGCTTTTGACATATACTGTTTTATGTTTGAAAATTATGTGAATTTCAATAATGTAAACAGTTAGAAGTCTTCTGTACTGTGATTGATCCCTTGTGCCCACAGCCAAGATAGCCGAAATGTTATTTGCATGTTGATGGTGCTTGTTTTCCGTGTCCAGAGGGGAATTATTAAATCTATTGCCTAGGTGGAAGTTGCTTGTACTTGATGCAAAAGGATGCCCCTCTCGTCGCATTAACTTAAAATGAATGATTGTCATGAGGGACCTCAAAGTGCTGTAGTGTAATTGCATTCAGCCCTTATTGCTGCAACAATTTTCTTTTTTTATTAGTATAGATTATTGCTTTGAAGGCATCAGACTTGTGAGAACCCCGAAAAGTTGAACCCAAGTCCTCTTATATTATCAGACAAGTACAGGGTTGGCGAGCACTCATGTTTCCAAGCATAACTAGGGAAGAAATAGTTTTGCGTTGAAAAGCACAGGGATTTTTTTAAAAAATTTTTTGATACCAGAATCACAAAGTGCTCATGAAAGTAATCCATCAAACATTCAGAAATCACAAATGCTAAGGTCCTGCTGGCTATTCAATTGTGCGACAGAATCACGAAGCACTCATGAAAGAATTCAATCAAACTTTTAGAAATCACAAATATTGAGTTAAGTTCCCACTGACCATTCACTAGTACAAAGAGTGATATATAAAAGGGACACACTCTAGAGCACAAGATTCCACTCTTCACAAGGATCGTGGGAGGATGGTTAATTTTTCACACCCTTCCCATTGTTACTGTCCCCTTTTTCTTCTATTTCCACTACTCGAACTCGTCTTTCTACATATGGAAGTGCTGCGGGAGCATAGAGAAAGCCTCAAAAAGCAAAAGCCAAGCTGTAGGTTAAGTTACGTGGTCTGCACTGAGCTGGTGGCTGCCCTTTCAATCACAAAGGAGCAGCCATGGCTCGCATCATGCTCACCCAAAGGCAATTTTTATATGGCAATTTTTTTAAAACTCAGTTTAGCACAACACAGTAACTCCTGTCATCTAATCCTTCTTTCAACAAAAGTCAGGTGTGCTAAAAGGCATGTTAAGCATCAGTTGACCACACACCTGAATTTGAAACTTCACATTTCATTTTGTTACAACAGAAGCAAAGGACAATGTACAGGGGAAAAAAAAAAAGAAGGTAATATTCTAATTATTTACAATGTTGACAAACATTCCTCCATCTAAAGTGGTCTCATCCTCTGAGAATAAGTACACAGCCGTTTGCAGCTGACAGCGGACAAACTGTATTGCTAGAGGTGCAACTTCTCTGTACGTTGTTGCAAAAAATGGGACCAAAATACAGGGAGAAAAATCTAAAAGCTGAATTTGAGCACAAAATATTCACATAAGGCTATGAGTCTTTCATCCATATTCCTGTTGGGACACCATAACAAACCGGTGACGCTCCTATCAGAAAAGGTAGAATGCAAGCTTGTCGAGCTTGACCCATGAATGATCCAATTTTCGGTCTACGATCAAAGGAACATTTACATCGACTATTGTCACATGAATCTAGTAACTCCTTTTTTTCCAAAATTCTTTTCTTGGAATTTTTCCCATTGCCATTTATATTCATAGACTTGAGTTCTTTCGTAACCAAGTCGCACTGAGCAGAGTCCATGGAAAGGAATGATCGTTCCTTCATCCAAGCATCAAGCATAGCCTTAGCAAACCGATCGATATCCTTATCTGTCACTTCCCATAGATTGGCAACTATAACAGGAGAACCAGCTCCTAAATAGTAGAGAGGAGTACCGCGCGGTGGGTAGCACCCATTTAAAGAAAGCGATCCACTACTGCAACCCATAAGCAAAGTAGCTGCACAGTTGTCCAGTTTCTGAATCTCATGCCCAGGAATATACTGCGTCCCTAAGAGCCACAGATACATAGTACAGTAATCAATACCATAAAATGAGAAATTCCAACACATTATAACCATACCAGCAGATTCATAGATAAAAATGGGGAAGAAATCATATGAAGTGGTGGTCAGCAGCACTCGTACCACTTCCATGGCCAAAATAAATGAAGAGGTCATGGCTTTTCAAGGCTATAGCCAATTCCTCAGTTGTTGGCTCACTTCCTGCCTTTCCCTGTCCATTAAATAAAAAGAAATATAATTTGAAGACTAAATTATGTAATCATAAATTTTTATTATTTAGTATCATTACAAACATTGAACATCCTTTCATGTTCAGTAGAACACCCTCAGCTACATGCTCTGACCAGATGAGATGCATTTATAAGTTCATTTGAAGGCCTGCAAGTATTTTATATTTTCTTATTCAAAAAAACCAAGAAATTACCTCCAGATTATGATTTCTAAACCAGTTCTCAAATTCAACCTGCGTGCTGCTGAGATCCCCGCTAGGATTTAACAAATAAAATGCATCCAAAGGATCTATCAATGGGAAGGCAGCAGAAACCCTCAGTTCCGATTGACGCTGGAAGTATTTATCAATTGTTGCAGAGATGCTGCCAATAGAGGGCATGCGATAGATCTCTTGATTTCTCAATATTGGAATATTTTCCCATGGAAGCATCTGGAGACAGTAAAAAGTCATACAAAATGTCATAGATATAGAGAATGGACAGGCATGCCCAAGCACCTCTAATTGTAACACAAGAAAAAGTAAAAGCATAACATCCAAATGTAAAATTAGGAACGGAGAAAATAAAACCAAGGGCGTACCTGCACCTCACAATCTAGAACCAGGACTACTGGTTCTCTGTAGGGAAGTTCTTCCTTCTCAAGCTCAACTGCTGCCTCAAGTATTAGTTCCAAAGCAGCCTCTGACAGCCGTTTGACTCCATTGGAAGGATTGTGTGATACTGCAGTTGTTTCTCCTACTCCAACTCTGCCTATGTAACACCCCATTTTCAGGAAACACTTTGAGACACATGCTTCTTCGACATAGGACCTATCACCTCCAAGGAGAACTTTGAGAACAGTCTCATTAACATCCATTCTACATTTAAACTTCAGGTCATTGACCAGCCTCCTATTTACTACGTCAAGGTGTTTGCTGTCTAACCATTCCCCCAAAAGCAAGTACTTCCAAGGGCCAAACCATGAATTTTCCAAGTCCCTGATGCAATAATACATGTAAATAAACATTTCAAAATCTATACCTCGCTTTTGGCACAACACAGGTGTACAAAACTATAGAGGCGAATGAGGGGAAAATGTACCTCAAAAATTTTCCCAATCGTTGATCAAGCTCTTTTCTTTGGTTCCACCATAAGGATCTGCTTCTTTTTGTATCTTCTTCAGGAACACTTGAAGATGTCAAGTAATTCTCTTCCAATATCAATCTATAGGTTGGAGCTACATCATCAACAACGGTAGAGCCCCACGGACAGTGCCATTGTTTACAAAAATCCTTGTTCTTGAACGTAGATGTCGTATCATCATCTGAGATTTCTGATGGAATCACTCAAGTTGCATTAGTAATTCTACACTTAAATATGCACATGCAATGTTTGTGTGAAATTACACTTGTAAACTGCAATGTACATACCCTCTAAAATTGAGTCCACTGGCAAAAGGACAACAATAGGGTGACACTTTGAATGGATTCGAGATACTAGCATCCAGGCATTAACAGAGGAAGGGCAAATCATCAATTCTCGAAGCAAACTAGAGTAAGCATCCCCAAGCAAACTTATGCAGATGACTGTAGTGCATGGAAGGCCTTGAAAAAACTCCACCACAAATTTTTCAATATCTTCAAATGATTCAGGTGCATGCCTGCAGCTCACAGCAAAAAGAAATAGAAAAGGACTGTAGTTGACTGAGGCATCCTGAGAATATGAAAACAGTTATCTTCTGGAATGCCAGTTTATACCTCAGAATACAGTTTGTTTCAGTTCCAATGTGAGACGACCCAGCAACTTGAAGACCCTGAAAAATTTTGTTGAGGAAAATAAGAGCATGCACGTGTTATCCCTACCGTGTGCTTGCTGTAAACAATATAACATTGAGACAGCATCTGGTCTCAGTTAAGGGCACTAACAGTGGTATGCTAAATCATCCCATGCCTCCTGCTCCAGATATTCCAGCATACTCCCTATTGGGTTGATTCTCAGCCCTAGAATCAGGCCTTCCCTAGGTTATATTCCCTATCCACAAGAGAAAATGAAACTATAGCAGATATGTATCAGTGGCTAGGCTTGAACTGAGTTTGCGATTTGAAATTCAGGTCTTTATTTGTATGGAGATCTGAGCTCTGGAAAATTCTTTATCAGCTGTCAAACACAGTAATTTTATCATTGTACTGCAGGGATTGATTTATGTGGAGGCCATGTACAAATGGTTATTTTTCTCATGTGCAAATACATAGTGCCTTCAGGCATAGGCTCCTAATTCATAAGTTACATAAATGAAGTGTCATAAAAAACCTATGAAAAAAAGAGAAAGGAAAAACATTATGAAGCACGTAGCGTCAAGCAAGGGAAAATATGCACTTTATCACTGTGTGAACAAATGATCAACGAGCTTTTCAAAATACCTCAGCATCAACAGGATATTGGAACTTTTGCTTCATTGTCATACTTGAGAAAAGCTGGTAGTTTAGATGAGTCCCAAGTGATGCTTGATGAAAATATGAGGCCCAATGAACTCCAGATAGTGCATTGCAGGAGAATAGCGACATTGGAGAAGGCTCAATTGACACAGAGTATACAATTATAATCACGAGCAGTCTGGAAATCTGTTACAATAACATCAAAGGTACAAAGGTCTATCATGATTGGGATCACAGTAGAGCAGGAAATTGCCAAGGTTCCACCCATTGGTAACGGGGGAGTAGCCCAACAGGGTGCTTGAAGTATCAGAATACATTGTCCCAATCCAACGTGGGAGTCTCAAGAGAAATCATAGAAAAGATCATAAGAAACCAGAGGCTTCGAAATAACTAAACGCATCAATAAGCCTTGTCAGCATCAAATCTGAAATACTGGCAAGGGTCCAATTATAAGAAGAGACAACATGGGAATCGACAGATACTATTCTGGAGGAATCAGATTTCGTCAATGAGGACCAGAAGAGACCCTAGAGTAACAGAAAAACCCCCAGCAAACTTCAAAACACTGTAGAATACCCTCTCCCTAACACTTATAATAACCGTTAAACAAAATATAATTCCTATTATTTTCTTACAAAAGGAAAGGGAAAAAAGTATCCTACACAAAACTAACCTAGTGTTAGTCAATATTAATATATAAAGAAAAAGATAACAAATCAAAGTGGGTGGCAGGGGGTTTTGGCATTATTTGGGGTCTGTGGCTGGAAAGAAACAACAATTTTTTTAGGATAAGTACCTTGATGTTGAGCAGATGTGGGTAAGGATTATGTTTGTTTCAAGCTCTTGAGCATAGTCGGCACCTACTCTGGTCTCTCTTTCCAATGTGTGCAGAGATTGGAGGGTTGTTCTTTCTTGACTTGTTTTGGCTTTCTTTTTAGTGTTGTCTCTGTGATACAATGTTTCTCACCACCCTCTATTAATAAGTTCTTGAATCAAAACTAATAATCATAAATTACAAGGGATAATCCTCATACAGTGGCATATTCAGACTGAGGGTCCCTGCTCTACAATCACACATAGCATGCTGAAGTTGATCACAACTCAATCGCAAACACGGGATTTTGAATTATCTGTGTAATAATATGCCTACAGTTCTTCAACATGCCAACATCTTTACAAAAGACTTGTTTAGGCTCCTAATACTGCCCAATTTAGGCATGATTGACATACATGCGTCACTTGTGGAGTGTTAGAAGTGAAAACACTGTGAGCATGTGTTTTGGGCAGGGAGTTAATTGGTATTTTATGTTTTTTAGTCACATTATGGAATAAGGGTAGCTTTGCCCATTAACCTTTGTTTAGTAAATAATAGAAGAGGCTTGTACACACAAAGCCTAACACAGACATTTACATTTCTTTTTCTTGTGTTTCTCACTAAACTATAAATGTAAAGGGAAATGTTGACCTTATGTTAGCATAAGGTGAGAACACACCACCTAGGACGCGTCCCAAAAATTCCACCATTCGGATTGAAAGAGTCTAAAAAAAATTAGGAAATAGGACCTACCAATATTCATGCAATTATTGCTAGCGCACGCCTATCATCTAAAAGATGAGAGTTATAATGACCAAGATCTCTTGATATTTCAACGTTTAAAATGAAGGCCCTATCCACCACCAAACTTTATGAAAATTGGCGGACCCTTCAATTTTTCTTTTTCATGCTCTTTCAATCCGTATAGGTGGAATTTTCTTCACAAGTCCGAGGTGGTGTGATAATAACATTTCACATATATATATATTTCATAGCACAGTGGAATTAGGTACAAACCCTATATAGATGAGATATTTTAAGAACTAAACTAAAGAAATATTTGACCTTTTGGAAAAGTAATGGGACCTCCCGGCAGAATGTAAAGGCAAGCATCAACCAAGATACCATTCTTTGTAACTGGATGTCAGACAGAAGGCAACATTTGATCCTGACAGTTAGAACACCAAACGGAGAAATGTAAATTACCATAAAGCTGCAAAAAGCATAAATTGTAAAGCAAACATTAAAGCTAGTAGAAAACACATGTCTTGCAGATATTTAAGGTAACCATTTTGAAGACGAATTTATCTTTTGGAAATAAAATAACTAACATGATATGTGGCAACAGCAGACCCATAAATATAAAGAGGAGGATCTTATACGCAAATAAAAACAAAGGTATGTTCTGGTATAGAGAAGGGGAAAATCAATCCAAATACCCAGATATTTGGGGTTGTTGATAGGCATGCTAACAAATAAGAAAAAAAGGAATAGCTAGCTAACTTCCCTTTATAGTAACAACAATATTTTTTAGGAATAAGACCCTTTTTTTCCTTTTTTTCTTTTTTTTTTTACTGAAGCCTTATACGCTACAGGATTTTGAGAAATCAGTAATACAGATATAAATCTTCCTAGCAATAAGCATTTGTTAGCATGAGCATAATAAAAAACAAGAAAAGGTCATAAGAAATAACAAAAATGGGCCACATGTACAATCATATGTGTTTTCTACCATTTTACCACAAAAGAAAAATAATGATAGCACATGGTACATATTAATGTGCTGGACAATGACCTGGCATGAACTGTGCTAACAAATTTAACACATAAAAGCCACTGCGATGCAGACATTCAGCAGTCATAAAAGTAGATAGGTACTTCTCAAAGAAGTACTCTTGGAAACCCAAGCCCAATCTTGAACCGCAGCCCATATTAATTAAGTTTACATGTGGTTATATGTTTTTTATGCTTTGTTTATGAGTCTTATGTGTTTTTAAATTTTTCTAGGTTGAAGTCAAATAAGCAATAAATGCTTTATTTGGTTTTTGCTGTTTTTTATTTTGGGAGTTCCTTGCCTTAGAACTCCAAACTCAGAGTGACTGTACCTCGAGACCTTTAACCTTTGTGCTATATAAATCAGTGGGCCGCTCTCTTTTAAGCAACCCAGAAAAAAGTCTATAATACTTTCTAATTGAGATTATTTTTGTGAAACAAGGGGGGTGAGACTTAGCAAATGACCAGGGTAGGATGCCTTTGGTAGGCCTAGGTGAGACTTCTATGGCTGAACAGCTAGTGGGACTGTAGCTTGTCGTCTATTCTTTACTTTTTCTCCATTATCTTCACTGTTTTTCTGAGAACTGAGAGCTGATCCTGGGCGTCCTACACAGCCCTGTCCTGCATTACACTGACAACTAGATAACGTTCACAAATGCATGACCCAAACACAATGGACAAGCACCAAGGCACACCACACCTATACAGAAGGGAATACAAAGATGTACACAAAGTTAAAATACCTCGCATCCTTGGAGTTGTAATGTTTCAAGGAGAACCAACAAATATTATAAAGTAAAGCTGCACGTTCAACTAGTAACAGATCTCCCTGTATGTCCCTTCCAATTGAATCAAGTAAAAGGGCAAGTGAAACAGATGAGCTTGCATTACAGAAAGCATTTCTGCTAAACAGCAATGTTATGCCTTTTAAGTATATTTCATGCATTCCATGAACTTCGCCACGAATGCCAAAGCATTTCCCTGTTCCAATTAAAAGACAAGAACAAGAATCAATCATGCATGGTGTTTTATATGATATTCATCGTTTGTAAGATATTTCAAGATATTGGGTTACTAATGGAGGAAGAATTTATACTTAGAATGAGACACATAAGAACTAACGATCATGCACATGAGAAGTTCACTTGCAAGGTTGAATGAAACTCAACCTGTGAAACTTAACAAAAAAAAGTGAAAACAAATGCAACAATTCAGTACATTAAAGCATAGTAAGGGTTTCAAATTGCAGAAACGTGTTGAACTTTCAAAACTTGTAACCAGTACCATCATATGAAGATAACCTTTCCAATATCAAAAGTGTGTCTCGTGCCTCGGCAACAAATTCAGTAAGAAGCTACAATGTACAACTGTTCATTTTGCAATATTCCACCATCAATGCCACAGGCTACACTTTAGTTTCAGTTTGTAATGACAAAGTTAGTCAGCTCTTTCAATATACCAGGGAAACTGAATCCAAAGCTTCCAAGGCCATTGACAGTGACCGAAAAAAAACTGAATCCAAAGCCTCCAAGGCCATTGACAGTGACTGAAAAAAAACTGAATCCCAAGCTTCCAAGGCCATTGACTGTGACCGAAAAATTTCGAAGAGTAGGGTTACTTGCTTGGAATCCAACATCAGAACATTGATCGACCACTTGCCCAAGGATAAAGGATGTAAGGAGAGAAGAGAGAGGAAAAGGAACTAGGCCTATAAGAAGGGAAGTTGAGAGAGAACAGGAAGCATAGTTTCTCCATCTCCCCTATTTTTATTGCATACAACTACTGAGGGTTATCCATCCATGAAGTCACCAAGAAATTTGAGGGTTGAAAACTCCACTGTCCAAGACAGTATTGTACAGAACGATGCACAAAGGCAGTAAAGTTGGAGCCAGTTCAACAAAGAACAAACACTAAAGAGAAATCAGGGACTCAGTCCCTCCAAATATTTATATTACAACAGTGAACTGGTCCTAGGACATTAATCGAATAAACCATAGTAATGTCCCCCAGAGAGATTGCACTATTGAGGCAATATGGACTTAGTCCACTTTGCCAAAACTTCCAACTTAGCCCACTATACCAAAACTTTCGACTTTGTCCGGCGTGGAGATGACCTACAGCACCGTGTGGACATATCTCACTGTAGCAGAGAACCAGCCTCAGACCACTTAGTAGGAATGAACATAAATGACAGCTGGTTTAGAAAAATTATGGGTATAGTCTACCTATAGTGATGCTGCCTTTTCATTACCTACATACTCTTTTGAACTATCTCCACTTTTCTCCACTTATAAAAGTATTCATTTCTCCAAAAAATAGTAACTCTGCACTTTTTGAATTGTGGCAGCACTGAACCTAAAACTTAGTATTATATAATTCAAAATGTAACAAAAATATTCAATTAACTTTGCAACCAAATAACAACCACATCACAAGCACATTCTGTTGAAATTTACAAAAAAATCTTAAAGGATGATATCAATTTGATAACTCCAATATTTGGTGAAAAGCATTTCGATTGAAGGTAGTAAAGTTTTCAAGCAATTGAGAAGCATGTATTTGTTATTATGCGTAACAAGTGAAACAAGCGATTTCAGAATAGGAAGGGTTACGAAATATGCAATTGATAAAAGTTGGGAGTAGACATAACAAGCTAGTATAAGCTCAACATACCTAAGCTAGTAAGTAACCTCAATGAAATCCTTCTGCGAATAACCTCCCATTTCAGATTTATAAACTTTTTTACTAACCCAGAGTTTCCAACTTCCTGACGAAGACAATACCAGCACTTTCTCTTCATGCAAATGCATGCATCTCCAGGTTCAGAATCAATCCCAGATTTCTCGATTTCTGGTAGTGCCTCACTGCCACTTAAAGTATTAGGGAGAGCACAAACTTGGACCCCGTTTGTCTGTTTTGCCAGGTTGTCAGTACCATGAGCCTGAGAGGAGCGATACCTGGAACGGGTCATCCTTCTATTATCCTCAGCTACCAAGCAATGCTCCTGCAATTCAGCTGCTTTAGATGATTTAGTGCTGTTTCTAGACTTTTTTGTGTCCCTCTTTGCTTGAGGCAACTCGTCTTGGGAGATTATTTTCCTCATATTCTTTGTTTCTGAATAAGAAAAAGCATTCTTATCTACATAATCAACCTCCTTGGCAAGAGCTTTTCCCAGAATTGTGCTCTCTACACTAGTTTCCTCAGGACAACTAACAGAGTTTTTCCATTCGAAAAGATTCAGCTTCTCTAATCCAGATTTATACAGATTTTCTGCTAATGATATGCTCTTGAATAGAGAACCACCAGTCATACTATCATGACGGCTTCTATATAAATCCCCAAGTTGTTGATCGATGGTAGCTTCCAATACTAGCCTACACTTAGAGCAAGAAATGGCTGCACTGTTATCTGCCAAAATTTCTTTGGCACTGTGCAATTCCTTCTCTGCCAAATCAAAAAACCGTTTCTTTCGGTATAATTTTCCTGAAAAATTTAAATGTGCAGTTAGCTGGCAGGCCAAGACATTTCATTCTATCCAAGTATGAGCAACTAACAAAGCCATAAACAAATGTGCACAGATTATACATACCTAAGATAGAAGAAAATGAAACAACAAAAAACGACAAGCCTTGCGAGTGACAGATATTTTTCCCCGATAATAGAAGGACTTCTGCAGAAGATTCATTTCCAATTATCTCATGGATGATTCCAACCTATGTGTTGCATGTGTTGGGAAAACAATATGTTAATGTAAATATGAAGCAAAGTAGGGTCTTCAGAAATTTAGAGCAGAAGATTCAAGGGAACAAAAACAAAACCTGTAGAGTGCTTTCAAGATAACATTGAAGTACATTCCATGGAGTAAGAATACAGCCTTCTGAGTCCCATGAAATACTTTCAAGAGACCAAACTCCAGTAGCCACAGAACTAGATATTTGGAGATTGCAAAGACCAAAGCTACGCTTTTGAATCGATTCAGAACCTTCCTCATACATCTTATCCTGCAACTCATATGTAAACTTTTCTTGCAAGAGTTTACTGCGCAAATGATAAGCTTCTTTTGCATATGAGAGAGCCTAATGAGCACAACATCACTATAAGACATAAATCTCATGCGGCAGGAAATAATATTCCCGAAGAAAAAGCATAATGAAATTAATCAAGCAGAAGAATTAATTGAGAAGCCCAAAGTCCAGACTTTAAAGCGACACCAGTTACTGAGTTCCTTCCCAAAGTAATGAATATTTAAAAATGATATTACCAGAAACAACTCTGAAGCAGGGTTAGGGAGCTTCATGGAAGATTTAACCAATATCTGGATACTAAATTGAAAGAGAGGTAACAAGTCTGACTAACCAAGACAAAATGGCCAGACCAATTACATGGATAAGACACATGCTATATGGATAAGAACTATGTTACCAAAAACTGCTTGTACACAAGCAATTGCCATTCGGAATCATCATTCCAAAGTGGGATCATTTATGTTCTAAAATGTTATGCGACAATTCAACAGTTAAATTATGATTTTTTGTTATTTTGCACGATTTACCAAATGTAATGTTAGTATTTGGCGGTTTCCATTTTTCTGCCATTATTTTTTGGTAAGCTCATTATAGAAGTGCAGTAGCATGGAGAAAAATTGAAACTAAGAGGAAAAAATATGTACATATATATGTATTAAAAAGAAAATATTCAGTTCTGATGCCTAGCATTTTATGTTACGTATCATGTAGCACATCCAATCCAGTATTCGGTCCACGTATTGTATTGTTCAACATTCTAGATAACTTAGGATGAGATACATACTTCATACAGATACAGTTAGCGCCATAAGAGAGTTGAACTTTGGACTTCGACAGGTATTGCCTTACAAAGCATGCCACATTACTCATGTTTTGCCAACCAAGGTTCAGTGGGCTTGTCAGCAAATAAACAACAATGACCCAGATAAGTTTGACTTTGAGTGAGAACCTCAATATGAAGTGGTTTGTGGTATGGGTTATATATTTGTAATTTTGTACATATTATTTGTAAACAAACTCATTAGTTCAACAAAGGAAGGAAAAAAAAAAAAAAAAAAGAAGAGATAAATCCAATAAGTTTAATGTGGGTTTTTAGAATCATTCTTTTGATAAATAGCTTTAAGGAGTCCACTGTTGTTTTCAAAATAGTGGAAAGACTCATTGAATAATGTAACTGAACCATGTCTCTTTGTTTTCCCCTCTATTTTCACTCTCTTCCTTTGCCAATTTGCATGGCTAAATCCCCACTCCACCTTCCTCTTCTATTCATCATCTTCTTCTCTCCCTTTGCTTGTACTTGCAACCACATCAAACCCAACCTTTATAAATTTTTTGTGCATTCTTCAAATTTCTTTGGAATCCCAAATTTAACATTTGATTTGGAGGTCCAGTTCATTTGCTTAGGCAGTTTTGAACACGAATTTACCACATTCTGGTATGTCTGATCCAGTTCATGGTATGGAAGATGTTCCGACAAATCCAGTAACTCTGCTTAGAAATCGAACCTCAAGATAAAGTTTTGGAATGGTTGATAATCACTAAGTATCCCAAGAAAGGCAGAAAAGATATGAACCCTCACAAGTCATAATTAGTAAGCTTAAGTACTGCTATTAAGAGAGAGATTTAGACATGGGCTTGTTCTTTTATAGCATATGTCTAGGTCGGTGGTTTAGAACATCTGATCATGCAGTATGTTTTCAAAATGCACCAAGTGAAGAACTGTTAGTAGAAGTAATGAGATCTCACTAGAAAAAGGAAAAAGCAAGATTCTTCATCATTTTCTTAGAATAATTGGTCGTGGATAGGAGGGGGGAATAGGCACCCAATCCTCCAAGTATTTACCCTCTTCATGGACAGAAGAATAATACTATGACAGGACCATAAGCATCCACACCTAATTAAACACTTCCCTGGTAACATCACAGAGTGACCTATTTTCTTGAATATAAGCCCCCTTTCCCCTGAGCTTTGTCTAGCTTTACAAAATATAAGCATCTCGTGAACACTTCTCTACGCAGCTTATTTTTTATTGGCTTACAGGACATGATGTCTGGACGCATTGTCCTCTGACTGAAGAAAAGAGTGCCTCCACAGAATGGGTTAATTTCTGATCCAGTAGTCTTAGAAGTTTCACAACAAGCTATTGCCACAATTTCTGCACACACGAATGGGACAGCAGAAATTTCTATGGTAGAAGAGAGTCACATACAAAAGCATCCTTCTTCCTTAGATAATTCAGCACATTTCTGGTTCAAACATGTAGTTAGAGAGAGGAGAGAAATTTAGGGAGAAAAGTCGGATACCCTAATACGGGCACCAAGACTATCTATTTATAATACTTAATATTAGGGTTACTAGGAAACCCTAGCCCCTTGAACAAGAAAACACATAATACAAAATCCTAATGGGCTCAAGATACAAAGCTCACAAAGCGCAAAAGACATACACAAACCAACACTCCCCCTCAAGTTAGGCATAAATATTACACATGCCTAACTTAGAGACTTGTAGCACCGACAGTCTTTTCATCGAACAACTTCAAGGCGTGGGACACAGCAAAATTACTCCACCAAGAACAGTACTATAGTAGGTCTTTGATTACTGTAGAAGTCCAACGAAATGCAACCAAATAGCATCTTCAAAATAGTTGGCAAATCTATTGTCTCTTCTCGTCCAGCAAGTTTAAGCATGGGCACACAGCAGAGTTATTCCACCAAGAACAATACTACGGGTAGGTCTTCGATTACTATAAGAGTAAAAACAGCAACATAGCGTTTTCAGCTTGTGCCAGCAATGTAACTCTAAACAGAGGGTACAGAAGAGGTAACTTACTGCTGAAATAACCCAAATACCTAGGCCTCAACTCTTGGCAGCAATATAACTCCAAACAGAGGGTACAGTAAAGGTAGCTTACCGCTGAAAGAACCCAAATGCCTAAGCTTCAACTTTACTCTTTTTTTTTTTCTTGTTTTTTTTTTGAACGAGGAGAACTCCCCTTGAGTCAGATTTAAGAGAGCTGGCCGCAGTCAGCAACCACCACGGGCTTTGAAGACTTCCCGTTATCGCTCCCAGCCTTCTTGAAAACCTTCACCACATTGTGCCACTCCATGGTGCAGATGAAGAACTCGTCCTTGACCTTCACGCCGTAGACCGATTCCCCTCCAGTGCCGTTTGCGGTCGTGAAGTCCCCTCCCTGGCATATGAACTGTGGGATCGTGCAGTGGAACAACAATCCCTTGTAGTGCAGCAGCTTCCCCGAGTTGCCAACGCACTTATCGCCAATGTGCAGTGCGCGAAATTTCTCCATCACGATCCGCCCTGCGGGGGATCTACCAATCGTCATGTCGAGGAACACCTTAGGGTTTCCCATGATTAAAGAGAGAGAGGGTTTCAAATCTGTTTCTTTTACCGGAAAAGTTGCCCTGAAAAGTCGCCAGGAAATTTGCCGGAAATTTTGCCGGAAAAATCTGGTGGTCAGCCATGGCCAATATAGTCGGCCATGACTGCCCTATTCGGAAGCGCAAGCTTTTACAAAAGCTCTGATACCATGTAGTTAGAGAGAGGAGAGAAATTTAGGGGAAAAAGTCGGATGTCCTAATACGGGTTCCAAGACTATCTATTTATAATACTTAATATTAGGGTTACTAGGAAACCCTAGCCACTTGAACAAGGAAACACATAATACAAAACCCTAACGAGCTCAAAATACAAAGCCCACAAAGTCCAAAAGGCTTGCACAAACCAACAAAACACAAAAGTAGCTCTTGTATATCGAGTTGGTTTTTTGTTTAAAAAATTCCAGGAAGTACTGCTCTACTCCAGGGCTTAACAATGGGGGAATACTGGTTTACTCTTCATCTAAACCGCTACAACTGAAATGCTGTTAAAGAAAATTCATTAAACAGGACAGAAGTTCCCAGCTTAATAGAATATATTAGTTCCCCAAAATATACAGATGCTCCAGGTAACTTAGATTGCCCCAATAAATCCTTTGTTTCTCATCCACTCAAAGGGGTGTGGACACACCTGTTCGGATTACAGATTACAGTTACCAGAACAGCAGGGAAGTTAACAGTATCCGACAACATTCAGCGATGGATGTAGACCCATGGGGCAGGGATAATATACATGTTAACGACCCAAATCTTTTATGAATTTGAACAATAGCGATGATAAGTTGACAGTCCAACAGCAAGGTGGTTAAATTGTAGCATTCCGTATGATCGAGATCAGATAGATTTCAGTGAGGATTTCAAAGCGTCCACCATCCAAACGCTTCCTTGCCATCCAGAATAATGAGCATCAACATAAAACCCTTTCATGGAGCATACTTATTCTGCTTTCTTAGGTTTTGGCTATTTTTTGCTTTCTGTTTTTTCTTTTGGAGGATCTCTAGCCCTCCTTTTTGTTGCTCTATCTTTTACCTTCCTAATAAAATTCTTCTTTTATCCAAAAAAAGAAGCTAAAAGCTTGTTTAAGAAAATATTTCCAAACAAAAATTAAATTAACATAAAATATAGAAGCCTATACATGTACTTTACCTCAATAAATCGTCCACTTGATATAAGTTTCTCACACATGTCATGGTATAGGTAGCTGGCAAGAAAAATTGAATGACTGGTTATAGGAACCTACAAGAAAGTGAACCACAAGATCAACAGGTATAACAGTTTCAAATAACAAGACGACTTGTTCAAAAACCTTACGTTTGAAATAAGATCTAAAGCAGCCTCTTTAACTTCATTGATGGAAACATCTGACAAGAAAGAACTCGGCTGAGAAGACCCTTGAGTAACAACAGTAGATAACCATGAGAAGCTCTGCTGGAACCCCACCCGCAGTGGTTCAGATCCCTTAATACAGTTTAGCCAGAAATCCATTGAATTCAAAACTCCACCGAAGTGATCTGATAAATTCGTAATAAATGCATCACTTAAAGGTGAGAAACAGAGAGCATGACTAAGTCTTCTATGTTCCCAAAGCAAGGACAAAAGTTTCTCCAGTGGAACGTGCTTCCATCTAAAAAATCTGATAAATAACTTATAAATGTCGTCGTGAAATTTTATGCAAGCCTGGAAGTGCAAAAGCGAATAAAAGAATTAGAAAATAAAACAACCTTCCAATAACCATATAGTCATATGACTTGTGAATTGAACAGCCTGATATAACACACCTTTACTGACAATAAATCAACAATATGATACAACAGCAGCATAGTATTTTCAGATGCCATATCACATCGGTCTTCTACAGAACAATCACCTGGAATATCTATCCTCAGCCATAGATCTACTGCAGCCTGGATATCTTGAAATACTTGCTGTTTGGAAAAAAGTCAAACAGACAATACTTGTCATCACTATAATAGATTAAACGGGCTTTTAAAATAAATTATTAAATTCTGGACACTAGCATTATTACAAAACACAACCTTTGAGTTTGGTTCACTCTCCTGCTCACACAGAGCACGTAAGCAATAAGCAACAGCTAATTGATGACAAACTGGAACATGCCCCATACTTGCTTGACCACACAGATCATTCTGTTAAATCAACTTCACATCAAGTACAAATATAGCCCAATAAACAGTGAAGGACATATGGCTTGGAATAATGCGTGTAAGCAGCAAGATAAAATAATAAATTAAAAGGCCAAATTGTGTTTTTAGCTCAACTTTTGACAAAAGTTACCAATCTGGCCTAACCTCTACTATATCCCGACCTCTTTAAAGAGTTCGCAATTCTTGCCCAACTCTAAATAAAAGCAAGCTCTATTATCACGTCTGTCTCACATGCAATATAAAAGCCTTACTCCCTTCCTATCATCATTTCAAATAATTCCCAACCCAAAATTTCAAAAGTTTCTCCAAGTTTCATATCGTCCGAAATCGCTTCCCTCCAAATACCCAAAAATTCCTACAGTTTCTCTACGATGATCGACGGCTCCTTCAGCATATAATTCATCCTTGTCTTCCTCTTCGTGCTGTTATTTCTTCCCCTGACTCCTTTGCAATGAAAGAAACTAATTCCCATTGTTTTTTTCATCGCACATAGGATGCATGTGATAATAGAACTCATATCCACTTAGAGCTAGGCTAGAATTGCAATTCCTTAAAAAGGTTGGGATATAATCACTTAGTAGTAAAGGTTGGGCCAAATCCATAAATTTTGTCAAAGGTCAGGTTAAGAAATGCGATTTGGCCTAAATTAAATTAAAAAAGAAAACTCACAATTGTAGATATCGCTTCGGACAAGCACTGAATACAGTCCTTAAGGGCTTCAAACCCCTGGGCTCTTAGCACCCTTCCTTTTCTAATAAGGATCTTTGATTTCTGCAGAAGCGTATCATTTTTGATATATACATCGTTCAGGAGGATGTTTATAATTTTCAGTTGCATTCCCTGACAAAATTTTGGGCATGCTCTATTCACTTCTTCATATGCTTGAAGCTCCTAGTAGAGTTGCAATAAAAAATGAGATAACATCTCCAATCAACAGAAAGAAAAATAAACAAGACAAGCCCCAAGAAAAGGTAAGGAGACACAGGAACATTCCAGCACAAATACTAACCAGCTCCAGAATTCTGCCGAATAAGCTTTCTGAGAATTCCACAGAAGATGACAGCAAACAATACAAGGTTGAAGTATTGCCAACCACATCAGTGTCCTTACAAAGCTTACAATTTATCTGGAAAACAAGAGAACATCAGGGGGCAGCGACACCAACATAAAAACCAAAGTCAACGGCAGGAAAGCAACATCTCACCTTTACCCACTGTTTCACTAGAGGTAAAGGACTATGCAAACTTTTGTATAACTTTCCAGCAACCAACCAGCTCTTGAGACTGTCTACAATTATTTCTTTCAATTCGCAACTGCCACATTGGTACATAACATCTAAAACAAATGCACTTTTTGGGCATGCCTCGTTGACAAAATCTACAACTGCAGCTTCTGACAAATCACTATGAAACCCCTTTGACTCGTTGACTATCAACTTGCAAAGAAGTGAAACACAATTCCATGACGCTGTATAAAATAAACTGAAGGCCTTTGAAGCCTGCACAAAACATTGGAATTTAATACACGTGTAAAAGATATTTTCTATGGTTATGCATCAAGCTAGAATATACCAAACCACTGCAAAAGAAGTTTTTCCCTTCAGGTTTACTGACGAAACATTACTACATGATTGCAATCATATCATGAGTCCATTAAGGGAGGTTTGGAACTAAAATTAAAATTTGCACATACCATAGGAAATAGCACCACAGTTAGTAACAGTAGTTAAACAAATAAAGGAGAGCGCATTTAGGTTAAAATTAGAATTCCGACCTAATTAAGTCGATTGAAAAAACAATATGCATTAATATTCACAAGTAAACCCATAAATCATATAAGATAGCTGATATTTTTGATTCATCGTCCATAAATCATTCATTCTAATCACTTTTTATAATTTCTATTATAGTTAAATATAATATTACATATAATATATTAATATAAAATATAAAAGAAATTGTGTAGGTAAAAGGTCGCCAGATGCCCCCAAAGATAAGGAACTTAGCAAGATTGTTGTGCCAGGGGAAAGAAAAACGCCAAATTTGCCCCAGAGATTTTAAGACCTCGCAAATTGGCAAGTTGTAAATTCTTTTAGCTAAATAAATAAGTATTGATAAATGTATTGAGGGTGAGCCTTAGTGCAACTAGAAAGGTTGCTTCTCTATAACTAGAAGGCCATTGGTTCAAGTCACTGAATAGCCCTATTTGCAAAAAAAAATCAAGGGAAAGGCTGTATAATAGATGGCCCTCACATAAGGGTGCATTTGAGTCAAGTCGAGTAAGGAGGTACTTGAGCTTGAGGGTAAAGAGCTGAGTTTAAGCTCAACCAATCTCAATTTTTTCCAAGTTCAAGCTCCAGTGCATGATTAATATATTATTATTATTATTATTATTATTATTATTATTAATTTATAATATACATACATACACACACGCATACACATATATATTTCTGGAATGAGTCGAGTTTGGTGATTCTCGAACTCGACTCAATACCCTACTCAAGAAGTTCAAGCTCGAAATTTTCGAGTTGAGTTGAGCTTGAGCCAATTGTGAGCTGCATCGCCCGCGTTTATAGCCCTATCCTCACACAACCCTTGCAAAGCAGGGAGCCTTATGCACCTGGTTCTGTGCTATAGATAGAGGTGTTACCAGACCCATCTATTGTATAAGAACAATGTCTTCCATTGGAAGTACCTCTTCTAATTGCTTGCATCTATATAAGGTTATGCCGATGCTGTAAAGAGAGGCCAAGAGAAATTTCATCCCCTGAAGTTGAATCCACTCACTTTTGATGATATGCCTGACAAAACTCACACTTCTCTGAAATAAGAAGAGCAAACTAGTTAGCACATAGAAACAACAGTAACAAAACTATGGCATCTCTTTTCAACAATAACTTGAGAAGGCTCAAACACTGAATTTGTAAGAATGAACAACAACCTGCATGTTAATCTTTGTTCTCAAGGAAAGAGTGTAAGCAGCGACAGCCACACTGAGTAATGTTCTGCTCATGTCAAATCCATCTTTCCTGCTTTTTGATGAACATCTGCAATGATAACAAAGGAGAAAGGCCATAGAACCTTCACTGTATAAGGCAACCCTAATATTTGACAATGAAGAAAAGATAAGTAAAATATTAGAAAACGAGTCCTTCCTCCATTAGGAAAATACTTCATCATAATTACTCAAGCAAATCTCTCAAATCCTTAGGAGAGAGAACAAAGAAGAGGCATCTTCCACAAAAGAACAAAATTCTTTTCATAGCTTCAACAAAGTCTACACCTAGTATCGATGGATAAGATGGTCCTGTGGGGAAAGTCTCACAAACTTTCAGCCAGGGCATTATACTAATGTTGAAGGGAGACTCTTCCGATGCATATCCTAGGAGGCGTGTTTGGGGACTAGGGTTCCTCCAACAAGGCCTTATTTGCACCTACTCAAATTTTTTGAACACGTTCCTCCAACTGGAAATGAATTATTGGACAATCAAACTTTAACAATCAAATAGTTCATATACTCTTGATCCACCATATGGAACAAAGGGACAGGATTTGTGAAGCTAAATTAATATTTATTAATTTGCAATATGATGACTTATAAATTAGTTGTACCATAAAGTCTTGTATACTAAATGCACATTTGATATTTAAACCATGTGTAACACAGAATATTAATATTGGTTACCTGTGATAAATAAGAAAAACATCACAGAATTGATGGAAAACATCCTGGATAATGCATAATCTAGGAGAAGAAACTTCTTCATCTTCAGCAACTATCAGTTTCCGTTCCGAATTCACCCACTCAGAGATTGGCTGGCACAAGAATGCAAGAGCGCTCAAGTAACAAGACATATATTCCTTTCCGTTCTTATCGCTGCATGCTTTAGAGGCTTTATCATCAAACTCAATTGGCAAATGCGTTGGACCTGTAGACCCTGAGTTTCCAGTAGTAATGGGCACGCTTTTCTCTTGACTGCTGACATGAAAGTAACTACCTAATGCATCAATCATAGCAGATATTTCTTTTAATATATCCTCATGTTTTAGCAAAATCATGACTGCAGATTTTTTACTCAGGCTTCCTGAGCACATGGAGTCAGATCCTCTTGCTACAATATTGCAAGTTGCTAAATATAACCCACTAGCATAAAGCCTCAAGATCATTCCAAAAGGTGGCACATCCTGTGAAATAAATTCATTATACATGAGGCGGAGGACACACTACAGAAAAATGGATGATTTTAATTTTTACAGCTGCATATAATGATAGCATGATAGATATATGGAAGCAGAAAGTGCAAAGAAATACCTGAAAGAAATCAATGGACATTTTGTTTAGATGTACTGCAACAGCCTTACTTAAATTCATATTTACAGATAGACACTTGTTGGCACAGTATGCAGCAATCTCAATAAACTCCACCATAGTGTCCCTGGCCTGACATAAATTGGCATGTTACAACCATGCTCACAAGTCAATCTGAAGGAATGGACAATGACACTATAGATTTGAGTGTAAAAACAAAGATTCAAAAAAAAATGTGCAGAAGATCTTCAAAGTTCGCCAAGCAATACTTTAGTATTCCCTAAAAAAAAATTTAAAATGGTTGAACTTAGTAACATCCACTGTAATAAAAATAATGGCCCCTAGCCAAGAGTCAGTCTTTAAAAATAAAATCGATTAAAAATTAAAAAGGAGCATAGTTCGTGGGAGGAGAAGGTTTGCCCTGTGGATCACATAAATATCCCTAATTCCAACATAAGCTTATTTGAACTAAGATTTTCGCCTCGCTGTTCTCCATCCTATCTGAATCGCCACTGCCAGAATCTCTAGAACCTCAATTTACAAACTAAAATCACTAGAAATAATTGAACGAAGCCAACTTGCAAGGGCCAGTTTGCTGTTGATGCACTCTGCATAGGTGTTGCGTCTCTAAACATTAGGGAAAAGCATTTTGAGCAAGTAGAAAATATGAGGCTCCTATCAACTGACAAAGGTGAGCAACATTAAATCCAGTACCATCTAAAAAAATTCCAAAGCTCCAAAAAGAGGATGAGTTATAAAAGGCCGCGTATGATTGAGGAAAGTTTTCAGAATGTTTAAGAGTTCCAAAACACAGCACAACACCAAAAGCTTCAAAGAAAATTCAACTCTTGTCGTGTTCCTCTGCATGGCAAAACTTGAGCATCAATTTGCAATGGTCAGTTAATTAAGAAAGAACTGCTTTGGGATCCACATTTTCAGCAATGTTAGAGCTCCTTTGATCAATAACTTTTTTATATTCAAGAAAACATCCAATGCCCGATACCATGCCAGTAAATTTTGGACATAATATATAAACTGACAGAGGGATTATTTGCAAATTGCAACCATCAAAATCAGGTGTTTTTTCTTGCATGTACTTCTTATCTTTCCTTATTCGCAATGCTAGCGCGAATTCCTTCCCTCTCTGTAGTCGAATCGGGAAACCAAAAGTAGTCCAAAGTTGAGGCATTCTCTTGGTTGGTAGCTCTAAATCAAGTTAAACACTAACAATCCGTTGCAGATGCGGCAGCCATATAAATGTATCTTCCCAGACAATTGTGTGATGTGCCCTCTAGTGGTAAGACAAACCCCCATCTTTTCCTTCAATGTTCCCTTCGCTAGGATTTTACGGGGTTGGTCGTTCGGTACCAGTAGTGAGAATTGGATGTGCCTAAGAATGGTTGCTGATTTTCTTTCATAGGTTTTGGAAGCCGCAAGAAGGCGAAGCACCTCTTGATTGCTGTAGTTTTTGGCATTATCTAGGGTATCTCATTGGAAAGGAATAATCCTATTTTGTTTTGCCAGAGAAGGTTCTTGATTGTATTAGCTCCGAGCTCTTGGACTTTTATGGCAGGCTCCTTCTCCGGCATCTCTCTTTAAGAGCTGCTTGGAGATTGGTGTGCACCTATTCTCTGGTTGTTTTGTCTGTCTATTTTATTTGCTTTTTCGCTTGTTTGGATTTTCCTTTTTCTCTGGGGGATTTCTTGTCCTCCACACCGTATAATTTATCCTTTCTTCTCCTAATAAAATTCTTCTTTTATCCAAAAAAAAAAATAGGGGACTGGAACATCAGACTAATTAACTCCCAACTTCGTTAACATGCTTGATCTAACATGGTCCTACTGAAACTTTCTGTTATTAAGTCATAATACCATGCCAATGCACATAAAAATACCCAAATTACATTCAGTCCATTCAAAAGCCTCTCAAGAACATCAAATGCTAGGTTTGGGTGAAAGATGTGACATAAGGTCCAACTAACCAAGCTTAAAGTTTTAGCTAAAAACAATATGCAGTCAAAAATATTCATAGCACTGTACGTAAAGACGTATATTATTGTCAATCAAATCTTCTTAACGGAAATTTCTATTCCAAAGCTAAGTAACGTCACCTTGCATTCATGGGCAGTGGAGTTGAAAACGCATTCTAATACATCAATGATGTCTGAATGTAGGCTATCCTTTTCAGGAAATAAACAGGAACATATTCTGCAAGCGAACTGGATATGAAAGACCCCCATTAGACAAGTAATGAAATGCCCCATATTTTACGTAAGAGGAATAGATAAACGACACCTTAAGCATCTCATCTTTCACTGATGACATTGTGAACTCCTCGAATGTTTTCGCGCAGAACTGAAGCACCAGGTCCCTGTCAAAACAGTGTAGCTCCCCCACTAAAAACGTAAGGCTTTTGTGAAGATAGGTCACAAGTAGCCTGTGCAACTTCTCATACGCCTTGGCATCAAGAACCCTAAAATAAAAAGTTCAAAGTTGGAAGCATATATCAACACTCATCGGATATCAGCACAAACAACTTATAAGTTGATATATACATGGAAAAACCCTAAGGTTTGTACCTGAACCACGGACGAGCATCATCCACCAGCGCCAGCACCCTCCAGTAGGTTTCCGCCTCCTTTCTCGGCCTCACCGACGCACACTTCACGAGAGTTACAACAATCTCCAAAACCAAGAAGGCCAACTCCTGATCCACGCCCACCGGCAAACAAGGCAAATAGTGCTTCCTCAAATTCAGCGCCGTGGAGTCCGAATCGCCAATAATAGCAGAGCAGTTGAGGCTCTGAAGAACAGCGAAACCCTCGCTCTCAGCGTCGTCGAAGCGCCCCCATTTCTCGAAACAATGGATCATCCAAACCCGGTAGGCGTGCATGGTGTGGGGCTTGCAATCCAACTGAGAGGACATGCACTCCAAGCAGTTCAGGCAGAGGCGGTAAGTGTCGAAGAGCTGGAGATCGCATTGGGAGTGCGATTGGGGGGGTCTGGAGAGGCGCTTCTGGAGAAGGGAGAGGGCGCGGTTGACGAAGGGGAGGAACTGCTTGGCGAGGGATCGGATGGAAGAGCGATGAAGGCGGCTGTTGCCGTTTTGGGGGTCGTAAGGTTTGGGGTGGGCGGAGGTGAGGTAGGGGGAGAAGAGGCGAAGGTGGGCGGTGAAGAGGGGGTAGAGATCGGCGGAGTCGGAGGAGGATTCGAGTCGAGAGATGAGGGCAGCTCCAGCGGAATCCATTACTGAAACAGGAGAAATGCTAATGCTAGTTTACAAGGGAGGAGGGGGGGAGGAGTTGTCCCAAGGGCGCGAGCTTTGCCCGCTCCCTGCAATTTCAAAGAAACCTCTACTCTTCGTCGAAACTAGATGGTGTTAAAAACTTATAAACCCCCGCTCCTTTTTTTTTTTTTTTTTTTTTTTTTAACTTCTCTCCCCCGCTAGATTTTCTCCTACTTCCCGTTACCTCCCAGAATCTCGCTTACAAGCGCTCTTCTCGGGTTTCTATCCGTCCCAAAAACCAGAATGGATTTTTTTTTTTTTTTTTTTTTTGCGGTAAAAGAGCAATATATAAAATGAGAATGGATTTAATTTAGAATTAAATTTATTTAATAATTTTTTTACCTGAAATTAATTTTGATTCGATAATGAAATAGCAAGGATTTATTATCAATTGCAAGTCAAACCAAAAAGAATCTAATTTGTTTGTTTTAAGACTATGTTAACCCCGAAAAAGCCCGTGTGTTCTTTTTATCTTTCCTCACTCTCTCTTCTCTCTCGTCTCATTTATTTATCTCATTATTTATCTTTCTCCTTCTCACTTTTCTATATCCTCCTTACTTCATCTCCAATAAAATAATAATAAAATTACTTTATAATTAGTATCGCATATAATGCAACTTCTTATGTTTATTATTTTTAATATTAGCTTTTATTTAGATGATTTTATGGTTTTATTTTCAAGAATGAATTTATTAATGATGAAATATTTGTATTTACTAGATGAGACTAATATTCATTTTTATAATATTGAGGGTAGTATTGTCAGGCTTAAGAAATTCTTATAATTTTTATAAATTTTTAAATAATGAAATTGAAATAGTTTGATTTTATTTGCATTAGTTTCCAAATACTGGATTTAAATTTTAAATAAATTCAAGTAAAATTAATTGAGATGAAATAAATTTAATTTATTATTGATTTGATTCTAAACCGAGCATAGAAGTGATCAGATTCATCCCTAGACCAACGGATCCGTTGAATTTGAAGGGAAAGCCGAGGTCAAATGGAAACAGATCTCAATTCATATATTTTTCTTAATTCAAAATTGTAAGAGAAAAATAGAGGAGGGGCACCAAGGAGAGAGAAATTTGAGTTTTAGTCGCGTGAGAGAGGAAAATGCTGGGATCAGTTTGCGAGGAGGAAAACGGGAAAAAGTATTTGGATTTGAGTTATTTCCGTCCAAAATAAGGGAAACCCTCCATCCCTGAATTCCTCCATCCTAATTTTTCCCAAATCTATTGGATTTCTTTCATCGGTATACATCCTCTCTTCTAAATTTGACATAACTTGTTTATTTGTCTTTTCATTGAACCAATTAGGAATCGAAATGTCTCGATTTTTTATCATCTCCCCAATAAAATTAGTGACTTGTAACTAATAGTAACAATTTTTTATCATTTTTTATTTTTTTTACATTTTTTGGTTTTGTCATTGCAATTTTACTCTCTGGTTGTGAAATATGCGGAGCATTTAGCAATCCTTAAGGAGCCAAGATATGGATCACCTGAAACTAAAAAAGTCATGAATTTGTGAATTCAAATAATTCTAGCCATTCCCGTACTTAGCTCTCAATCTCTCTCTCTATCTATCTATATCTTTTGCAGAGAATTGTTAGAATTGTTCAACTTCACAAATTCATTACTTTTCAAATTCAAGTAATCCAAATCGAATGAGCAATTCCTTGACTTCTTCATTACTACTGGAGTGGGTTTTTGTTGGACCGTTAGGTTATGAAACCAATATTCTCTTTGATGCATACTTCATGATCTGACTTGGTCCACTAAATGAAGTAGGAAAGGAATAAAATAATCATTTCCTATGTATGGAATTGGTAAAAAATAATTATTCCAATGAAACATGCATCATCAACTAGATAGGGATAAGGCCTAAATCAAATCGGGCGATAGTTATTCGGTAGGAACAAATCATGAATGATATAGCTATTACGGCGTACCTAACGACAGGCACACGAAGGCTCTTCACAAGGGTTTTCTTCTGCAATCATATTCTTGAATACCAAAAAGATTGTCCAAATGGCTGCAAATGCATTTTCTCTTTCACAGTCCTTGTAAATGGGACACACTAGGCCATCTCTCTGGGTAAAACACAATCAATGTTACAATAAGGAAAAAGAGGGAGAAACGGTATTGGTTTCAAAATGGAAAAGATCAACAAAAGCACAATGAAGTAATACAATAATAAACCCAGAAACCAATTTCATAATCCAGGTTTAAGATGAATAAAATCCTGCTGAGAGGATTTTGGACATTGAATTAAAGTTACCAAATCCGTGTTTGGTTCAATGGAATGCCTGGCAAGTACTGTAACCACCGCTAAACATGCCCTTCCACAGAAACAAAGAATTGCAGCAGGAAAGCACGATGAGAAGTTTCAATTCCCATAAAAAAATGTCCGAATTAGCGCTAATCTAATAAATTACAGTGTCAGGGTAAAGAGAAGCTAGTCCTGTGTTGTACTACTGGGACGGGACAAGTCCGGCACTTGGGGCAATAATATCATACAAAATCCGGACACAAACAGATCTCAAGTCTCCAAATTCAATTTTCACCATTTCAGCAAGCAGCCATAATTAAAAACTAACATTGTTTTTCCCCTAACCAAACAATTGTTCATGACGCCAATAAAGTGGTCTTGTTGCCCTCCAACAGATTTAGTTCCTTCCGCCAATCTTCCAATTTTGCAAGCTTATCTAATTGCTCCGGCTTCATATTTTGCTGTGAAGTTTTTTGCTGTTGAGCTTCAGTAAGACGGATCTGCAAGGGTACATCAAAGTTCAGTGAAATAGTCAAATATCAGTTTCTCAGACATAATCTGGACAATTCTTTCGTCGGTATTGCAATCTCATTGCAAATCATGAATAATGTACTGTAGACCCGCAAATGCCATGGGTCCGTTTAGTTGTGCAAAGCTGGTTTTCCATTTCCACACATTATTTCATCTTAAATAATCACATTTTAATAATGTAATACAGAAAACAAGGTTGCCAGACTTGCGGGTTCTTTTGCAAACTAGAGAACATTTGAAACCTGCTCCCTGCATTTTTCTAAACAGTAAGCAATGTTTTCAAATATTTGAAATGAGAAAGTGCAAACCCCAAAGGTAAACTCACGCAGTGGAGGAAGATGCAAGTACAAGCGCTAACAAAGGATAACAAAAATTATATAACAAGCGCTAACAAAGGATAACAAAAATTATATAGATCATAAAAGTACAGGATCCAAGTTAACAAGAATTATATGGATGTTGGCACCTATCATCTGGTCAACGTGGCGTGGGATTCAAAAGTCCCTTCCAATAGGTCCCATGCATCATTCAAGAGGAAACTGATGAAGTTTTACCCATTTATAGCAATATGTTTTGAACAAATTGGCTTTACTTTTGGAACCTATAGTGGTTATTGTCGTCAGTAAGTATTTACAAAGAATATTAGTAGCTTCAATCAGATAAGTTGGTTTTTAAAGATCTAGAATAAAGAATTTTCAAGGCTTTACCCTTGGAGTATGGTGTTGCATCAGCTGAATCAAAACTTGCATTTGCTCAACCAACATGAGCCACTTTATCATCATTAATAGCCAAAAATGGCCATAACCACCTAAGCATTGTTTGTAATCACCATCACTATCATCCTAGCAGCTTACTATCAGTCACTCTCAGAAGTCCAGAGCCACGTAACCCTTGTAAATGTGGCAAACAAGAATCTAGAACCATATCCTAATCAATCCTAATTGTACCTCAGAACACCTAGCCCCTTCCACGATGGGATTGTTAAGTGTTACCATCAAGCAGAGGCTAATCATAGGCGTGTTTTGTGTTGCACTGCTTGTCCTTATGATCTGCCCCACTGCAGAATTTAGTGTGATCCGTCAAACATCAACCTGGCTCTCATCAAAGAAGCATCCTGCTTTGGCCATAGAAGATTGGAATGTTTATTTCCTTGCAATCAAGGAACATCTCCACAATAACTGACAGCATGAGAATTCAGACTGCAAGGGCCAAAAATATTAACACTATCCTGAGTGAATGCAACAGAATTATAAGGAGGCAGCATATCCTATGATTCTTTCGTTCTTCTTCATTCGTATATTCTATGATTTTTTTTTGTGGGTGGAAGGAGACGCCCCTAGCTCAGGAATTGTCTAACTGCAGAGCACAGGCAACCCTTTTCGTCCAAGCAATCATATTTAAGTTACTTCTAATTATTTGATAAATATTTAAAAAATAGTTCCAAGCCAATCAGATACCTTAACTCGAGCTAAAATAGTCAGATGTTTCTATGCAATAGCAAGTAATTGGTGTCAGCCAACAATGACTTAATAATGCCTAAATCCTGTCCCCATGAAACAAGTTACAACAATTGACATATCAATAGCAATAATCACGAGAAGAATGCCAGAATGCAAAATGGTTTGCATTAGACAGTCAATTAGGATCTGGTTTTGCAGGAAACACAGATAACTTAACATTGCATCCTACCAACCCAACATCACGTCATGTAATGTCAGCTAATGAGGGGCTTACCTAAAATCCTCTGCCAGAGCTTATATCTTACAACACAAAAGTAAGTTCCACTTACATAAACACCAAAAACCTCAAGAACAGGGTCAGCATGGAAAACAGTATAAAGGAAGACCTGAAATAAGGTATAGTCAGTATTCTCAAAAAATAGAGCAAGAATGATTGTACCTTCTTCCGTAGGGCTCGAATTTTTTTATCAATATCAGTAATAGGATCCTCTTGAATTGAACCTTCAGTTGAATTTGAGGGAGGTGCAACTTCAGTACCATTCGTGGAAAGAGCTAGCTTGGTCATCTGAGATTCTACTGATTCAAGAGATTCCAGCCCATGATTTACATTTTCAGTAGATAGAACATCTTCCTCTTTTGTTTCCCCACCTTCCTGATGCGATAAGTTCTTACCTTTCTCAATAGCAGCCTGCAAAAGGTTTCTTTTAAAATTTACTTGGAGTAAGAGTAGAAGGCTAAAGAAAACCGAAGGAAAATGAGTAACTTCCAGGTAATAAATAAAAACAAGAACTTATGACGCATGCATCCTATTGTTGCTAATCAGTCTAAAAATTGTTACAAGGAAAAAAAAAAAAAGAATTATTTTCCAAACTATTTAGCTCAATTCCAATGTTCAGTAAAAAGCTACAAACCTGAAAGAGGTAGCATCTAACTGATTGTATTTAGCCATAGTCTCTCTATGTTGCCAGTCACCAAATAGTAACCCTTGGTTCTAGAATGCCGAAACATAATCTGGTTCTATGCCAATGCAAACATGCACCATTGGTTACAGAATACCAGGTATGCGAGATTAGCTAATAGTTTTAGCAATAGCAAGGGGAGCATGGGTTTAAAGAGTGACCCTTACTCTCTCTCAGTCGCTGATTTAAGAATGAATACTGAGTCAGCTGTTCCCTTAATACGCTAGTTTTAGAATGCAAAAATGAAGCTGAATTTACCCTAGACACACAAGCAGACATGCAATGTTGATAATATGCTAGTTTGAAGGAGCAAAGTTATGATTGTCTGGAGTTACCCTAGAGCAAACATGCAACTTTAATCTTATGCCGAGCTAGAAAAAGCTCTGCTGTCCCCATCCAAAAATATTTCCATATGAGAATTCAATTACCAGCTCCCACCCTGTGGGACACAGGAAAAAAGAAAAAGAAAAATAAAGGAGATAATTGAAAGATAAATTTCCAGCGACTAGCATGAGTACTGTTAGAACAAACTCTTGCATCCCACCTATTTGGTTGGACACAATCTGGGTTGCTTAGAATCTTCTGCTGGACCAAAGGAAGGATCTAATCAATTTCTCAATACATTGGGATCCTAAAATGAAAGAGATAGTAATACAGTATAGAGGCATGTGCAGAGACAAGCTTGAATCAAGATAAACCGACAACATAAAGAGAAGAAAGCACCCTTCCAAGAATTCAAGGGTTTATAACTTTACTAACAACAGGGTCCCAAAAACTACGGGCCCTCAAATACCCCTAAATAACACATGGGCCACTGTTGAGCCCTACACTCAGCGACCAAGGCCAGATCACTAAGCACACTATGGTTGACATGGATCCCAGGGTTGACATGGATCCCAGGAATACTTCTCTTGACACGAGTCTGTGTTACAACACCCAGTGCTAATTGGTTTTGAGTTGCATGTATATTAGGACATTTGATGACATGGATGCAGTTGAGGGAAGCACATGAGGGGCACAATATTCAAGATAACTTTAGTCCAATTAAGCCTTTAGTTGGTGAACTTTCTAAGATACAATACTCAAAAAATACTATTCGCATAATGATGCTATCCCAGAAAAACACACAAACAAGCAAAAAATGTAGCTAAGCGCACAAAAAGGAAACCGCTACGCAACAAATTAAGACGAGTACCTGCATTCTCTTCTCCTTCTTTCTCTCATTCCTCTTCACAGACTTAGTCTTGGGCTTGGTATTTATGGCCGGATCGTAACCCGGGGGAACCTCCTGCAAGGACGCCATCTCCTTCTTCCACTGCACCAAAGAGAAGAACATGAATACCGCACCAGAACTCCCCCTTTATCACATTGAATGAACATATATCTATATATGCAGAGAGAGAGAGAGAGAGAGAGAGAGAGAGAGAGAGAGGCGATACATACCAGGGCGCCTTTGGACTGGTAAATAGCAACTTCGTCTTGAGGGACATAACCAGCCCTAATTCGGATGGGCTTGCGGAGGGTACCATCGGGCCTTCTTGTGGGCGCGAGTAGTCGCTCTCCTTCTTTTAGGGTTTTGCTCAGTTCAGCTAATCGATTCAGCTCTTCTTCCCCACCGGTGGGACTGGTGGCCATGATTGGAGCTCCGAGGAAGAGTGAGGGAGAGAGGAAGGAAAGGAGGGTATTGAATTTTTGAATTGGTTGATTATATAATCGATTGAGTCGTGGAAGACTCTGTGAGCGAGCGAGAGAGAGAGAGAGAGAGAGAGAGAGAGAGAGAGGGAAAGGGAGGCGAGAGAGTGGAGAGCAGTGGGGGCGAAGCTACGTTCTTTGTTTGTTCCGGCGTGTGTCGTGTTGCGTTGATTGGATGGTCTTCCTTGTTTTCGTGGGAGGGAGGAGAGGGGGCCACTCTTGGGCTTTGAATTGGGCCGATCTAAGTTGGGCTGAATTCGGCCCCGGCCCCCTGCGCAGATTTATCGCATCTTATTTACCTGGTGAACCTATCTTAAAACGAAACTATTTTAGGATTACTCTATGAAATTCCAATCATACCAATTAAATGAAATTAGAAAAATAAGAGGAATTGTTATTATTTTTATACTTTTTAATGTTTAAATCACCTATTCATATGGTCTAAATATTCAAAACCGTTAATGGTTTAAATTTATTGGTAGTTTGCAATATAAATAAGAACCCAATGTGTAATTAAATTATATGAAAATTAGCATATTCTCTTGTTTATTTATGTTCATTAAATTCTTATGCTCAGAAAAGGACTCAAAGAGATTTTAAATGCTACCATAGCCTTTTCACTTTAGGGTCAGAGTCTTGTGGGATCCCAATTCTCTTCGCAGGCGACGCGGGTTTTTTTACTGGACGAGGCCAGAGTTTCGGACTGTAACAAAATTACGTTCTCACAAGGCGGGAACATCAACCCCACCTGTATCACCTACCTCACCCTAGAGAATAAGAGAGAGCTCATAAGGATGTCAAAGAGTCATTTTGAGGATCCTAGTTAGGATGAAGCTCGTATATTATCTTTTGTATTTTCCTTCTCTTCCCTTTAGTTTGTTCCTCTAGCTCAAAAATATCTTGTAATGTAGTATCTACGTCCACCGATCATAGTGCATTGAATAGTTGAATATGAGAGACAGTAATTGAAGGCATGAATCTTGCATCACTACCCCCGCTGTATACAAAATTTTATGTTCATGTGGCGCATTATGCATCTTTCCCAATTTTTTTTTTATAGATGTCATCATTTACCGATTTTCCTTTTTTTTTTTATAGAAATAAAAAATCACATTCCGTCACCTTCATTGGCTCAACAAAAACCTTTTCCGTCTGCCCGGAGGTCCCTCCAAACCAGTGGCCTGCTCCGTCTGCTAAATGGCAACTGCCCTCTGCTTCCTGTGGACTGGCAAGAAAGAAGGTATCGATGTGAACTTCCCCCCACCCCACCCCAAATTCCTTCTCCTTTTCTCATTTCATCATCCATCTTCATAGACAATTGTAAATATCTCACTTTACATGTACAGCAAAGCAAAATCAAAAAGTAGAAACGAGGAATAAAAAACAATGTGGTAGGACTGCTGATTGTTGGATTCTATATTCAAATTTAACACCCTGCATACATCTCTACATAATCAAGTTCTCATATCATTCCCTCTTACCCTCTTCAGCATCACCTTCGCCTTCTAGATTGAGAACAGCTGCACTTCCGACACCCGACTCTTTCTTCTCCAGCTTCACTAGATTTACCTCACCATCCGGTGTTCCTCTAGTCAGTGATTGGGCTTCTTCCTCGTCAAAATCTTCTCCCATTTCGCCTGAATAAGCATACCTACGCCATAGAAGGTACCCTTGACTACTGAGATAAGTAAATTATTATCTAGAAAGAGAATTGTAATAAGATCACCCCAACATATGTAAGAGCTTCTAACAAAAATCTAAGTGGTAAGCAAAAAATGTTGAAATAAAAACATAGATTGGAGCAGGAGGACTGCAGAAACATGGAAAAAAAAAAAAAAGAAGATATTTTCAGCTGCCCGCACACACACACAAAGATCTTTCCAGTTGCACAAACATACACGTGTGTGTGTTCATAATAATCCAGGCCACAGAACTCTAATTCTTGAAATCACCATACAAATTACCCTCTAAATCATAGATGATTACCAGCCCAATATTGTAACCGTATGCTCTTGGCATGAACTTGAGGAAGGGAACACAATTTCTCTTTTTATTAATGGGTGAAAAGAATCTCAAACAATATTCACGACTAATGAACTATGGCTACTCGGGATCTATACCTATGACGCACCTTTGAGAACTTTGGGATGGTGCCCAAAGAGAGCATATCACACAAAGCAACAAAAATGCAAAAATGTCCCAAAAAGCAGTGATAATCCAAGCACTCTGCCACCGCTCATTATATGGATCTGTTGCTTTGAAGTACACCTGTCGGAATACACCTTAATAAATTAAAAATAATTGCACAATGCCTAATGACAACTACAATAGCATTTGTGTAAATTCAAAAATTAAAATTCATTCCATAATTGAAATGTTAATATTTGTAGGTCTTCTTTAGTCCCAAATGATTCTCTTCTTTCATCTACTTGATCTTCATTCGTCTTACATTAAAAATAATGATAAAAGACATCCAGAGTTATAAGGTCTGAAAACTTACATTATGTCACATGATTCTTGATTTACATTTATAAAGTTTCAGCTGAGTATATTAAATTCCTATGTTTAGACAGCTGTCTGATTAAAAGAATACACTACTGATATAGGCTCGTAAATAATCTAAGCAAGGGTACTAGTCTGGCATAAAGAACTAATGCAAGATAATATTACTAATAGCTCCTGTTATCAGTTCATATTTCTTGGGTTCTCCTTCAAACGAGACACTGCATAATGGGACAGCATTCATGTGTATAATTTCAAAGTATGAACTTCTTAACCCAGCTGAGAATTATATTCTCTAGTTGGACACTGAAATGTAGCACTGTCATATAAAATGCTCACTCGATGACATAAAATTTGGGAACATTAGTGACCTTCAGAAAAGAAATTATGAATTGGAAAAGTTCCAAGATAAAACAAAGGGGAATATGTTAACAACAATCAACTTGAATGTACCATAGATGTCTCTTCTACTTAGATACATACTTTGGAAAACAGCACTAATTTTAACTGATATGGGTGGCACAATGATAGTTTCAAATAGTATATTTTACTGGACGTGTATTTCTTTGCATAAAGAAAATACAAGGCTCTTATATTAAAATATACAGGACACATGAATATGCTGTTTTCAGCAGAAAATTTATTCACTTAGAAGAATGCATACCTCATATCCTATCCAAGCAACTGAAGCAACCACCATTATTGCCAACGCATTTGAGAACTTCCGATATATATCAAGTTTAACAGAACTCCTCTTTGCCTACATGCAAATAATGTTAGCTTGAAACTAAATTTTCTAGAAGTCAAAGTAGCATATTGCAACACAATGCGCAAGAAGGGATACCTGTAACTGCTCTAGTGTTTTTGAAAGAGATGTAAAAATCCAGAGGATTAAGAATGCATTCAGGAATGCATCAGGAAGGACGAGAACAAGCCTTGCCCTTCCAGAAATGTCACTAATTGTTCCGACATTCTCAGTGATATCCAGCAACTCAGATGCCAAGAAATAAGTTATGCCAAGAAGCAACACCTTTGAGGTAAGACCGCCAAGAGTGGGTCGCACGACACCAAAACCCATTGAAACTGAGAGTATAAGAAGGCGAGATAATGTTTTCCTTATAGCTCCTATTGTCACGACCCAAGTTGTAATTAGAACTGGCCTGATCCCAGTACGGTTAAAGTTTGCGTATTCGAAATACCAGAGAATCATCTCAAACAATCCAAGAGCAATAACTGTTGTTATGCAATGCTGAAGTTGCAAGATATCCTTCCAGAACCTAACATACTGGAAAACCCAAATAACGCTAAGCAAAACATAGGCAAGTGCCATAAACACATAAAATTTCATTAATGGGGCCATTCTGCCGGGTAAATAGCCATCAGGATTCTTCCACAAAGTCTTCCCACTCATGGTTAGCCCCTTCAATTTTGGATCGCATGATATGAAGAATAAATTATACATTCCAGTCTTTGTGATATACACTTCTTTATCATCCATAGTGGTAGATACAATGTTTCCACTGAACTGTACATCCAAAACAATAGGCCAATTTATATCAGTTGCAGAAGGTATCCTGATAACTTCACCTTGCTTACAGCCTTCCAGCTTTGCAAGATCAGGGGTGCAACATATAGATCTTTGGCCTCCATATGCAGAACCACCAATATTATCACGATCAGATGCCTCAAAAATTACAACCTGTACCAACCCAGTACTCTGTGCCATACTTGAATGCTGGTTTGCAGCTTCCTTATTCCTCCAGAAGGTGATGTTCTCAAATCTATTCCCAGTTATATATGTCAGAAATACAGAATTTGGTGGATTTATAAATTCACCAAGTGAGGAAGAAAAGTAACGATTAATTTGAATAATAACCACGAATTATTTAGAAACAAACAGAATACACATGTAGAAACATTTTGCACATCACTTGAAAACAACTGCAAGGAAATTACTCAAATTTAAATTTTAAAGTTCAGAGCTGTAGTGAATACTTTCTATCCACTGTGAAGAGTTGCATACTAAATAAACCCAACTTAGACTCTCAGAGTAAGGAGGATGGTTGCACTATGTATGTGGCAGCCGACATAAAACTTTTGCCAAATAATTGGAACCAGGCTGAACGGAACCCAAATGGGGAAGCAAGAGTCACAAATCAAAACCAACTAGTTGGGATAAAAGATTAAGTGTTAATTAACAGATCAATACACTGTATCACTTTCTAAATGAAGGCCATCAACTAAAGTATGGAGAAATTGATCAAGACAAGTGAATAACATATGAAGTTCAATCTTTTCAACACCAATAAATAACATCTTAAATGTTTTTTTAATCGATAAAAGTTCAATACATTAATTGGGTCCCAAGGGGGTGCCAACTTGAGAGATTACAAAGCTAGATTATCAATAAGGTCAATACAATCGACAAAAGGATCAAAATTACAAGAAAGTGCCTAATCTTTGAAATAACATCTTAAATGTAAGAGAGCCAAATTGCACTCCATAGGTTTCTACGTCTCTCTCTCTCTCTCTCTCTCTCTCTGCTCATCCCTTACTTTTTTCCAGCAGAATTTCTAGCAGCCTCTTGATATGATTGGAGAACCTACACGTGATTCTAAGAGGACAAGGGAGTGTGAGGAGAGTTGCAAGTAAAGAAAGGGGTGAATCACCCTTTCCATTTGGCATGGAGTGAAGTGAGACAAGGAGTGTAGGTTGCTGAGGTGAATTGATGAATGACTGGTATCTTTGTGAGAATTGATGTGAACAAGTGTAATGAGTGAGTGAGCTGAGTGGAGTGGAGTGGAGTGGCGGGAGATTGTTTTCCTGACGGCGGATGACGGTGGATGCATAATATACTTGCAGTGTGTTCAAATAATTACGGCTCTTTATACAGAAATACAGTGGTATAACATGTTAGGTGCTTAAGAAGCAAGAGTGAAATTTTTCATTAAAAAAAAAAGCACCCTAATATTTCAATACAATGTATCTTCTTCTGTTTGTTTTTACGAGACGATACATGGTTCCTTTTACTCTTTCAAATTACCATACTATCTAATGCATTTGAGCTACAAGCCCACGAAACCACTCAAAGTATTGATTAATTATTGGAATTTTTCTTTTTTTTCCCTAAATAAAAAATGCATTACCAAGGGACACCAAAAGTTTGGATCTATTGAATGCTTAGAGAAAATAACATTGCAATGATACTGCCTAAATCAATGAATACGTTCCAAAAATACAATCAAACAAGAAACAAAATTGTAAGAAATCAATCATCTCTTAGGTAAAGAAGGATAAAGTTTCATACTAGGATTACACCTATCACCAACAAATCGTCAGATCTACTCAACATTGTTAGATCTGGCTTCAGAAAAGCAGATCAGAAGCCTTGCAGAAAAAAGAAAGAAAAGAAAGAAAAAAAAAGAAGGAAACAAAATAAGAACGGTAAAGAGAAGCATTAGGGAAATTGGGATACCTGATGTAGGAGCGGCCATCATTGATAGAGAAAGAGGTAGCGGAGCCAGAGGAGCGAGAGGCGGCGATGCCCTCACTGCCGCCGGAAAGGAGGAAGGAATTGCCGATTTCTTTGAAGGAGGAGTCGCGGTTATGGTAAGCGTGTATGGAGCCATGGGAGGTGGGAAGCAGGGAGAGGAATAGTAGGCCAAGCCCCAAGTGTAGCAAGCGATTACCCAAACCCATCGCCATTGCTGACCAGCTAGACACACAGTGATGAGAGAGAGAGGGAGAGAGAGAATCGGCGTTTGCGCGTTGGGGCAATCGGAGACCTTTGGCGGGTTAATCGAGCCGGATCAAGCCAGCTAACCCATCCACATGGTGTGTACTGTACTCGACCCATTTACCCAACCCTCCCAAGAAGGGTGAGGCCGTTTACATGAAGTTATTTTTTAATTCAATCAGATGTTAGTTTATTCAAAATATTTGGCGTAGGCTTTAAATAGGTTCTAAATTTTTCTGATGAAATCTTTCCTCAAAAATCAAAAGATAAAATTACTTTTAATTAAATTACTTCCCCTCTCCCCCCCCCCCCCCCCCCTATTTCTCTCTTGCGGCTCCCCCCTTCTCTCTCTCTCTCTCTCTCTCTCTCTCTCTCTCTCTCTTAATCTGGTCACGCCCCCTCTCTCTGGCCCCCTCCCGTCTCTTTCACTGTCACTCAGGTGATTGTTCTTCTTCTTCTTTTCTCTTTTGTTCCTTTCTTCCATTTTTCCCTCTTTTTTTTTTTTCTTTTTTGCATTTTGTTTAAAACTGTACATTAAAATAGACAAATAAAAAATAAAAAATGAAAAAAAGAGAAATGAATTTGTCCCTTTATTCAATCAACAAATATGTTTTTAATAAAAAAATAGAGAAATAAATTTGTATTGCATTTGAAAAGATTATTATAAAAAAATAGAATAGCATTGATTAATTCAGTTATGTGAGTTTTTCTTTAAATAGTTTTATTTTAAATGGTATAAATGATAAAATTAAAAATACAGTTCATTCAGATCCTTTTAACAAAGTTGTAATCAAACAGATTACAAATTCAGATTTAGCAACTCTAATTACAGTTCTTAACAAATCAGAAAAACTTTCAGCATTAGAACTTAATGCTTGGGGCCTTAGTAAAACTAACTCAACTTTTGGTGGGAGTAAAATATTTAAAAGATTTTGTGTATAATTATTAATAGTTCAAGATAAGATTTTTATGTCATTAGGTTTTAAAATCGTAAGAAAAACGATTTTGAAATGTTGAGAAATTTGAATTTTGAATTTTGATTTTTTGAATTATTGTTTTTACCACTGATTCTCGATAATATTTAAGAGGAAAAAAGCTTTTGAATGACAAGTAGGTAAATTTTGAGAACCAAAGGAATCTTTGGCTTTATAATAGCATAGATGTCTCGCGTTTGCCAAAAAAATCTACCGCTTATGATTTACTCGTCGGTTGCCTAACTTGTTCATTTGAAATATTTAATTTCTATCTATATTTTCAATGTAACTTGTCAATATTGATAATTTTCAATAAGCATTAGCAAGCATTATCAATTGATAACAATCTATCTATAAATTGCAGATGTCGTTCGAACCGTTAAAAACATCGATAATATCATTAGTCTATAACTTGATGATGTGGGGGTATTGTATTAGAGAAGTTTGTTGTGCTCGATGTTTAATGTGATACTCCAATCCCACATTGGAAAGTGTGGGTATTATGAGTGTGATATTCAAGTTCAAGATTATGATCCAAAAAGTACCTTCTTAACTAGTTATTTTTGGTGAGAATTTTCCTTATGATGGGGCCGTGATTCGGGGTGTTACAGAATGGTATTAAAGCTTACACCAGCCAAAAATGTGGAATAAAGTGTTATGTGGAACCAAGTACCACGCGCAAAGTGTGTTAGGGTTGACCTTCAAATCTTCGATGGAATTAAGAATGATTGCCATGAATAGTTTTTCGATTTGTCAGAGTTAATGAATGATCACTACTTGTATAGATTCTGTAAATGAGAGATAAAACATAAAACTAATAAAATCATTGGATAGCCTAGGCGTGGACCAGGTTGCACTCTTTAGACAATTCGCGTCTACTACAGGTGATCCGGAGTAACAATATATCCGACGCATCGTCCCAATATACAAATGCTGAAAGTTAGAACGATTCTTTGATTACTTAACAAAAAATCGAATTGAACTCACTATACGCACATACTATGCCCAGGAATCTCAAAAACACCAAGAAAGCTTCTCTTTGAAAGAGCAATAAAGGAGAAAAAGATAGGGAATGAGAGTTATGAGATCCAGGGCTTGACCTTTTATAGGCGTAGGAAAGGCTCCTCATAATGACTGTCATAAAAATAAAATTAATATTGAAATAAATTTAATAATAAATGAAAAGAAACGAAAAACATAATGACAATAAATTTTGTAATTAAAACAAATTAAAATATGTGTAACGGAAAGACTCCTTATAATGATTGCCATAAAAACAAAATTAATATTGAAATAAATTCAATAATAAATGAAAAGAAACAAAAAAAAACATAATGAAAATAAATTTTGTAATTAAAACAAATTAAAATGTGTGTAACGGAAAGCCGTTATAACTGTTATAAATTCTTAATAAGAATTTAAGATAAATAACTCCAACAAAGTGCTACACCGACAAGGGGTAGAAGCAACCTCTAGAGTTTGTACGAGCCACCCCTTGAATCCACATTACTTGTGGACATGTTTGTGATGAAATTGACTGTGATATACTACAAATAGTACGTCGCATATTTAGGTGAGAGAGACGGAAAGTGTGGGTATTATGAGTGTAATATTTAAGTTCAACGTTATGATCCCAAGAGTACATTCTTGGCTTGCCCTTTTGGGTGAGGATTTACCTATGTGATACCCCAATCTCACATAGGAAAATGTGGACATTATGAATATGATATTTAAGTGCAAGCATATGATCTGAAGAGTATCTTCTTTACTAGTCATTTTGAGCGAGAATTTTTCGAGAATCGGGATGCGTCCTATTTTTTTTTTTTTTTAAAGAGTAATTAAGGAATGACTCGTGTTAGGGGTGACCCATATCCACCCATTTAAAATCTTCACGCTGCGTTGCGTTATTTTTTCCTTATTGGATAAAGCGGTAAATTGCCATCTCTTCCCTTGAAACCTAAAAACACGCGGCCATCTCGTACGCAGCAGGTAAATTGGCATTTCCCTTTCTTTAAGCTTAAATGTTTTCATTCCTTTTCTTTTTAAGCTCAAAAGCTTTCATTTCTTTTCTTTTTTATGGTATGCTAATGAAGGTTCGCAGTTACACACCCGAGTATAAATGGGGGTGCACGTACAACAGACCTTCAGAGACTCATCTTCGCCAATACTAGCCCATCCATCGAAATGGAGAAAAGCAAGACTCTGTTAAGATTCTCGTTGCTGCTGTGGTTGATATTCGCGGCTGCAGCGCTGAATGTCTTCATCTTTCCTTGTGATGCATCTCCTTCAACCGATAAGGTACCACCTATATTATTCCACCCACCGCCATTTACCAGCATTTTTTGAGATTACTATATATAAGATCGTCTTGAGATTGCTTATTTTCAAAAAGGGAGAGGCAGAACGTGACGTTTTACGCTCCTGATTTCATAGATTGCCTATGCTCTAATAAGGAATGGTATAAAATAAACGATTGAGCAGGGTGAGACGGAGGGTCATGGAGTCGGACAGAGCTTGGGGGAGGAGACGCCGGGACTCACGGACTACCCAGATCCTGGTGCAAACGACCATCACAAACCCCCGCCAACCCGAACACCTTGACCTCTGTGCTGTGTGTAGCCAGATTATATATGTGCACCCCTTGTGACATCATTTATGCCCTTATATATGTATGTTGCCTACAAATATGGAATAAAATGGTAAAATGATGTCTGTCGACTTTTTACAATTTATGTTCGTTTTCTTCTATCTCCTCTCTCTCTCTCTCTCTAAAAAAAACTTTAGGGGCATATATTACAAATCTATTCAAAGTTTAGGGAGCTAAATACCACGATCAGAGGATAGAGTGATGTAATTTTACTAACTTCCCCTAGAATTCATCGGGCGAATTTAACTAGACAAAATTGCTCACTCACGCTACATTTATTCTTTATTTATTTATTTTTTACACTCGATTTTAGTTCAACCCTTCATTTCATAACCGACTCTTCAGGGACGTGGGACAAAATCGTTGCGGGATCGTTCGAGCTTTTGTTCGCAGGTCAAATGTTCTTTCAGTGCAGCAATTAAAAGACTGAACAGCACAGTTGAAATGTTTACGCATATCTCATATCCTTTTTAGAGTGCATTTGTGGTCGAGTAATGGATGAATGAATCAGGTCTAGGCTGAGCGATAATCCATCCAGTCAAATCTCCATGCCACGTTCTGTTATTCCCATTTCAGATTGCCATCTGTTCTCTTGCAACCTAAAATATAAGATTTTCTCCTATTCAATTGGGCTCCCCAACCTTTAGAGTGAAAAATACACTATATAATTCACCGCCGATGAATAGTCATCATGGGGGAACTGCCCCTTCTGCTAGTCAAAAAGGTAAGTTGTTAGACAGATTAAAAAAAAAAAAGCTACATAATTTTTAAGGCTATGAAATTTTATTACAATTTCAAGGTGTTTTAAGAGGTGAAAATAATAATAATAATGGCTCACAATACTTATGATGGACAACCCCGCACCCGGTGAAAACCAAGACCACCACCATGCCCCGGACTACAAATGTGAAATAAGAACAAAACATAATATAACATTTTCTGGATATATAAGGTAGGTAGGGCTATTTTGGGTGTTGCATTTCGATAAAGGTCACCCTCATGTTGGTGAAAATGGGAAAAATGTTATGGGTTTGACAATTTCGCGGAAACATTAGAGAATGCGATAGTGCCAACAGGAGAGGCGATATGCAGAATGAAGGTTTATCTCCATCTTACATATATCCAAGAAATAATGGGACGGAAATTGGTAATCTTTCCACGCCAACAATCCAAACACTGGGCTACTACTAGCCTAGTCTAGTCACTCCTCACATAATAAGCACACAAACAGCTAGCTAGCAAAGCAGTAAACATATATAATTGAAGAGGGCACCACCACCACACATCTCTCTCTCTCCTCTCTCTCTCTCTCTGCTGGTGTGATTATTTGTTACGTGTATATACATAAATATGTGTGTAGAGAGAGAGAGAGAGAGCGAGAGAGAGAGAGAGAGAGAGAGTTGAGCTAAGCAGCGTGAATGGTGATCTTCATCCCGGCTTGACAGTGCAGGGGGAAACTGCAGGCGAAGAAGTTGGGGGCCCTTGCGGAGCTTGATTGGGTCACTCCCCCTCCCGTGCACTTCAGCGAGTGCTGTTGGGGACAAGGATTAAAGCAGTGTGAGCATTTACATCAATGTATAGTGATACCGCTGGGCAGGTGAACTCAAGGCCCATCATTCACTGGTTTGACCAAAATGAGATGCTGGGAAGATGAGACGCGGGTCTCATCCAGAAATCACTTTTTTCCCCCAAATAAAATAATAATAATAATAAAACATTAAAACACTACGAGGCATAGACTTTTCCGACCATGTAACATTGAAATGGGACAAAAATGATAATTTATGAATTCACTCTAAGGATTGTTAAATCTACTTTCTTCACACACCAAAAAAAAAAAGAAAAAAAAAAAGAAAAAAATAATGGATAGGGAATAGCGAAGGGGCATTTATTTACAGCCGCCCCCTCTTATCACCAAATAAAATTTCCTCCACCGACTGACTGACTCAAAAATTAATGGAAACACTTTGGCACTGAATGGGCATCGGACTTTGGCCCAAAAGTGCGTACACTCCGTCATAAAGGTTGCAGTATTCATATTCTAAAGTAATTTTTCATTTGCTACAGAAGGGCCCTTCATTTCTACTGTGAATAAGAGTAGGGTCAGGCCAGGGGCTTGCCAAACCATGTTTGGTGATCCAACTGAAAGTCACATCTACGAAAATAGAACAAACATTAAAAACTTATATGAAATGGCACCCACCATACCAGTCATACTGGCACAAGCCAACAAGTGTGTGTGTGTTATGAAAGTATGTGGAATTGGTTCCAGACTTCCACAACTTTACTCGCCATAGCTTTTTTCTATTCAAGAATGTGCCAAACCCATCCCATTGAGGAAATAGTGCGCTAATGCACATTAGGTTTGGAACAACAAACCTCTTCCTTGAGGATTTTTACGGCATTGGCGACTCCATCCTGAATATTGAACCGAAACCACGGAAAATGTCAGTTTCATAGCTCTAAAATGTTGAGGGAAGAGCCGACAATTTGCAGGAAATATTAACAACAAACAGTATTTGGCAACAGTAATGATATACTTTTGATCAACATGTTATCAGCGTGAAGCTAACATGGGCCAAAGTCACCTTTACAGCTAAATCTCAGCAACACCCGTATTTTCTACTTCACTGCTGCATATCTACTGAAAGTTTAAGGCCATAACATCATGTTTAGTTCGTAAAATGGAATAGAATACCTATTCCATAGAAATAAAACATGTAATGAGTAATATTTCCACAGAGTATTGGTGAAATAACTACTCTAATGAAGCATAAGGGGAATCAAAAATGAATAGACAAGGAATAGCTATTATACTTTTGATAATTGACAATAAGTTATTCTTCGTCTATTCTCCTTATGCTTCATGAAAGTAGCCATTTCACTTATGTTTCATGAAAATATTACTCCCTACATGTTTTCATGCAATAGGCATTCCATCCCATTTCATGAACCGAACATAACCATTTAGCCAACCAATAATTAACCGAGAAAAACCACTTGCTTTCAAATAAAAATGATGAAATGAGCATAAGGGAATCAGCTAAAGTGTTGTCAAAGGCAATAAATTAAGCAACCATTCTCAGCAGCAGAAATTAAGTCCAGAAATTTTAAGATTTAGGACACAGTCTAGACCCCTTGTATACTGTCCTCCAAGAAGTAATTTACCCTGACTTAACCATTTAGCCAACCAATAATTAACTGAGTACCCCAAGCAAGCAAGCACCTGTATGCACAAGGGAAATACAAAATCTCTCAAAAACAACTAAGGTTGGGTATCATTTAAATAAGGGTAGAAATTAATTCTTTGAAAGTTATCAACCCATTAAGGTAAATGGCATTTCACATCATCCATAGTTACCCTACTTGCTAAGTTCCAAATTTCCTTCATTGAAGAACCCAATGACACCAGTGGAAAGTTAGAAAGTGGGCTCCCATAAACAGTTGATATGCGGTAGAATTTACATCAAAATTGAAATCATACAAAAATTCTTTTCACACAATAGATGGTAAAATAACTCATGTTTTCCAAAAAAAACATGACTCTCTTGTCTAGATTTGCACTGGATGTGCTTCGAATTGGGCTTCACAAAAATAATGGATGGTAATGGAAAAAGCATGAATGATAACCCCTCACATATCTACCCACCTCTAACATTTCTTTTCTATTGGTGCTCTATTTCTCGTCACCTCAACCCTTGCTTTCATGACATTTGTAAACACAAAGTCTCATACGTACTCTCATGTCAAGTGCTAATTGGCCATATAATCAATTATCTCACTTGTTCTTATTTTTCTTGCATACTTGCTTACAATATTAGGTATTAACACACCATGACTCGTAGCCCCCTCACACTTTGCTATATGGATACACGCTTTAAACCAAATGGCATGAAGGCACATCAGGAGTTTATGGAACATAATAGAAGGTTGATTTGGCCCAAACATCAACACGATTGCTAAAAGAGTAATACCTCATGACCAATTATTTCTGCCATCTCTGATGCACGGGCCTTGACATGAGGAGATAGCGCAGAATTTATTGCCTTTGACAACACATTAGCTGATTGCCTAATGCTAATTTCATCATTTTTATTTGGAAGCAAGTGGTTTTTCTTCAGTGGTTCAGATGCAACTCCAAGCCAAAACATCCTCTCTGCCCAATAGAATTGATCCCGCATAAATGGACATATTACCTGGAACCCAACTAAACAATGAGAGTTATATTGACAAGGTATTCAATAGTGAAATCTTAAGCATTAAGTAGGGTTCAAATCTCAAGTGACCATTTTCTTTTCACTGACACCTACTGTGATCTAATTAAACAGGTCTTGCATTCACAGCTTTCTTGCTTTATTATTACCTTTTTATTTCATGTGAAAAAGAAATTGCACTAATGGGCACCAATGGTGTGACAATCCGGGCACAAAAAAAAGCTACAAAGATAAAGTATCAAACTAGCTCAAACAATCAACAAATTCCATAGTTATGACTTATAGCCAAGCACCAAGTTCTGCATCCACTTTTTTTTTCCCCTTAAAGATGGTTCCCATCAAAAAGCCTTTAGTTCCTTTATTTCCACACAGTCCAAAGAGTGAATACAGGAATCATAGAGAAACTTTCTTCTCTGCCCTCTTACATTTCAGCGGCTGCTTATTCCAATCAGGGGATAGAAAAATCTGAAATTGCTTTTAGTATTACTTGGCAGAGGTACTTGGTGTGTTTTGGGTTCCTGCTGGGTAAATGTTTTGGTGAGGGTTCTGTCACAGGGCATTGCAACCAATCAGCAGCAGGACCAGGAGAGACCAGTGAGGCCCTGGTCCCCTAAGCTCGATAACCGCATTAATATGTGAGTGATTTATTGGATAATTGGATTCCTCATGTAATTTTATTAATTTTTCTTCTTTCTTCAACATTTATAAATTCTTTAATCGTATTCGTTCTGCAACCGATTGAAAATTCTGGTTCTCTGCACCCTCAAACTGCAAAATTTCAAGCTCCATCATAGCTTACAATTTATTTGCAAGACCAAACTGCTTAAAGATCCTTCAATAGTGTAATGATCATCCATGATTATCAAACAGTTTTATTTCATTCAGTATTAAATTCTGAAGTATATTCTTTTTTCTGGTTAATTCTGAAAGATAATCATTCATTTTCAAGCTCAGTACTCCAGCAGTTGCAGTTTTCACTACTTTAAGTCCAGTTCCAAATTTTCCACCGTATTTAAACATATATCATCATTCATCAAAAAGATTTATAGAAATACTAGTCATGGAATTAAAATTTTGAAGGCAAACCAGTCAAAGTATACAAAAAGAATACTGGATTTAAAACTAAAGCCACGATGACAATATAAACTTTGAAAAAGAAAAAAGGGTGAAATCGCAAACAAACCTGTGGAATTCCAGCACATAGTGCGGCAGCAGTAGACCCACTGATTTTGTATCAAAGTGAAATGATTCAGAAATTCATCAAGGCAAGGTAACCACATCTTTAAGATAGAAAGATTGGCTGAAAGACTAGCAATTAAACAATCACCTGCCCCCGTGATGAACTGCAGCCACACATCTCGGAAACAGCCAGTTGTATGGTATGGTGCTAATTTTTACATGACAAAAAGACAGTCAATTTTCCGTAAAAAAGATAAAAATAATCAGATCTGCTCATAATCTAAAGCTTAGTAAGTATTCTATATTATAAGATGATTGCCATGTATATGACAATACGAACAGACAATATTGCATTAGCAAGATGAACGCACCAGGAAGATGATGCAGAAAATAAACCAACGTTCCATTAAACTCTACTCAGATCAGCAACGGAAATGTGATCCCAATAGCATGGCCCACTGATGAGCAACAAATTTCTCCAAAAAAAAAAAAAAAAAAAATCCTTTCCAACAGAAGGAACCAGAACTAGCAGACTCTTGAGCCTCATATTCTTATTCCATTTCGACAAGCTAAGGGAAAAAAATCCAATATTCACTGACAAACTTAGTGTATGTTAGACGCTTTACTGAAGCATGAACCAGTGTCTCTTGGCACATCTTAAGAAAATAGACTTTACAATTGGTTGATGGGGTTGGCTTTTCTTCAATTCTGTTTTTCTATCTTAGATATATATCTACTGGGCATCTTCAGCTCAACTATTCAATTAGAGGGAAATTTGTCTGCCTTCATTCTAATTTTTGTAAAGGGGTCAAATATTTTCCATGCAGAAGAGAAATCTAGAAAATTCGAGCATGTCAGACTATGTTTCCAGTGATTCTTAAAATTGATTGGCAAGCAATCAGAAGTAAACAATGTGTCCGAATATCATAAGTAAACAGCAACCAATCATAATTTGAGTGTGCACACAAACACAAAAACACAAGTCCAGTTTTCTTGTATATTTACAGTGCTAAATAGAAAATTCCATGAATTACAAAATGTAAAATTGTTTTCTAGATAATGGTTTCTTCTCTTCAGCTTTCTATCACGTCCAGTTTAAATTCAAATTACTCACCCAGAAAAGCAAACAAGCCGACCACCAAAAAGAAATATCTCATCTTCACTACATTGTCTCTGATCCAAACTGCATGATTCTTCTGATGCAATCAGTCGGACAGCCGCATTTAAAGGTTCATAACCAGCTGAGAAAAGGACAAATCTGTAACTTGTGATCTCCATAACAGTCTGTAGAACTCGAACAAATGCTAGAGGATTCCTTAGGAAACCCATGCTGCAGATAACAAATAGAAACCAAATTCAAGTAATGATGATGACAGATGAGAGTCCATGATCATCTTGTATAAATGCTTGTTATATTCTGATATTAAAATGGAAAAAAAAATTTCATAAAAGGTTTATATGAAGACAGCAAAGTTAGCACTTGCCTTCCAACAGAACTCAACCCAATGAAAATAGGTGGCATCGGCAAAGCACTGCCCAAAAAAGATTCTAACTTGTCATGAGCTGAACACAAGTTATGTTTTGTGTTAGGTAGCCTTGAAGATTGCGAAGCAGAAGTTTCTCTGCACCTGTTGCAAGAAAACTGCCATTCTATGGGAAGAAACCAGAAGCCGCAGATACGGACGTTTGGAGGCCAATAGTCTGTGAAAATAGACATAAGTAATAAAAGAATTTGAAGGTGGCGGCATGCAATATTTGATCTCCAAATTAAAACAATGTAATCTATTTTAGAAAAAAGAAGAGGCACAATCATTTTGATTTCTTAGTGTAGTCATATCTAAACATGAGAAGCCATTTCCGAGTCCTGCACTTCCACATAATTCCTTACTATACTGGTTTTTTTTTCCCCGGACGGACCCAAGGCAAATTTCGTTAATGAATCCAAAAACCCCATAGGACTGCAAACACCTCTGTTTTCCTTAATACAGTTTAATGAATAACCACATTACCTTATACCTACATAAAATGCTCACAAATAGTCAATCATGGAAGAAACCTGGTGCAAACAATGACATACATGTTCTTGAACATATGCACCCTTGAACATGTGAGTGTACAGGTTAAAATAAATAAATAAATAAATAAGAGCCTCCTAATGGAACATAAGAGCTTTAACTTAGTTTCTTAAGGCCAACATTTTGGAAAACCTAGAGGTCCAAGTGTTATCTTTAAATCCATTTTCTCGTAACTATAAGAGGTTTTCCAGCATTTGATGAAGCTCGGGTGATTTAAGGGGTTGCAAGAGAGCACTTGAAGCTACAAAGTGAGAAATATAGAGGTCTGAAATGGCAGGCAAATACATCTAACTCTTTTGTTTTTTTTTATTTTTTATTTTTAATGATAACAGAGAACATAGCAGAACTAGTCAGCTACGCCCCCAGTGGGGGAACTACAGGCAATAAATGGTTAGTGACCACAAAGGGTTATTTGCGCATTAGGTTTTGAACCAAGGACCTATGCTTCTCAAGGCACTTATCCCAACTTTCCCACTTTTTGAAGCACAGAACAGGAGAAAATCAAACAGTAAGGGCTTGTTTGATTGGCCAAATAAGGTCCAAAGTCTAAACACGGTCAGACATTTAAAAATTAAGACCATTTGATAACTCATGACATAACATCAGTGAACAGTGAGCACTAAATATAACATAAACTAACATAACATAGGATAGTTCATCATCCACGAATTCCAGTCAAGCTTAAGGCCTAGCTACAACACGATGTATATGCAGGTAACTTCCACTCATATTTTCTCATCATATAACATCAACCAGTCGACTCAATGTGGCAGCAATAAAATAAAATAAAATAAAAACCTCAAAATGTGAATCAACAATGTAAGAAGGAAAAAACAAGCATACCAGGGCATTCAACAACGTCTTTGCTAAATCCATACCTATTTCACCAAAATGGATATGCAAGGAATATACATTATTCCAAAATTCAAAAATATTTAATCGAACTAACTATTGTATAAATAGTATTGTCAAAAAGGAAGACGTAGTCATGGAAGGGCATTTCTAGATTAAAGTATCTTCTACGGATTCATGGAGCACTTTGATTCTGATCGAAGCAGCCTAAATGCAGGAAAGTGTCATAATTCTTTGAACTCCAGTTTAGAAGACAATGAATTCATGTCCTAATTCCTTGGTCTGCTGTTTAGAGAAAAATGGTGTCTCTCAGCACCTCAATCGCTTGGCCAAAAATGCTGCTTAATTCTTACTCCTGCATTTTCAAGCATTCTTGTCGGTTCTTATGGATCCTTACTCAGCAAGCATTTTAAAGATGTGAAACTCCCCGAGTAAGGATCCATGAAAACCGAAAAGAATGCTTGAAAATGCAGGAGTAAGAATTAAGCTGTTTGATATTTTAGTCAAGCCATTTTACAATATGAACTAGAATCTTACAGTAGAAGAGGAGATGAGCATCTATCATGCCAAGCAGGAAGACCAGTTACCGGATCCTGTTTCAATAAGGAGGCAATGTGATGGGTATCAAACAAACAGGGGTGAATTAGGGAAAAAAAAAAAATTGTCCTTCTGGAAAGTATTATGATGATTCATTCGAACATCCTAAATGCCCAAAGTTCTGTTTGTTAAATAGTAAATACATGGATTTGTAACAGACAACTTAAATATCAAAGAAAAATAAAAAGTCAAAGCACTAACATGTGAAGGGGCAAGGGCTGAGATATAAATTTGCACTTCTCCACGACCCCCAATCCTCAGTAAAAAGAGGCCACATCCAATGGATCACATCTTTCCAACAAACCTATTAACAAAATACTACAGAAATTAATTTCAAGTGCTTCTGAACAGTTTCTAAAAATGCATTTGAACCAATGCTGACATGTCAAATTTACAAGAAACAGCGATTCAGAAGCGTCACATGTAATCCTTTAGTATAGACATATGAAGTTAATATTTAAGCAGTATTTTTTATAGTAACAGAAACTATGAAAACTATTACCCAATGATGATGAGATACCTTTTCGAGAGGAGCTTCTTGAAGAAATTTGTACAAAAAAGGAAATTCTTTTTTGAATTGACGCTCAAATGATGAAGGTGCACTGAAAAGTAGGCCAACATATAAAAGTTACACACATCAAGCACAGCACTAAAAAATCATATGTTACTTGAGGAACTTGTGAGGCAAGATGCATAGGCTAATATTTTTGGTTTTGTGAGCGTCTGTGTGTGGACGCACGCGCACGCATGTGAATATTATTTAATCTTATTTTTGGAATGAAAATGAAGAGGGAAAGAGAGAAACTCTCCTCTTTCCGTTTTTGTCTTCCTTGCCTTCATCTGCCTCCACCTATCTCTTTCCCTTTTCTATTTTTGTGCGTTTCTCCATATTCGCTTGCAAATTCTCTTCATTTAATTATAAGGTTTTCCTAAGATTACCCATATAATGTAACATAACATCAAATAATTATTTTATATGCTCATAGACTATGGGCATAGAAGCAAATCATCATATTGAGGAGGCAATAGAGAAATTTATTATTCTTCCATTTCTATACATATAAATTTTTGGACAAAGCAACCTTCTCGACACTGAAGTTGCACAATAAAAACCAAAAACAGTTCAAAATCTGAGAAGTGTTGGTTATGCACTTGTTTTGAATTTGATCTCACATTTATCCTTTAACTTCTAAAGGATGATTAAATAAGTAACTTGTACAGAGACATAAGATGTTGTGTAGAGTCTATCATTACAGCTTCATCCAAGCAGATTCAAAGAAAGCTTAGAACAAGACTCTCAAGCCTTGGCGAAATCCTTAACATGCTAGGTGAACACCTTGAAGGAGAAGGGGGAATGGAAAAAAAAAAAAAACACTTTTTAAACTGCATGTATTTTCTGCTTGGACAGAGTTCAGGAAACGGTAAACTATTCATTTTTCAAAGAAACATTTACAAGTACGAACAACTGTAGTTCATGCAATCATAAACATAATATATTGTTCATCAGATTAATTAGATGTTTTGGCTTTTCTAAAACTCAGGGTTGAGCTTAGTATCAACACTCATAAAAATCAAGTATGAATAAATGTACATTATTCACACTAAAATATTGTGAACTATTTATAAGTTCTCTTTCCTCATAAGTTGTTTATTTTTTTCAATACCCATCATAAATATACTTATCATTTACAATTACCTTTGCTTCTAGATAACTTGTGTCATATCATTACACCTAATGATGCACCTTAAATTTTATTTGTTCTGATAGTGTTCTTATTCCATACCCTAGCTTCCAAATAATTTTTTTGTCCAAAAAGAAGACGGAAAGATCCATTTTGTCTAACAAACATTAAAAATATCCCTTGCCTGTATGGAACAACATAAGGAGCAGCAACAACACAGCGAACACGGAAAAGTTCTGCAAGACTCCATCCTTCCTATGTCATCATGCAAATGACATCTTTCAGGACACTCCCAAATTTCCAATATTTCAGTTATCAGAATATGCACGGTCATAAGATTTTTTTTTTTCCCCCTCGACCTATATATATGGAAATGGCCATTATTTAGTGATGTTTAGGCCCTAGCACAGGTGAAATCAATACAGTCAAGGCAGTCTTGCACACTTACATTTTCTGTCCAATGTAATGTATCAATGCGTGCTCAAGACATCAACTTGATATCTAGATTTTATTCATAAAAAGCTGCATATTTTTTCATTAATGTTTAAGTCAAAAAAAATGTACACTGGTAATCCCTGAAGCATCGTCCAAATATCCATAGATATTTCGACATTAAAATTTCAATATAAATTTAAATTTTAAATAACAAATTTTTTTACAAACAGTTACTAATTTAGAAGTGATACTTCCATCCTATGATGTCAACCTTTCTGAAAATAAATATTTATAATTTAACGAGCAATACCAATGCAAAGAAATTTATTGCAAGAAAATCACCATCCACACTTGGTGCATGTCCAAAGATTCTTTCAGCAAGAAACAAGCACTCCTGCCTATGTTCACTGTAGATATCCCTTTTCTTTTGCAAAAAATATAACTCTGGTGATCCTAAGAGGGGAGGAAGAAAAAAGAAGAAGAAGAAAGATTAGGATCTCACCAAAATATGTAGTAACCTTACTCTTCTCTCCATACAAAACCCATAACCCCCATAAAACAAGTAAGATAACCAAACCTGCAGTGTCGTGATCCTCATGAGGAGAAAGAACAGGAGGTGATGAAACAGGAAAGTAATCAACATTCTTCTCAATCAAATTTGCAATTAGATTCTGCACGAAATCCAACAAATCAGAATGGTAGCACATTTTTTGAAAATCTACAAGGATATCAGATAAGATTCCTTACTCTCCCCTTCAACGTCTAAATCAGATGCACAATGAATTAATGCCCCCCATCAAAGAGCGCGCCAGATTTTGTACCATTCCAACTAGGCTTATTAATAATGTATCCTATTTTTCTTACATTGCCTCCTTTTTTGTTAAGGGAGGGATTTATTCATAACAGGTTTTAGACTATATGAATAGTCTTCACTTAGGATTTCAGAGTACATTTTTTTCCCTTGAAAATGAGGGAATTTTAAGCAGAGAACGAAAGCAATACACCATAAAAGGAGCTGCCATGGTAATAAACAAATAGAGAAACCCATTCAGCTGAGGCACCAATCTTGTGCCTTAAAGGCATATTTGGTCGATCCAAAGAGCACACTTAGTCAAACAACAGCCGAGCTGGTGGCCAGACATCTCACCTTCTGACAATTTATTTTTATTTATTGTTTTCCTAAGAGCAGCTGTCAGGGGGGGCCCATCCATGTTAGACAGAGTTCTACTCAGTGCCTCACCCACTGGATCCCCAGCATTTGTGTAATCCAAAATGAAAAGGTTATAACATGCAGTGGCTTGCTGGTGTTTTCTAACCTTTTTGAAGTGCTCCAACTAAAATCTCTTAAACAGTCCGCATTAGTACAAGACGAGTTAAAAGTATACAATAGGTAGCACATTATCTTTGGTCCATACCTCATGAGCTGAATGAGTGATTAGAACAACACGGTATTGTGTCTGGTCGCAAGCAAAAGCTGCTGCTATAGCCTGCAGATAATGACGATATTAAAAATCACAAAGCCAGTAAAAAGCTATATCTGTCAGCAAAAAATCATTTTTGACATGAAAGAAGTCCGGGTTTTTTTTTAAAAAAAAATTTTATTGTTGGTAAATGAAATGAAAGAAGTCTGTTCAGGAGGAATCAGAACAAAACTTATTTTGGTAGCAATCTTCATGTCAGACCATTTTGAAAACCAAAACACAGAAAATGGTGATTATTTGAATTATCAAAAGCAAGAGGTTCAACAACTCAAGAACACGTGACTAAAGTTTAAATATAAAAATACACAGGATATAAAGTTCAAAAGTAAAAATACTCATTTGAATTACAACATAAAAAGATTAATCAGGGAATAAATAAAAAACTTCCTACTTCTCAGTGTTGGAGAAGTTGGAAAGCTAAACTGAAAGACAGAAAGAGAATCAGCATCTGCACCTAATTCCTGAATGACTTTCCATGGAATTAGCTACAACTAGTTTTTGAGTGTGTTCATCGCAGAAATTAAGGGACGACTTTCATCATAATATGAAAATGCAAAACGTATGTGCAACTGAAAATGTCAGTTCATAGTAGGAGAAAGAGAGAGAGACGAGAACGTACGGCGATGGGATAAACGTCACCTTGAGTCCCGAAGGCCATGAACACAGCCCTAGGGTTGGTCCTCTCCGGCTTCGTCGTCTCCATAGTTCCAACTCGGGACCTTGTGTTTTGCTAGGAAATGAAAGGAATAATACGGCGTTAAATTGGGTTTGCTTGAGGGGGCAAGACGCCACTGTAGCTCATGTCATTATGTCTAGGCATGTAGTTTTAGATTTTTTGTATTGGTGACGGTTCTCATAACACTACGGAACGCACGCTTCTCACCCGCGTATTATCTCAACAATTTCGTGGGGTGGCTAGCTATTTTTGTGATTTGGCCGACTTTAAGGTAATCAGTTCCCCCTATTTTAAATTTTTTTTTGACTGACATTTTGAAACACTGATCCAAGTGCAGCCTTTTCTGGCCCCCCGTAGACTTTAGCTGCATGTATTATAATTATGGATTGCGCCAGTAAACCTATTTTATTTTAATATTGATTTTCCCCCCCCCCCTTTGAAGATGGATATTGCCCTTTTGAAATTGATCTATATGATTTCTGTTCAGACTTATGCATGGCTTGGTATATGTGAAGAATATCCTTTTTACAAATACACCTCCTCAGGGGAGGACGGTAAGTCGTCCTAACCCCATAAATACATGTGCAGTGCAAATTTCAAGCTCTCTTCAACCTCTAAAGGTAACTGTGTGGAAGCATGCATGCCTCAGAAAGTATCAATTTCTTGAAAATACCTGTACTCCAAGGATTTGTATCTAATGCGTGCACCTTCAGCAATGTATGTACCGGCAGTGAGTGAACTCGTTGTGATGTTGCAGACAAAGGTTTTGCTTACAACCCTGTTCTCCCCACCCCATATCCATATATCAAAAAAAAAAAAAAAAACAACAACACAGGGAAGCATCCTAATGTTGTAGCTGGAGGACCTCTTTCTTTTCTTTTTCTTTCCTCATGATAATCCTCATGTGGAAATATCAGAATGATACTCTATCACTGGCTACCAGTATCATGCTCAATTTTCTGTTACTTCTGACTACTTTCTTTGGATCCTTATTGGGTGTGCAGTGAAATGGAAATTGAGAAGAGCCGGCTACTATGCGTACTTGATGAGAGCCTTTATTGTTTACAGAGCTATATCTGCGGTCCCTTGTTTTATATATATATATATATATGCCCCTTGAGACAAAGTCTCTGGTTTATTTTGCAGCTCAAACCATGTGCTTCTCAAAGCCCTAGAGAAGTAGCCAATGCTAAACGAGCAAACGGACCCGTGAGGATTAGTAACCAGACAGAAGATTTGTCATGGTTTGAGTTTGGAAGGTTCCTCTTTGCTGCCTTCTCACACACGTTGCTGATTAGTCACAATTATTCAGAAAATAACAATATTGGCTAATGCATGGTTTGAAGTTTTGTGCCTTAAAATTCCAACTTTAGGTCTTAATTGAACTCGTAATTGCGGGTTTCATTTTGAAGGTTTATGACACCGAGGGTGCATATTTCGTCGTCCCCCTCTACTTCATATTCTCCGTTTTGCACTTGGTTACATTATCCATTCAATGAATTGCAATAGCGCTGATCCAAAAGAGAAGAAAAAACAATGCGAAATAAGGCAAGTAAGGGTAGATCTTGTCATTCTTCGGGAATATACAAAAAACTTATATTAGAACAAAGCAAGCAGCAAAGGCAACAAATAGTCAGGCATCTGCAGTGCAAAATTGTGATTCATACATTAGGGTGGGACTCTGTACGATGGCTCAATCATTTTCAAGATGAACAAGTTCCCCTTGTCACCTCTTGATATTCTGTGAAAGAAAAAAGCAAACAAAACTTTATGACTTACAGCTTATAGTAGATACAATTATTAGAGCAACTATAGGTAAAGAATACAACACCCCACCTCCCTAGCAGAAACCGGACAATCTGAAAGCACTAGATATAAATACTGGGTCTAATAGCCTAATTGCATTTTCCTTTTTTTTGTTTTTCTTGTTGAAATATAGGATACCTTCAACTACGCTTCTGGCTTTCGAACCTTGCCAGTTTCTAAGAGTACCAAATAATTTGTGGGGCATTGTTTGATCTAACAAACGAAGATCATAACTTGTTCCACATGGGTAAATGTGAGATTAGGCTCACTTGAAGAGCGCACAGTTAAATGCACCCTAGTTTTCTATGCCTATAGAGCATTCACCATTCTAGTCAAAGAAAGATGAGTCACCCTCAATGTTACTATACCTGATATTATTCTATAGGCCATACAAAACATAAATTAAATCACGAAAAGCTAAGATTTTCAGAATTTTATGGGGATCTAGGAAGGATATATATCACCAAGACTGTTTGAAACAACTAAAAATTTCAACATAAACTTTAGGTGGGGCCTTTGAAATCATCAAAGTTCATAAGAGTCATAGAAGTTATACAGAATAACTCACCGCAATTCTTCATCCAAATATGTTATTTCCAATTCACCACGAGCTCTATCTGGTGCCTTCACAGGTATCTGTAGACCACAGCAACATCAAAAACATATTTAAGGAAATTACTCAACAGAATATCAAAAGAAATGCAAATATATAAATGACTCATCTAAAACCTAGATAATTGAGAATGCATTCCTAGGTTTGTTCTTTGAGAATCCTCAAAAACCATTCTTCTGTGACATACAAAACTTGCCAGCTCATATTACGGCAAATATTTCCATGACTTCAATCTTTCTCTAGGAGTGATTTACAATGATGCATTGTAAGCATGTATACAGAATCTGAAAAGAAGAAAATAACTAGAGTGATATGATGAAATGAGAGTCTATTGGTGATGTCTTGTTTTTTACCAAAACATGATTAATCCTTTTGTTGGCGCCTCATGTTCACTATAATGTATTTATCTCTCAGATTAGCCTAACTCATTCAAAACCTGAATTTTTTTGTCATCCAACGGTCACCTCCGATCCCCAATAACATTCCATGAAATGTTTAATAGAGTGAAAAATATGATAAGAGGAAGAAAGTAAATTCTAACAATTCTTATTTAACAGTCCCATCACTCTTGCCACTATGATCCTCTGATGATGCCCAATGGCATCAGTTTCCTAGAATCATGATGCCCAGAAGAACAATACTCACATTTCGTATACAATATTAAAACGTCCCACTCCTAGGAGAAAGAGGTTTACACATTTGATTTAATCATTGATGTTACGATAAATAGATAGCACTTCCGAAACTGCCTTTTAAGTTGTAAAATTTGAAAAAGTGCCCACTAATAAAATTTATATTGTATTCAAAAATTTTTCTTCATTATATTGTATTGAAATTTAACTTAAATTGCACAAGAACTACAGCCACATTTTCTTTTTTCATTTAACATGTGAAAATTTTTATGTCGTAGCAGCCTTTTCTTATTTATTATTTGCTATTCCATCTTTTTTTTTTTTTTTTTTCCTTTTTTGGGCACATTGGCAAGTACTCGTGGTTTTCCCAGCAGCTTTACGGGAAAATCCCTACCTTTCAGTTTTTCCTGAAAACATGACTAAAGAGTAAACTATTGAGCTTGGCAGCACAATAATCATTTTGCTTCATCTAAAGATATCCTCAAAGAGCCTTCAATCAGAACAGGCATGGGTCTTTGGAAACATGACCAAACCATCCCATCTCAACCTTCTCTTATACATTTATGGATCAAAGATAATCGTTGTTTAAAGTCCTTCCTAGCCCTCCTTTTCATGGATCTCAAAATCCTCATTTATACCAAGAACTTCATGTTCAACATCGTTACTTCATCTATCCACCATCAAACAATTCAATGTATAATTAAAATAAAAAAGATCACTTTGGAAATGGGTGGTGCCTGTGAAACTGTCTAAATAAATTACACAAAAACGCATTGATGAGCATGGAACCAAGCCGTGATGGTTGGAAATTATTTAAATAGGAAAATGAAATTCTGCATGTGTGAAACTTACCAGCCCTGCAATCTTGAAATAATCAAATTTAACAGCCACCTTATTTGAACTCAGAGGTGTTAAGTCTGCTGTAACCTACAGAAAATTGATTCAAACTTCATTGTAAATCTTAGTACACTCAATTTCTCACAATGAAAAATATCATGTGACTCAAATTTAACTTATAGCAAATTATCGACAAACCCACTTCAATAGCAGCTTTGAAGGATTGAATAATTAAAACAGAAATACATTGTTGATGTTTGGCACTGCATACCACCAGCCAAAATGTAGAGCTGCCTCACAAGCTCCCATTACCGTGACTCCCTAGTAAGTATTAATATTGCTGGGTCCTGTTATTTTGGGACACTGCAATCCACATAGACAAGTACCCATGCAGCAGCAGAATAAAAAAAAGTCTTCAGCTCCCAACCCAAAACCGACACAAATGCAAGAGAAACAGTCGCATCACAAAATTATACTCTTGACCTTGGTTATCAATCATCAAAATGTTTGTCAACATGCCAGTATCTGATTTTATAGATGGCCGGTCTCTAATTCTTGATTCATTTGTATTTAAAGGTGCACATTGTTCACTGTAAGTAAGAAATGGGGAGGGTTGTATAACGAGATGTTTGAACAGAAAACTAAGAACTAAAATAAAGGATCCATCTGTAGCCAAAATAGTCTACAGCTATTACGAAATTTGTTTAATGCTTCTTAAAATTATTTCATCCAAGGGAAAGTTTAATTCAAAATAATAATAAAAACATATTGTGACAATTTAAATAGTAGAACCTGGTTAAAAAATGGCCAAGACTCCATATTTTGCGCCCGAAGTGTATCCAAATTGATGGCTTGGTAGTTCCTTCTTGATCTTAGGAATTTTGGCCTCTGCCACAATGTCACTTGAAGCATATATTTAATTCATACAAGCACCTTTTTAACTCATATATAAAGAAAAAAATTAGTAGCGGAAGAAGAGAATCAGTATTAGCTCATCTATTCAAAATCTTGAAGAATTAAAATGTTCTCTTACTATAATAGAACATTCTCAACCACCCTAATGGGTACCCATTTTGCTGACCTTGTGACAAAAAGCATAGTTAACTGTTGCCTTGTCACCCTAATATGCTCCGTAATCTCATGAATCATGACCATTGGGGTAAGATAGCAATGCATTCTATCATCTGAGTTATAATAAGAAGAAAGTTCAGCACACCTCAATTTGCAAGATTGATCTTGAAGTTGTGTAAATGAGCTCCCACTTCCCATCTAGTAAATTAGATTTAAGTGGCTCCTTTGTCGGATTGGCTGCTTCGAGTTTCCGCGCATTCTAATCAAGAATGAATGCCGACTTTAGAACAAAAAATATATAACGACAACGAAAAACACAGAAACATAAGAATCTCTCTCTCTCTCTCTCTCTCTCTCTCTCTCTCTCTCTCTCTCTCTCGCTCTCGCTCTCTCTCTGTGTCTCACTCATGCGTGACAGACCGGCCAAGCGACAAACAGTGCAAGTTAATTGTTTGGCGCCATCTCCTCTTTAGATTTGCATAATCTCCACATTTAGCGATTGCCATCGAAAAATGAAAAAAAAAAAAAAAAAAAAACAGAAAGCAAAAGCAAAAAAGAGAACCAACCCGATCGACGAATAGCTGGTCATCAGCCGAGGCGTCGGCGCCTCGATCGAGGGGGGAAATAGAAAGGAGGAGGTCCTTCTTGAGGGATTGAGCATCTTTAGGGTTGGTAAAGAAGGCGGGGAAGAAAGAGACCTTGGTGGTCCATCGGGAGGAGGAGAAGCGAGGGGCGGGGGTTGACGAGGAGGACCGTAAGCTTGCAGCAGCGGCGACGGTGGGAGGAGGAGGAGCGTGGAGGAGTGAAGAGGAGGAGGAGGAGGCTTGAGTGTGAGAGGCGGCGATGGAAGTTGGGAAAGCGGAAGAAGATAAGGCCATCATTTCAACGGAGGTTTGGCCTATCTATCAAAGGAGGGTGCTGTGGCGCGGTGCACCATTTGTTATTTCAAGTGATTGCTTTATTTGTTTGTTATTTTATCATTATATCTACACACACCAGCGGCTAGCGTTCAGTTGAAAACAGTTAGATTTTTTTTTTCCCCCAGAAGACGACTTAAAAGGTACCATTCAATTAACTTGTCGAATTTGCCTCCCCACCCCCCCCACCACCCCCCCCCCCCCCCCCCCCCCCCCCCCCATGTAATTATAAGTGAATAAAAAATGAGGGTATTATAATAGCATATGTATATCTTTAACATAATCTTCACGTTAAAAATAACTACGTGATAAAATTTATATGATTTTATATTATTATTTAATTAAAATATTACTAAAAAAATAACACACATTCTAACATGTCATTGAAAATTATATGAAGAATATACATATATTATTATACTCTTTTTTATTCATATCAGTCTGAGACCCACTGATCCGATATATGAAAAGGCACGAAAAATAAAAAGGAAGTGGAATACAACGCCCTTGATTTCATTTACTTGCGCCACAATTACCAAAAGAAGTGTCTCATTCTTTAGGATCTCATTTTAGCTTGTTTGTTTATAAAAGCCCAGTTTCCAATTCACCACTCGATTTCTACGTTAGAAATTGTAACATTTTCTTTTTTCAAGTATTATTATAAACAAACTCGAACACTTTTTTTTAAAAAAATAAAATAAAATTCAGAACACTTAAGAAAAAAAAAAAAAAAAGGCCTTTCCAACGAGTCGAAACGAGCAGCTATTGCATAAAAAGCTTTGCTTTTTAGAAATGAAAAGTTGGCAGTCTATATAGCTGAGAATAGAAAATCTACGAACAAGAAATTACTTTGGTACAGCTTTCTTACTTCTTCCCTTGTTTGGATTGCAAATGAAAAAATAAATGTATAAATGTCAAAGGGACATCCAGGGAAGAGTCGGACCTCTCAGCTCAACAAATACTGCCTCACATAACATTGTTTTTTACTGTATTAACAAAAATATTTTGTATTCATATCAAAACAGCAAGATAAAAAAGAATTTTTGACAAAAACGAATTGATTAAACACCACCCATCTGACAATTACTGGGTGGGTGGGTAATAAACTCAATACCTTTTGCGCAGGCCAATCAGACCAACCGGCCAGCATAACCACAAAACAATCCCCCTATGCTGTAAATTCCCTGGATGAACATCTTTACAGTAAAACAAAAACAAAACATGCTTACTGTACCATTAGGGCATCCTCTCATGGGTGGAAAGTAAAGGCAATTGGATTGATCAGCCAACCGAAATGCCAGCCACAAAAATAGTCATTTTCCTTTGCTGGGAAAGCAAGGCCCTTCATCTCGTTGCGCTGAGGGAATAATGTGCGGAATGACTTCAAACTAACTCCTCTGAGTTGAACTTGTTCCAGGCTTCCTATTTTAAATAATCAAGATGCAAGCTCCAAGCTAAGAATAAGCCCAACAAATTGGATAAGAAATACAAGTGTATGTTAGTCTCTTTATTACCGTTTTTTTGCCTGTTTAAAATTTCTTCCACCCCTCGCTCAGATTTAAGGATTTGCCATTTCTCTCTGTTTCCTCCCACACCACGCGATATATTTCTATCTAGGACTGTTTGCTTTGTCCCTAGGGGTTAAACTTCATAACATCTGGTGAGACAGGGTTCCTTTTCTTATCTTATGATCATATCCAGCAAGACTGGAATCCTTCCTTATGTAATCTTAGCTGGAAGATTATGCTGTTTTGATTTACCCCTAACATATCCACCGCAAATAAATACAAGGGCTCATAGACATCTAGGGTTAAGGATTCCCCATCTCTCCCTCACACAATCTCTCACTGCTCTTCCGCTTTTCTCTACAGAATTTTTGCGAGTGGCTTGTCCCAAGGGCAAAAGCTTAGGGGTATCCAATGAGGCCCAAGGGCATGTCTTATGCAATGTTTGTTCCATTCGTTTAGCAGTTTGTAGGTGTATTTGGAGGACTTCTCATCCACCAAGCGGAAACTTCTTATCCTTTTTTCAACAAAATCTCCTTTGATGATTTTTTTTTTTAAAAGAAGTGAACTATGAAGGGAACAAATAGAAGACTCCTGAGTAAAAATGTTTTTGATAAGAACAAGTAATTAAACATTGAATTCTCTGAACTGATTAATTTGTAATAAATTACCTTAAGGAGATCAAACACCTTCTCTGCAATGTATTTTTGTTGAAGATTTGCACCTTTTTGCTGCACCTTATCTGGATGGATGCACAAAGTTGCTTTTCTATAAGCCTTTTTAACTGAAGCACTGGTAATCAAATCTGTTAAAGAAACAGGTTGCCAACCACATTCTGGCCAGAGCACCTGATCAATAAAGAAATAAAAGGAAATCAGTTGGTATAAAAAGTAATTTAGACACTTGCAAAAATTAAGAGTTCTACCGCTCGTATGGTTCGCGAAATGAAATGAAATAGGTATTCCATAGAAATATAACATACAAGGAGTGATATCTCCTTGAAGTACAAGCGAAATAGCTACTCAATGAAAACCAAATGGACAAGTAATAGCTATCACCAAAGGCCTATGGCATAATAGCTATTACTTAACTATTCACTCATGAGCTTTGAAAAGAGTTATTTCTCACACTTTTCATGTTATATTTCTATGGAATACCTATTCCATTCTATTCATCAAACCAGACGAGTAGTTACTCTCATTATTACACAGTAAATACAATATTTTGTTCTAAAACATGAAATAAATATTTGCAGGAAGTACTCAGAAAAGGGAAGCACATGCAATGAGCAGTAATTAAAAATGCAAAATCGTCCAGATACAAAAACTGTCTGGAAGCCCTGCAAACAGATAAACACTTATAGCAGAGCTGCCAAGTTGCCAACCAGACCCTCTGATAGTCAATAATAGGCAGCCCTGAAAACAGCCCAGAAGGGTAAGCCAATTACGAGGCAAAAAAGGAAGTCATCTCTGGTTGCTCTGAAGCTCAGGCAACCCTCCCCGGAAGCATAAGAGCACAAACGCAAAGAAGGAAATCCCCTCCAAAATCCTCTCCGAAACATGGAAATGGTAATTGGAAACCCAGTCATTCCCCTCCAACCAAATACCCCACATAACTGTAAACATTGCTGCTGTTAATAATAGCCTGGCTTTCTTTGGCTGACCCAAATACTCCTAATATTATTAGCGATAAGAAAAAGTGATATAAGGCAAGGTGATAACCTAATGTTTTTATTTTGTGTGATTAGGCAATAACCTAATATTATTCTTTTGTGTGATCGTTTTGGTCGTATCCATCAGTTCTGCAGTCTTCAAGTTATTAGAATTCTGGAACCAATAGAAATTTCAAGGGAACAAAAACCCTTGTGAAGTATAAAAAGATGAAATAAGGGCACTGTGGAGCACAGACAAGCAACAAAAGCAAGGCGGTGACCCAATAATAAAATCTGACTCTCACACCCAACCCTGTATTAAACCAGAGGAAAATCGAAAAAGGATAGCTAAGAAATTAATTCCCACGGGTTTCCATGACTTGCTTGCGACCAAGCTCTTAGCATTTTACCTATTCTCCTGCAAGCCGAAGTTATTTCGATGACCTTGTGCCAGAGAGAATCAACCTCTGGAAGCTTAAATGAACTTATAAATATTCAACTTTTTTGGTTTTCCACTTGTTAAATGAGAGCTTTACGCATCACGGAATTACACAGAACTTGGTAGGTCTAATTACTTTTTTATGCTGTTTTTATCCGTACAGTTGAAATTTATAAAAATTAGTTACATGATTGTTAGAAGCCCGAACCTCAACAGGGATTGGCCCAGCAGAGCGGCTCATTCCCAACGCATATAGGTGACCAAGTAAAATGGCACTTTTTTTTCCCCACCCTTGGGGGGGGGGCAGACAGAGTAAACAGACTGATACTTTTACTATGAGCAGTAACTTTGCAAATCTCTGAATTAATATGTTAGGGCAACCATCAAGCTGATGACAGGACCAGTGGATTAATACAAGGAACTGGCCAGCTGAGTAGAATCTTAGGACTAATAAACTGCACCCAGATGTCATCACTGTAAGGAAAGAGATTTAAGCCCACACCCACAGGTCGCAAATTAAATGTAAGAAAAGAAAGCAAGGTCAATGCAATAGAAGATGTACAGAATAAAGGTAATGAAAAAACCATACATATTGCATTGTGGAAAGTAAAGCACGCAAATTTCCTTCTTTCCCAGCAGCCCAGCGCTTAATTTCAACATCGAGTGTTTCGGCAATCCTCTGAAAGCATCGAATATAAAGATTACAGAAATGATAGAAACTAAACTTCAAACATTACTCTTAGCATTTCTTTCAAATTTAATGTGGAGTAGTTTACAACGGAGAAAGTAAGCTTCAATATAGAAGGGTAAAAAACGAATGGACGAAAAAACAGAAAACCCATGCATCCATATAAACAAAAACAGAACTCAAAGAGAAACTATAAGAGCTCACATGTCTCTCAGCTTGATCCCTCTGTGTTTGAAGGTCTCGTTCATTCTTCTCAGCTAACGCTTTTGCCTACAACAAAAAGTGTAAAATGAAAGCGCATATATACATTTTAAGGTTTAAATACAAGCATTTAGAAGAGAACTGGCTATGCACAGGATACAACAAAAAGCAGGCATAACAATCAATAAGGGCGGGTGGCAGGAAAAACAGCTGTGAATATCTATAGACTTGCTTTCCTCAGGCATAAAATTCTGGGGCATTTAAAATTTTTTCTTGGAATCTCTTGGAAGTGGGGAGAATTAAATTTCCCTTAACTTCACTTTTCACTATTAAATGTCACAAGTAACCATTTCCAATCAAAAAGAAAAATGGAGGTCCAAAATAGTACCAACTAGAAGAAAGAAACTTTTTAAAAAAACGGCCAAAATTGATTGAAATAGAAAACAAATACAGAACTAATTGTATGGAGAATAACCTAATTATTTTTCCAAAGAAAAGAGCGTCACTTTTCTCCTCATCCTCTACTCCCCACAAAGTGTAAAAAACAGGAGAAAATGAAAATAAATAAATAAAGGTAACCGGCAAAGTGATAGTGTTATACCAGAGCTTAAAAAAGGCACTATAAAACAGCAGCAGCATGCAGTAGCTGCTACTAGTGTGATTTTTAATCACAAAGCTACCTGGTCATGTAATACTGCGAAAAACTACTATCTAAAACACTAGTTTATTCATTAAGTATTAGACAAATGGAATCCTCCAGCACAATGGCAGAAGCCTCAAACCATCAAGCCCACAAGTGCATGTTCCAGTCCTGAGACCAGCAACTCCTACATAAATACTAAAGGTCAGAACTGTACCTAGACTTTACATCTTGCGAAACATCCCGTGAACAACAGGACCTTGGGTAAAGACCTTATACAACTTAATTCATCAAGCAATGCTGAAACAATAAGCACACACACAACCCTAAGTCCAAGGCTAGGAGTGAAAACCCTAAAGATGCTAAAGGTTAGGACCATCTTTAGACATGCGAACAGTGAAAAATGCACAGCAGGAGTAACACAAGGTAATACCATTCCTTTATTTTATTTTATTCAATGCAGCATCTAGTCCCCTTTGATCTTTCATGAAGTGAATGTTCTTGAACAATTCTTTCTAAGGAAACATGGGCTAATGGAATCTTGACACAAAAAGTACATACTGCACGCTCTTGGGTCCTTTGATGGCGTTCGAATCTAGATCGTCGTCTTTCTTCAGTTTCCCCTTCAACTTCTTGAAAATCATTGGACGACGGAGTAGCTTTTGGGACAAAATTGGCATCATTAGAGAGAGGGGAGAAAAGTATAAAATTCTCACTGAACATACAGAATAACGAGTCTCAGAGATAAAACCACCTCCAAAAATTGAAGTAAGGTCATCAACAATATTTGCAGTTGAAGATGCTTTCCGGATGCTAGAAGAGGCACCAGCAGATGTCCTCCTTGCTGCTTCAGCCCCTTGCTTGTTCTGGGATTGCGTATCAAACGTAGACTCCTCACACATTCATTCAGAAATAAACATCACGGGATCAAGGAAACAATTCAAATAAAAACAGGAAATCTTTGGTTCTCACCGACGAGTTAGTCCTTGGTCTTGGTGCACTACTTGGCTGAGCACCCATACTGAAAAACGATTCAAGATCATTCCCATTACTTTGTTGGTTTGCTCTTGCAGAAGAAGCAGCCCTCTCTTGAGCCTCCGCCGCAGCCCTTTTTCGAGCTTCTGCAGCAGCCCTTTCCACAAAAGCTCTATCTGCTCTAAGCCGTGCTTCAGCCTCAGCCCTTGCATTAGCTTCTCTTTCTCGTGCATCCTTTTCCCTCACTTCTGCATTTTCCCTACCCCTGGCATCTGCAGCAGCCTTTTCTGCTCTTCCCTTTGCCTCTGCTGCTAACCTTTCACGAGCTTCAGCATGCGCTCGTTGAACTGCAGACCTTCCTGCACGTTCTCGGGCTTCAGCATTTGCTTTCTCAACAGCAGCCCTCTCAGCTCTTTGGCGAGCCTCAGCAGTTGCTCGCTCACGTGCTTCCCTAGTGGCCCTGTCCACGGCCTGTCTAGCCTTTTCCCTTTCCCTCTCAATCTCTCTCACCCTCTCCTTCTCTTTCTCAAGTCTCTTTTGTTCTCTCTCTTCTTCCCTTTCCCTCTGTTTCTGTTCCAGCCTCTCCTGCTTTTCTCGGATTGCTTTCTCTTGAGCATCTTTTACGGATGTCTCCTCTCTTTCAAACGGGCCAGCTCCTTTACTTCTAGAAGCCTTAACATTTTCTCTCTCCCTTACTTCTTTTGCATGCCTGAATTTAGCCTCAGCTCTATCCATGGCCTCTTTCATAGCAGCGGCAGCTGAATTTGCTTCCACTTCTTCAACAGAAATAGCATCTCTGTCTTCATCAACATCATTTTGGGTACCCATGGCAAAATCCTCAAGTTCGTCAATTTGAGACACACTTGAACCCCTTGCAGTAGTGGGGGCAGGTTTAGAATTCTGAAAATACTGAGGAGGATTTGAGAAAGCAGAAAATTCGTTGATCTTCTTTTTCGCATTTCTGTAATCAAAAGAACCTGTTTCCCCCTTTGAAATTTGTACAGGTCTTGGTGGAGGCGGTCTTGAAGGTGGCGGAGCACTTGTGGGCTGTGTAAACAGAGGAATCTCTGACACAGTAAGCCATACATCATCGGTAGATTCCAGATTTTCTTCGAATTGAGGAGACATATTAGTCTGAACTTTTGCGTCATCCACATTCAAATTTACATATTTAGGAGAAGACGTTGGACCAGCAGATTTATAAGGATCTGATGAGGCTGTAGGCATGCCAGAAAAGGCATGCCGAGACTCCAGGTTATTGTCTACCGGCATTGTCCTCTGTGGTTGGCTGTCAAATCTAACAGAAGGCTTCTGAGCTCGTTCCCTGCCAAAAGAATTTTGTGTAGCAGTTGTGCCTGGTCCTGTCTTTATGGGACTCCTATCCTCACCCCGAGTATTCATCTCAGACATATATGCAGGCATTGTTTTCTCCAGGCTGTCAAGAGGATCTAAATCATCAAATACTCCATCATGGCTAGATGAGTTATTAGCTTTTACATTTGTGGATTCACTGAGCTTAATAACTTGTTCCAGAGGGTCAGTAGACTTCGCTGAGGATGAGACCTCTGGTGGTGAAGGTGTATCTAGAACTACAAAAGGGTCTTCCATCGTATTGGAGGTTGATTTAGCAGCAGGAGCAGTAGAATATGGATGCCGACCAGCCTTGACGGCAGATCTATGGAAAAAGCCGCATACTGAGCTTTTAGTTAACCAACTAGATTATGCAAATTAGGAACGATACTACAAGACTTGGTGCGAAGGTAAGTGGACGAAAATAAAGATTTAAGAAAATGAGAGATAAGCAATCTTCTATAAAGAGGCACCAGCACCATGAATGAAACAGCTTCTTCAAGAAATCAAAGCTAGAGAGAAATGTTAAAGAGGGATATATGCAGCAGCAGCAGCAACAACAAACGTAAAGCATTTAGCGAAAGTAAGCTATATAAGAAGGATAATGAAGAGGAGAGGAATATGGCCTATCCATTTCACGATGAAACATAAACATCTGCAATGGTTTCATTCTATTCCCACTCAATTTTCAAGTTCCAAGAGTTTTTGCTCATGTAAAAAATGGAGACTACAGAGTTGATTATCAGTTTTCAGTCATACTGATATATTCACCAACATCATGTGCAATGTACATGCAAGTATTGCAAAGCATTTACATAAACTGGAAGCTGATTAGATATCCAGGAGAAATTTGATATAAATCAATGGAAGATTTTATTTTATTTTTTTGATCGATAATAAATCAATGGAAGATCGTCTCATAAAAAATGTGTAAGTTCAAATATTGCCCAATAACCATACAAGCATTGCATGTTCACTAGCAATTTTTATGCACTTGATATGTACTATCCATGTATGATACCCCAATCCCATATCGGAAAGTGTGGGGATTATGAGTATGATATTTAAGTTCAAGCCTACGATCGAAGAGTATCTTCTTGGCTAGCCTTTTGGATGAGGAATTTTCCTATGGTGGGTTGTGATTCGGGGTGTTGCACCATGCATATCTATTTACTATAAATTTAGAAACATGTCCGAACAAACTTTAGATCATTTCATTGCTTCCTAAACATCAAAGTTTCGAATTGCACTAAAGTATCACAATTTCCGAGACAAGAAGTTGATAACTTATATAAGTTAAGTTCAAACTTGATCAATTAATTATTCAGCAAGACAAGAAATGTGCATCAAACACAAAAACAGAACAACACCCCATTTCAACAGGAAGAGACAAGTGATGCATTGACATAATGGAATCCGAAATAGACACACTTTCGCACATCTATCAGTATTAACGCTTGTTTTTGATAACAAATTGACTAATCTGGTTGTTTTACATTCTCCAGACAGCTAAGCCAACATTTATGCACACCCCGACTTTGATCCACCTGAGTTCAATTCTCGGGCTGCCCATTTTTGATTTGCCTTGTCCAAGTGACTAGCGGGGGCTACTTGGACCCTGGAACTAGTTGCTCAATTTACTCTCCTTTATCAAAAACAGGAAAATGCACAAATCAAAACAGAACCGAATCAAACAATATATTTGCATTTATGATGTGTTAAGCTTCAGCTACATCTACAACTGATCCAAAATTATATACGGAATTTGAGCATAAATACTACCCAACTGCAGCAAAACAAGGGAATCACCAAGCTATCGTTGTTCAGAAAAAATAAATTAAAGCACATCAAACATACCTGTCACCAGGACTGGTCCCACGAAACCCAGGAATCAAATCGTCAAAATCAAGAAAACCCTTCTGGCCTTTTCCCAATCCCTCTTTTGGCGAACTCTTCAATTCAGGCCCAGTCCTCCCTAAACTTCCGAGCAGGTCATCGAATGCACCAGCGGTAGTATTTGAGGGCGAAGACATAGACGAGAACACGTCATCTTTCCTCCCTGCACTGGAGCTCTTCAAGCCTGGGACCCCGTCCAAAATGTCGTCATCATACACGGGCTTATCATAAATAGGTGAGGCAGCAGCTGCAGCTGACTTCTCACCGCCGCCGCCTGACCAATCAAAATTGAATTCATAATCACTGGATTTGCTGGACCGCTCACCGCCGAGGATATCATCAAAAGCACCACTGTGATCTTGGGATTTAGGGTTAGCAGTAAAGACCGAACTCTGATCAAAGTTGAGATTGGAGCCAGAATTGCGACCGGAAGCGGGTCTAACGGCCATTGAAGCAGATTTCCCCTGGGACCTCAAGGCAAAGTCGGATGGTAAGATCCCACTGAAGTCATTCATGGCGCTTACACTAGGATGATAATTTATGTGGGGCGGAACCCAATCGGGCCAGAAAGAAATGGCACTAAGGTAGGATTCAGGGATTGAGAAAAGCCCCCTTGACCCCTCCCACCGGAGAAGAAAAACAAAATAGGAGAAAACGATCTTCAGAAGACCGTCTACAGAGCTTCGAATCCGGAACTTTCAGTTTTGCGGAATCGGATTGAAATTGAAAAATAGGGATAGGAATGAACCCTGAGCAAAGAAGAAACAAGATACTAGAAGAATCAGAAGCGATCGACAAGGATGGGCAGAGGAAAGAGGGAGAAACACGGGAAATTGTTGAGAAATGGGATGATTGAAACGGGAAAAAGATACGCACCCTTGCTCCGGATGAAGCTAGCGAAGACCCCGAAAGGAAGGAAGCACAATAGGGAACGCAGCATCGGCAATTGACGGACCAAGAAGACAAGCAGCAGCCACCCCCACCCCTTCTCTCCCATGCGTTTCATTTCATGGGATACGGATACACATACAGCCGATAAATTTGGGGAAACGGCTGGAGGAATTATTGAAATTTCATTTGTTTTTTTTTTTTTTTTCCTTTTTTATAAGGAAAAAAATAAAATAATAATAATAATAATAATTTGGAGATATTTTGGTGAGTTTGTACATATGTCAATGAAATTCAGGGACTTTAATTGTCGCCAGAGATAGACACCACGGCTATCAAATTATCAAATTGACTGCATTTTGTCAATTATTTTATATTTTCTCATTATGATCTCATCTCCTCAATTTGTTACAGAGAGGTTAAAGACAATTATTAGGCCACGTTTCCGCTGAATTTTAATTCCATGGGATTTGAGAAATGGTACCCCATGATTTTACGCCGAGGCTTAACTAGGCTCAAATTACTTTTTTTAAAAATTCGTTTCCTATGTCTGAATTGGTACAGGACTCGTTACAATTTGAAAAACTCCCTCCGCTCAATAAAGAACACAATTTACTTCTTCTTTCTTTCTTATAAATTTTCTTTTTCATGTCAAATTATTATGTTGAGTACTGGTACTAGGATGGCACAAAAAACACCATAATCTACACCTTCATGGAAGCAAAATGATAGGATGAACCACAAAAACCAAGACAAAAAAGTCAACCAATTATTCAATCGATAAAAAATTCAGGGACACCTCCTTCAAGGAGCGAGCCGACATACATCACTGGCAGAAACTGCTCTCCATCTGTATTACATTCCTCAACGTAGTGCCTATCAAAAGCAACATTGAATTCATGGACAGCGTGCCTAAATTTCTCCATCTCCTTGGAAATCCACAAAAGGTTTATAAACATAATCAGGAAAAATTTCATCTTTTCGGATAAAAATTTATAATTTTTTTGTTGTTTAAGTAAGAAGAAAATGAATTCAGAAGAGAAACAGAAACAATCAACCACCTCTGGCAATGAAACTGCCGCACCCTATGCATCCATCATAAACATTGATATATATATATAATCTTAACAATTCAAACTTGTCTTCAAAACACATCGATTACGGCAAAAAGGAAAAAAAAAAAAAAGAAAAGACATCAAGCTGTAATTCAATTTGCTAGGAAAACCCAACAAGAATGGAAGCCCCCTAATCAAATCAATCCAGACCCCTTGTGGTTGGCCATGATATATTAGATGCGTTGGTCGTGGTTCCTCCTCCTCCTCCGCGGCGGCATGAGAGAGGAGTAGGTCTTGGAGTGGAAGTCAAGGAAGAGGGCGAGGAGGGAAGCGTTGAAGGCGGCGTTGAAGCACCAACCCCCGAAGCCGGAGCAACCCCCGGAGGAGGAGGAGGAGGAGAAGTGCAGGTAGAGCATCACCCCCGACGCCGCGAAGCTGAAGACGAACTGCCCGATCTGCACGTCGGTGACCGCCCTCTTCCACGCGGGGCGAGGCCGCCTGCCCCCGGCCGAGGCGGCGGCGGCGAGGAGGTAGTAGGCGTACATGAGGGTGTGGACGGAGGCGTTGGTGACGAGGGCGAGGGGGAGGAGGGACTGGGAGGTGTGGAGCCAGACGTAGCACATGAGGACGACGAGGGAGTGGTGGTAGACGTGGAGGAAGGAGAGGCGGCGGCGGATGGCGTCGGGGTCGGGGGAGAGGAGGATGAGGAGGGTGTCGAGGAACTCGAGGAGCTTGGAGAGGTAGAAGGCGTAGGCCCAGAAGAAGACGGGGCCGCGGGGAGGGGTGCGGCGGGAGGGGAAGCAGAAGATCCAGCTGGGGTGGGGCATCTGGGAGAAGGCGGAGAGGGAGCAACCGACGGCCATGGCGAGGGAGAGGAGGAGGAGGAGGAGGCTGTGGGCGGCGGAGATGCGGCGGAGGAGGGAGGGGCGGAGGGAGAGGGGGTGCTTGTGCTTGAGCTTGAGGAGGAGAGCGACGATGGAGAGGTAGGAGAGGATGGAGAGGGAGAGGAAGAGGTAGGAGGAACCCCAGGTGCGGCCTCGTTTCCATTCGAATTCCTTGACTGCAGGATGCTGCACTAACCAGTACTCCACATTTGACCACAAGCTCCTCCCCCCCATCATCTTCCTCTCCCTCTTCTTTTCCCCTTCTCTCCCCCCCTGTGCTTGGGCTTGTGCTTGTGCTGGTGCTGGGCGAGGGTAGAGGTGATATGAGATCTCGTTGGCAGAGAAGTTGGTGATTGGGGTATCTCGTTTCTCTTTTGCTATGCAGGTGGGGTGGTGGATAGGGGGTGGATTTGCCCATAACTTCCCTTTTCTTTTTTTATTTTCTTTTTATTTTTTATGGATCGTTTTGGATGTGGAACGGGAAGCAGCCAAACCGCAGGTACATCTCTCGTCCGTTGGCCCCATGCCCGATTTCTTTTCTTCTTTTTATTTTATTAAAGAATAAAATAAAGAAAAATTCTTTTTTAATTTGATCACATCCACACTTGGAACAACTAGCTAACGCACCGGAGGGAGGGAGGGAGGGAGGGAGGAAACTCTTTATCAGCATCAATTCCCTCTCTGTGTCTACGGAACAAACGTAAAGAACCGTCTAGTTTAAGCAGGCCTGCAACAATTACACTTGGAACTTAGGCCCCTCAACTCTTACTAGGTTAATGGACGCGCGCACACACAACGGATACAACGCATGACACGAAATTGCTGCTATTCACATAAAATAACAAAAATTCAAACTACAAACATTCTTACCTTCACGTCAACACCTTATGCTGTGAATAATGAAACATAACGACATATAATATTGTGAGAAGCAATTGAACATTACATAACCCAGTTTTTGAAAGCAATGAAGTAAACAATGTACTCTTACAACAGCATGCACTACATTTATTTATTCTTCTTTTTTTTTGGCCATACACGAGGGGCAAAAAATAGGCTGGATTCTCATAAGAAAAGTAAAGTTTTGTTTTGGGGGGGGGCGGAAATTACAAAAAAATTTAAACCGACCGCTGAACAGATGAAATACATTGTTTCTTGAAAATTTCCCCCAACCGATGAAAGAGAGCTTCCCCCCCTCTTCACAACATTGATTTGCTCATTCCATAGGGGTGATGACTAAGTTCGGTAAAAAGGAAAAGAAGAAGAAGCACGCATCTCAAATTACGGGCCAATGCAGATGCAAACTTTGATCTTTATATATTTTTATATCAGAATGGGAAAGGAACAACTGGCAAGGTTGCCAAAAAAAACGAAGGCGAAGGGGGAGCATATGTATGATAAAAGGCAATCCCTAACCCCGGGGAGCCTTGTGCACAGGGATCCACCCATCATTTTGGGGAAGAACCACGGTGTTAGTTAACAGAGTCTGGAAAGTAACAATGTTTTTGACGTCCTTTTCTCTCAACTTGGTAGCCAAAATAACTCAATGGCCTCGGTTAAAGATGTCGACCTTTTTTTAATATTTTATTTTGATGAACAAAAAGATGAAGATCATTTAGAAAATGGAAACATATTGACGTAGATTACTTTCTTAAGGTCTTGTGGACTTCTTCATTAGATGATGCTCTGTCAGATGTACATGTAACAATTCATTTAAACTTACCGATGCTCCTGACTTCTATCCGAGTTTGCTTTGTCATCGGTTTCTTGCCTTTGATCCGTGGCACTGATCCCCTCACTCTTAAATGGTAACACAACTACTGGGGCAGCAGGCACTGTGTTCCAACGCTCCTTCAGAAATCTCATGAACTTCTTTACCATCTCCCTCCGGAACTGGAGCTCCCTTGTGAATAAATCAAAGAGAAGGAAGGCAGCAACATATTTGAAAGGAACAATGACTAGAATGGCTCCAGAAAACAAGAGTACCAATGCAACCTCGGTAGTTACCTGAAATCAATACAGTTTACTACCAAGTTGAATCAAGAAATGAATAATAACGCAAGTAAAATGTAAAAGCACAAAAGTGGATAAAACTCGATCATTCGGTACATGCAGTATTAAACACGGATCAGAAGAAAACGAAGAATTAAGACACCAGAAATTAAGACCATGAATCCAGTAATCCAAACAATATGCCTAAATAAGAACATTCACGAACGATCAAACATTCAAACCACTCCCCCATTTCTAATTGCTTTTGGGATAAAAACTTGACATGGCATCACCGCACATGTATGTTTAGCCCAAGTGTGTCCTGCTCTAAGTTGTGTTTGGCCCAGGGCTAGCCAATTTGTTTCACCATGTCGCGCACCTGCAAACCGTGGTCATGCCTGTACATGAGGGGGGGGGGGGGGGGGGGGAAGTGTTGAGAGTCCACATTTGGGTAGCGACTTGTGGTACTTAAGTATCCTGTTCGGCTACACCACTGCTAATTAATCTAGAGATGGATGCTAGACAAAAGTGTTAATATCAATTAATAAGTTGTGAACAATCGAGATATATTTTCTACACATCATCCAATTTTCAAACTAATGGGGTTCACAAAAAGTGGACTGGACAATTGGGGGCACAAATACACGTGAACTATTTTTGGAGCAACTAAAAGAATTGTGCTCGTAAAAGATCCTTGGGCTCTAAACCATAAATAACACCTTAACAATCTCATAAAATAAGTGGAAGATATACTGAACTGCAAATATATGAAAATAATCAGCCAATCGGCAATTATGTACTTAAATATTGCTCCACACTCCTCTCAATGACATTTATTTTTTTGAGTAAAAGCCAATAGAATTCAAACTGCTACCTTTTATGCAACCACGACAATAATAATTAGTCCATCTAATTCACTGACAGCCATGTCAGGAAGTGGGCCCTAAAAATGTAATCCAATGTCAGTTTAATTTCTCTCTTGCTGGTTGGTTGCACACATGCACACAACATACTTAAGCAGGTTTTTATCGTATATTTACAGGTTTGGAAGAAAGCTAATAATCTACTTTGACATGCCACCTCAGGTTGCCATTCACGCATTAACATGCCAATTGAGGCATTAAAACATACCTGAGGCTGACCTGAAAGAACAATTGTACGTATTTTGAGGAGCGCTACATTCAGATCCTGCAGAAAGTTTTCAACATTGTCCATGGCTCCTTTCACTGCTATAATCTTTTGAATTGTATTTGAAGGTGGCTGATCATGCACTGTCACTTTCCCGAAAGATCTCCCCAGACGGCCTTGCTCCTTGAGACCCTTCAGCAATAACATGCCAGTTGCCAGGACCATCAATGATGTGGGAAATACATACGACAACAAGTTCCTGGGAAAAACAAACTCATAACAAGTGAGCTAAAATTACAAATGTCGAGCAAAAAGGAAAAAAAAATTGAGGGCATGAAAGTGCACCAAGTGTAACACCCCGAACCATGGCCCCACCATAGGATAAATCTTCACCTAATAAGGCTAGCCAAGAAGGTACTCTTGAGATCATAGGCTTTAACTTACATATCACACCCACAATCCCCACACTTTTAATGGAGGATTGGGGCATCACAATCTCGGCCACGTAATTATGCAATGTCCTTGTCGCGACATATCACAGTCAGGATTATCACAAAGATGTCAACAGACAATGTGAATTCAAAAGATGGCTCATACGAATTCTAGAGATAGCCTAGGATGCACCGACACAGGTACAGTGACACAACAAGTTACTGACACGCGACACGCGATTCTTGAAAAAATGAATAATTTTGACTCATTGGCCTACAGGTTATTTATATATATGAAATTTCAAAATTAAAGTTAAACGTGCAAATCATAAAAGTTGACTCAACAAGCAAATTACAATAATGGTTAAAATTAAAGTCCACCAAGCATATTATAACATAAGTAACAAATTGGTTGCTGTAAGCCACACTAGCACTACTACTCCCACTTGTTGTATAAGTCATCTAAAAAAAAAATCAACAAACAAGCAAAAAATTAGTTGTTGGATGGGAAGTTTCCAACCATGAGTAGAAAATACAAGAATTTAGGGTTTCAAATCAGGTAGAGGGGGGAGGGAGGGAGAGAGAGAGAGAGTGAGAAAGAGAGTTGCTTTCATCACGCTCCCCATTTTCCAAGGCAACACACAGACTAAGGGCTTTCGATTAATCCCCATGGCACCAATTTTACAAGAAGAGTAAAGGCCACTACTCGTGTGCTCCAAGTTTGAATGACTTCAATGTGAAGTCGATCCTTTAAGAGAAGAAAGAGCAGACCAAAAATAAGCTGACCCACATCATGGTTGCAGCCCCACAAGGCCCCAACTGCTGCGCTTTCCATATGGGTCGTAGGAGACACCGGTCGAGAGAGAGAGATGCTGGTCGAGAGAGAGAGAGAGAGAGTGAGAGACTAACCTGGAGTTGCTTGTTACCGGTGGTCACCGGAGTTGCTGGTTGCATCGTCAAGAAAGGGGATTTAGGGTGCTACTAAGGGGGGAGGGGGTAAAGTAAAAGAGGAAACAGGGGGGAAAAAACTAAAAGAAAAAAGAAGGGAAAAAAAAGTATCTTACATTTTTTCGGCCGCCAGGGGGGGGGGGGGGGGGGAGGAGGAGGGGACACGCGTTGACCGCGTGTCCCGGACGTCTCAGGCACATGTCAGTGTCAGGAGAAAGTCGAACACTGGTACGTAGACCATTTTAGAGTGTCGATGCATACTAGGAGGTAGCCCCTGTCTCAAAAAGTGGCTCCCACCCTTCTCAGTGTAGTACTTCGAGCGTGACACAGTTTTGTACAGCACTTTGTTCAATATTTTCAGTTGGTGTAGGCTCCAATAACATCTGGTAATACCCAAACCACGGCTCCACCACAAGGCAAATCCTCACCCAACTTGAACTTATACATCACACCTAGAATTCCTAGGATTTTCGATGTCGGATTGGGATATCACATTAAGAATTATAACATAGTGAAGTGCCTAAGAGCAGCTTTCAGGTCAAAAACAAAAGCACTGCAGCCACCCCAGTTATAAAGCAAGTCTATATTCAAAGGGTTAATACAAAACGGGCAAGAATGTACTTGTACCCCCAGTGATGACACAAGCTTTCAAGACCTAAGATGTTTCTTTTAGGAGTAATAGTGACTTCTTAGATAATGCTCGAATAAGGGATTTTGATTGACATGACAGATTTTGGAACCAAGTTGTTTGAATTGGTCTGCCCAACAGGGGGGGGAAGCAAACCAGGAGATTAAGTAAAATATTTGCTTTTGAAGAATGCAAGGCATCTAAAATTTTAGCACCCACACAAGATCTAAACTAGTATTAAAACTATGAGATTGACATGATATTTTTACTTTCGCCGAAGAATTAATTTTCTGCATTCTGAATGAGCTAATATAAATTAATGGTTTATTTATCAACAATAACAAGACTAAAATACAAGAATAGCTTCACCCATATTGAAATTCACATATTGATCTTTTGATAACAAAAGAACAAAAATATTCTCCTCAATACATGAATGTCACATAAGCTTTTCACCATTAACTTAATGCCAAACGAACTCTGGCTCTGGGAATTAAGAAACAAAACTAGATACAGAAATTATACTTCAGTTATCATTATCCACCTGAAAATAATTGCATATGCAAATGCAAGGAAAGCGATTGTCAGGTGTGGTTCCTCCCAGCACCTAAGTTTTTCAAAGTTCTTGGCAGTAACAGTCAGAGGAAGCATTAGTTCCTACAAAAAGGCAAAATGCCAACTGTCTCAATTAGTCATACAAAACAGCACAAGAAGAGAACGGCAAAAGTAAGCACTATAGAACCCAACTAAATCTTAAATTCGATATAAATTCCCTGCGATGATTACAGGAATCAATCAATGGATAATCAATCATGTTTCAATGAATTATATGTCCTCTTGACGGAAACAGCTACATGAAAGGGAGGGAGAAGAGGAGGGAGAGGGAAGGGGGGAAGGGGGGGAGAGGGGAAAAGAACCTTGAGGAGGTCAATGTTACTGGGTATTCCTTTGAGCATTGCAGCATCAATTGTTGCTTGAGTCTTCTCAAAAACCGAGAATTTATGTTTGCATGTCACCGCTGCCCTTTCTACTAGTGTCATGTCAGCCACTACAAGATTTTTACTTAAAACAATGCCTTGTCTTATGGAGGTGTTCTTCCAAAACGTAATGGACGCAGCAGAAAACCAAGATGGAGATTTCTTCCAATTCCGTAAGTACACACTTCCATCTATGTCGATTACATGATTATTAATCTCAGGCACCATTTCAGAAGGTTTTTCATCCTGAGCTGGCCGATAGCCGTCATCCTCAAATTCTGTGATCAGTGATCCACCCCAATAATTTACTGCAAGAGTTTGGTAAACAACATCACCGTAGGGTGCATTTCTCAAATAAGAAAATGGAACAAGTTTAGTGGGATCATCCAACAACTTCCGAAGAAACTGAAGGGCCTGAAGTCGAGCAATACTATTGATGGCACTAGTTATTGCTCTTTCTTTCCCCTTTTCAGCACCATATACATGAAATACTAATTGGTCATCATCTTCAGGTCCATACTCACGTATGAACTTGTATAAAGCAATGACTTCACTAATAAATGCATGCCAGACGTCTCGTCTCATTTCACCTCCCAAGTCTACAAATTCCAGCACCCATCTTTCAGACCTGAACAGAATAATCAGTTTCTAGACTTAAGACTTTGAAGCTAAAAGTACAAAATCTCCATGTGTCGCAGAGCAAGTAGTAGATGTGTATTATCATGAGTTATTAGATTGTCCATGGAACACCTTGAACAACGGCCCCACCACAAGGTATGCCTCACCTAAAATAGTTAGCCAAAAAGCACTCTTAGGATCCTTGGCTTGAGGCCACTCCTTCCTATTCTTCCAATATGAGATTGGTGCAAGCACCTCCCCCACCTTGGGTCATCATAGTCTAATCACTTAGTAATCTTCTAGTAGAAAAAACCCTTAACTGATCATTGTTTGCTTATAATGCATTGACTTGTAGCTGCTGAGTTGCTGCTTCTGACAAGCATCAGGAATAGAAATGCATCTCTAGTGTCATTCCTGGAAATTTTTCCTTTTTTTTGTTTCCATGCAATGACGTGACAAAAAATCGTATTAGTCGATAGATGACAAAACTTTCTGCATGCATATCATCTAAAACTGTCGCCTTTCCACACTATATATATATATATATATATCTCGGTGTGTGTGTGTGTGTCCCCAGCTCCTAACATTTCAAGTGAATCTGGAAAACAAAACACCACAAAAGTAAATGGCTGCAGCGACATTGAACAGCATGTGCATACAGTCAGGCAAAGCTTTGTCTCCTAATGTGCGTTTAATGTGTTACTAGGATGCTTAGACTAACGGCCACCTGTTTTGACCTGGCCCACTCTCTTGGACTCTCTGTAGAGGTTCTATCTTCCACCCTGTTGTGCATTGTTTTCTTCTCTATTTCTAGTTTTTTATTTGCCGTAAAAAATTAAAATAAATAAATATTTAAATAAAACTATTCAGCTCTTGTGACCACTTAATTTGTAAAAAATTAAAATAAATAAATATTTAAATAAAACTATTCAGCTCTTGTGACCACTTAATTTCACCCTCCACAACGAGCGTCATGTGATGAACAAGTCATTAATGATTTTAATTTTTTCCCTGTTCCCCTCGTCAAATCCATTACAATGTACTAAAAAATAGTGTCTCAATGGTTATTGACTCAATTGATCAGGGTTCCATATACCAGCTCTCCACCTCAAAGGATGAACGTTGCCATATCGAATTAATACTAAATTGAGAAGTAAATGCAACTAATCTATAAATTTTGCACCAGTTACGTATGAGTGCATCAGTATATATGTGAAACATAAGATACTTTCTTTCGACAGGTTTAGAGAAGCATGCTCACTCAGGGCCAGAGGAAACGGATACAGCAGAGTCGAAGAGAACAGATCCAAAAGGACCAACTCTAGTCTTCTCCACACGAGAGCCATGATTTGTAAGATCTAATCTTATGGCATCTTTCTGGCCCATCAAGTCAATGGCCTGCATCAAATGCAACAAATAGATTACTGGACCAGAAGATTAGTTCAAACATATATAGAAAATCAAATGGGAAATAGAACCATTAAGTTACAATTCAGTCTAAAGTTTGTAGGTTATAGGTCCACAATGTGTATTAAACTTCAGCTGCAGCCCAATCGTAGGAGGGAAATCATGATTAATATCTGTTGGTAGTTTAGCATTATTAGGAAGGGCATTTTGGTATTTCTAGCTAACGAGGAACCCTCGCTTAGGAAGCACTCTTTGTAAGCTTATACAGGCAATCACATTACAGTTTCAATATAATTGCAATATTATATTTCCCCCTTTTCGGACATTGTTTCAGAACCAAGGGTTGTAGCCTAGGGCCTTTAACAAAGTATACGTGCTTTTGCCACTGGCAGTGACACGCTGCTGTTTTCAACCAAAAAAACTTCTAGTTGCAATCCGCTACCATGGTGAAGAAAGCATCCAGCCAGCCATCTTACTTCGAGGGATTTCAGAGTTGATGCAGCTGTTAGTTTTTGATGGATATATCTCGGAGGCCAAGACATGTGATCTACAGAGGAGATCCTTCCCCCTTTGCTATGCTGGTGTACACATGATTAAAAAATACCACAAAAATAAAAGCTTTAGCCTTAAAGGATTGCATTAGATTACAAAATAGTCTTCTGCAGATTAAAATATTCAATATTTGGTGAATCTCTTAGGTGAGAGAAAAATAAATCTGCAGAGGAAATGTCCTGATATGCCTAGAGACCAACACAATTGATCCTCCATGAAGGTCGGAAAGAAGACTATATTAACAAAGTCAGATCCCGGCATTCCATATCATTACTCTTGGAAGGAAGACTGTTATAGGGATCTTCACTTCTTTCACTCTCCTGATGATACCAAATCCTTCTGATCATGAATATAAAATGGCTAGGAAGATAAAAGCTGGTGACTTCAGTTGCCACTCATTTTCCCATCATCACATCTCTTCGGTTCCTAAGACTAATTTTACTCTTTCATTGATATTTTAGGAAATAAAACTCCTTTGAAATAAATAAAAGCCTTCAATCGGACAGTGGCGCTACTTGTGTTAATACAAGTGATCTTTTAGGAGACAACTTTCTCCAAGTGTGTGTGTGTGATATGTCTCCGAGATCTCTAGACTAGGAGCCATCTCTTTCTCCACTGGCCCTTAGTTAGGGGCCTTGGACAAAATCCTTGGGCTGTTGGAGGTACATTAGTTGTGTAGTAGTAGCTCTATTTCTAGTTTCTTGCATGTTAAATTTGGGGCTTCTACATGGGCAAAAAAGGCAAAAGCTACCTCAAAATAGAGTGCTTTATCAGTGAGAGTAAGCTTTCCTGGCCATGCAATGTTATCCTTCCATTTTAGAACAGGCCGCTTCCTGCTAGAGCCAATGCATAGGACTCTTTCCTTAGAAAGTTGAGGGTGTTCTCTAATCGGGTATGATTTCCTTCCTTCATGCACTCTACATTAGAAAAAGAGAGAGATAATGTGAGAGAGAAACTACAAGAAATATGAGCTCCAGAGTTCTCAAAATTGATTGCATTATTTCCTGCTTCTGAATTCACCAAAAAAATTATCACATAAAAGCACTTACAGTACAAGAACAAAAAGAGAAAGCATATAAGAAATATGAAAAAGGACAAAAGTTCATTGAACATTATGCTGTTTTGGAGATACCTGAAGCTTAAACACGGGGTGAAGTGAGAAAAACAATCATCTCAAACTACTAGAAAATCCCAATTTGATTTTGAAAATGCAAATATTCTTCTATAATCTGAGTTACAAACACCAAAGAACTGCAAACAAGATAGACTTCCAAACACTGTATCCTCTTTCTCCCATCAAAAACTTCTAAAAAGGTGTATTAGAAATGTCAAAGCTGGATATAAGCACTTAAGCTATTAGGTTGCCAGCCCGCTTTTAAGCTCTTCCAAAATTTCACAAAAGAGAAGAAAAAGAAAAAGGAAGGACTGCAGGCTTTAAAGAATTTAATCACACACAAAATCCTTTTATGAAGCCTAATCGCAACTATAAAATGCCAGCCATGTCTAATTGTTACTCTATTCGCCACCCAGGAAAAATAAATAAATACACACACACACACACACACACACACACTCACACACTCACACACACTTAAACAAATTAAACTCTTTCTTATGTTCATATTATATAGAAAACAAAAGTCAAAGGGCTTTGCTCATATATTTTCCTTCTTAATCATATAACTTTCTTCACAAGGCAACATAACTATTATCCAGTGAACTAAGTCATCCAAGGAAACCCTATAAGTGCCCTGGAAGGGAAGTCTCTCAGGAAACAATTGCCTAACACAACGAGGGCTGACATCATTGTTGAAACATGAAACATGAGAACTACATGATCAGAATAGAAAAATTTGAATGTTGATTTTATGTCTCTACGTAGATACAACCAGAATGCTGATAATCATGTGTAAAACAAAAGGAGAACCACCGAGCTCACTTTAGAAGTTCATTAATGAACATAGACCACAAGCTCAAAGAGATCCCCCCTTCTTCACTAGCAAGAGCACTGAACAAAGCATGCGCAGTTGTTCGTTCAGCCAAGCCGGCAACGGCAGGAGCAATACGGACAAAAGCTTCTTCTCTTACAAGATTGTCCTACAAGGTCAATATACTGAGGCTTTTAACTTTCTTCCTGAAAGACAAACTAAAACAAAACAGTTTTTTGGCTTCTCAGCCCTTTTAACTCTTCTTTTGAAAGAGAAAGCAGATGTTTGGGTTTTCATTTTCTTTTTACACAAAAAGAACTCATAAAAGAAAGGAAAGGGGAAATTCCAAATAGGATAGGACATTCACAAGTGAGCAATCATTGTGTTCCTACTTCAATCTGCAGAGCAAAAACCTAAAAATATATAAAGCAACAATAGTGTAAATCATTCATTTGCACAGTTATACTTATCCTTCGGGTTATGACTAGTTTGAATGACTCATCTTATATACAACAAATCAACCAGGAATATTTTTTGAAAATTCAGGAAACTCAAATTTCTCAATTTTCCTGAAATTGCATGAGTATTTTAAGTTTTTTCTTGCCCTTCTCATTCTACCCTCTCATTTTTTCCTAAACATTGTGAAAATGCAAGTTAGAAGGAAAACTAACTAATGGTGGATAATCATCTTTCTAAGAGTAAGAACTCACTGGTCGGGCCGATTTCCAGAACAGAAAATTTTGATCGCAAAATTTTGGGTAAAGGTTTTGTTTGGTCAGAAATCGGAATAAAAAAAATTCCCAAAAATATTGAGAAATAAAAATTCAGTGAGAAATTTCCCAAATTTTCCAAACGGAAACCCCTAGTCATGACCTAACTAAACTTCCAATAAAGAGAGAAATACGAGAAAGTGGTTAAATATACTCTTTTTAGTGCCAAAAAAAACTGAAAATAAAGACATGACATCAAGCTAAAGCACAACTAAGACCCTCATCATAGCAATGAAGCAAGCTCCAATAAAATCATAGAGATGTAAGCCGACATGATCCCAGAAAGAAGCTAAGGAAATAAACTTACTCTAGGTCTTGGGAGTTAAAAAGTGGTCCAAAAAGACCAGCATTTATTTCCATCCATGTAACTGCAATCTCCAGGCCCTCATAGACCATTTAAAACTCACAATCTGTAGGAAACTCAACATAACTCTACTAAACCAAATAACCTACTCAAGAAATTTAATTAAAAAGAGAGAAATACCAAAAAGAGTAAGATATCCCCTTTTTTAGAGCCAAAAAAAATAAAAACATGACATCAAGCTAAAGCAGCAACTAAGTCCCTGGCCATAGCAATATGGCAAGCTCAAATAAAATTAACGATATGTAAGCCCATATAAGCCTAGAAGGAAGCTAAGGGAACAAACTTTCTCTAAGTCTTGGGAGTTAAAAACGTGGCCCCAAAAAGGCCATCATTTATTTCCAGCCATGTAACTAGAATCTTCAGGCCCTCATAGACCATTTAAAACTCGCAAAATACATAACACAGGCATCAGGAGCAAGATACTTCTGAGCAATTAAGCATGGGTACGGGTGCGATATCAGGTACATTTCGCACCCGATGCTAAATTTGATGATTTTTCGAAAAACCAGGGTGAGGGTGCGATAGGTACGATGTGTTAAACATTATTCAAATTAAATTATATATATATATATACATGTATATTAATTTGAGGAATGAAGCATAACATCTATCATTTAAGGACTCAACTAAAAGTTCAATATCAAACCAACCACAAAAGCACATTGCAAAGCATAGTCATGTAAAAAAAAAAAAAAAGTTTTAAAACCATCATCAAGCAAACATAATTGCTCTCAAGAAGCAATATTCTCCATTTCATCATTTCTTTCTCCACCATCAGCAATGATCGCTGCCTGGCTCCTCAAGTGGCAAAGATGGAACTTCAAGATCTAACCATACTTGCAGAAGGAGGAGATAGAGGAAGTCGAAGGAGGAGGAGATCGAGAAGAGAAGGTGCCAGAGGGGGAGATCCAACTGAGGAGACCGCTGGAGGAGGAGGTCAATTGAGAGATCTCGCCGGAGAAGATGATCAAGCAGAGGCGCAGCTGCTGCTGGATGTTGCCGGGAGAAGAGGAACGGAAGTAACCGTAGGGTTTGACTTTGCGTATAACGCATGCATTTCTTTTTCCCTTTTCTTATTGGTTCGGTTCACACTGGATCGCACCATTTTTTTTTATTTTTTAATTGCACCGGCATGCACCTTGGATTGCACCAACGTCGCACAGGATCACACCCACACTGGAATAGCACCTGGTGCCAGTGTGGAGCCCAGCAAAATGCACCAGTGCTTCCTTGCTTCTGAGGCCTCCGAAACTCGAGCAGATTGTTTGTGTTAAGTCTACTAAAAACAACCAACCAAACATAAGCACTAATCTTTAGATAAAACTTGGGCTTCTAAATATGTTTACGCAAGAAAAGATGCTCTGAAAATGCACTCTGTCCTATTTCCCAGTTTTCTTATGCTGTTAAATTTTGTATGCACTGCAAGTGGTAGAAGATTATAATATAGGAAAGAAATGAACAAAGGGAGGGGACCGTATTCTAAAAAATGAGCGCCTAGGCCCGCCTAGGTGGATTTTTTATTAATTTTCTTAAAAATTTGTAGTTTTATACAACTATTTAAATAAATTCATAAAATATTAGTAAAGTAGTATAACTAAACGCAACAAATTGCATAAATAGTATATCATTTTTAATTTTAAGTGGCACGTGACAGGGAAAAAGACATGCCTTCCCCAGTTTTCCCTTTCATAAAAAACAAAAACGCCTAGGCGGGGCCACCTTGGACCATTGACCTCCTAGGAGGCCACATTCTTCCTAGGTGAGGTGTTTTGGGGCTGTCCACGCCTAGGCGGCCTATGCTACTTTTTAGAACACTGGTGGAGGATGAGTAATCTTCCAACAAAAGATTTACAAGCCAGGAATAAAACGGAAACAAACTTAGTCAAGACAGTGCTCATAATAGAATCAGTATTGAATGGATAAAAAGTGAAATTAAGGACAAAGTTTATACATTCGAACCCAATTGTATAAAAAGAAAAAACAACTGAATAGGTCAGCAGATGATGGAGTCGAAAACCAAAAATCCAAAAGTTAAGAATTTTGAACGTACCTTTTATCCTATTTAGAAATTTACTAGTGAATCATTAAAATCCATGCTGATATTAGCATTTCCCACACACATACCTATATATAGAGGTAATGTTATAATAAGCACACCTATCATAAGCATAATATGGGCACACACCAATTCGGATCTGTTCTGAAAATTGACCCGTAAGGATTGAGAGAGTATGAAAAAATAGGGTGACCTACCATAGGACCTTCATTTTAAGTGTTGAAATATGAAGTGATCTTGATTGATATAACTTTCATCCCAACACCAAAATGTAAGAAAATTGGTAGGCCGTCCTAGTTTTTCATGCTCTTTCAATCTATACAAATGGAATTTTTCATAATTGGTGTGAGGTCGTGTATGCTCGTTTTATGCCCACCTTAAATGTGTTCATTATAACATATCATTATATATATATACACACATATCTATATGGTGGAAGATGGAATTTTTAATTTATTTGGGTAAAAAAAAAAAAAAGCAGTTAGGGAAGTTGTCGACCAATACAATTTTGTAGTCAAGGAGGTTGTGGACCACCACTCGCATTTTCAAAGACAAAGCTTTATGTGATTGGCATTTTCATGAGATATTTTTTCTATGCTTCGTTAGGAACTCTCAATTGTGGACATGGTTTTAAATCGCATTCTCGGCTACCATCGCATAACGGTCGCGATTATAAATAGGAAGCGGGTCTGGGAATTATGTAACAAGAAGCAAGTGTAACGAACCGATATATCTAACTATAACAGTATCGTCACGCCAAGATACCGCTACGTAATGGCAGTCCTTTATTTGAAACCTTGATTGTGCAGCTTTAAGCACGGTGAGCTTCATTTATATGCAAGGTATTGTAGAGTCTGATGTATTGTTGTGCTTTTCTTTCTAATGTTCTTTTTTTCTTCTATTTTCTTTTTGTCTGCAAGGAAATGCGATTCTATTACGTAACGGCCGTTATGGTCAGTTATTAGAAACCTTGATTGTGGAGCTTTCAGAGGGGTCTGCTTCATTTATATGCAAGGTATTGAACAGTCTTATGTATTGATGTGCCTTTTCTTTCTAATATTCTCTCCTCCTTTTTTTACTTCTGTTTTCTTTTTGTTTGCCAGGAAAATTGCTCTTCCTGTGTTTGTGTCCAATCTTCAAATAATATTAGACACAGATATTTACAAATATATATGCGCTTCCTAATCCCTGCGATATTGAACCAATTTACATCTATTGAATTGATAAATAAACATAATTCATACAATAATATTAGAAGAATCATGAGTTAACCCCTGAGGATGATCAAAACTAACGAATGATTTCAGAAAAATGCACCTGAAAAGAAGCTTTTCCGGAAGCATCAGTAAGTGATACATTTTCTTGACAATAAGGATTCTCCCATGCAAGCATAGTTACGAAAATCAATTTTTGGAATGCAGGTTCCTGTAACAGAATATGTCAGTCTCAAAATAACAAGCAAATCAGTAACTTCAGAAGTCCCAAAATTCTATAAGTGACACAGTAAAATGAAGTCCATGATGACTAATATTACAGATTCATAACTACCAATTTAGAACTCAACATTATTTAGTACCACAATGGACGTCGACTATTTTATGGGTGAAAGGAAACCATGAACATCCACATCAGGATTTCAAGAGTGAATAAAAAATCCTTAATGAACACAGAATAATTACATAATATCTTTATCAAATCAGACAACTGAAGCACCTATGTCTTGTTTCAGCCAGCTATGTTAAGATTGAAGTAGAAAAGAAAGTGCTTTAAGAAATAAGTAGTCTTCCAGCAGACAATTCACCGGTTGAACTCCCAGTTTCAAGTTAGCACCATGGGATGGAAGATGGACTATCCCCTAGAGTGTAGAACAAGGACAGTGGTTGCCCTGGAAAACTTCAAGGAAGAAGAAACCATACACAAACTGCAACATATGTAACTTAAACAACAAGAACAATATCAACAAACACATTTAGTCTCATTATGATTTTTCTATCAGCTTCATTGTGCATTTGTTATTTTTCTTATCCGTTTCATTGTGAATTTGTTAATACCTTCAACTTCAAGTAGGCAAATTTGTAAATTGGCAAAGATATATACTCAAGCATCTAATCTGTTAGAAAATAGATGACACCTGGTTCAGTTGGTCAAGCTGCTCCTACATCTTCTTTATATAATTGCAAATCGGAAGTAGCTCATTTAACTCTGTTGGATTGTGTAAGCCTTTTGGACTATTTGTTTTATTTATTTCGGGCTTCATATTCTGAACCCATTAGGGTTGGCTTTGTATTCTAGGCATTTTATGTGTGTACTTCTATTATGTTGTCTTATTCAAGGGGTTAAGATTTTGTAGCAACCCTAGTATTGAGTATTATAAATAGATAGTCTTGGTACCTGTATTAAGGTATCTGATTTTTTTTCGTAAAATTCTCTCCTCTAAATTACTACATGGTATCAGAGCCGACACCAACCGCAAATGCAGAACAAAGGGCTGTATGGAACTAAGCGTGCCACACGCAAAGTGCTATACCAATAAGGGTGGGATCCACCTCTTGAAGTGGGGACCATCTCTAGAATCCGTATGAGCCACCTCTTAAATCTACCTCATTTGGTGACATGTTTGTGATGAAACCGACACTGACACACCACGATGAGGACGTCACATGTCTAAGTGGGGGAAATTATGATACCTCAATCCCAAATCGAAAAGTTTAGGGACTATGAGTGTGACATTCAGATTTTTGTTTTTGGTAAATATGTGTGATATTAAGTTCAAACCTAAAAATCCCAAGAGTACCTTCTTGGCTAGCCCTTTTGAGTGAGGATTTGCCCTGCGGTGGGGCCCTAGTTTTCGCGTGTTGCAAAATCATTTTAGAGCCAGGCATTACATGGTATCAAAGTGATGATTCAATGGATACTCTATACTTAGCCCCAACTCTTTTGGCAATCTTAATCGTGTTCAATGGTGCTTGGAAGACGTAATTTTAGTCAATGGCGGACCCTCCCAATACATTACAAATTGACGGTTAATCCCTTTTCATCTCTCCTATTATTCTGCCTCTTGTATCTTCACCACCAGGAATTCCTACATCCAACGACCGGCTGAATATTCAGATAACATCAGTTCTGTTAGATGGATCGAATTACCTGGAATGGTTTCAGTCGGCAAAGATGTATGTTGGAGGGCAAGGGAAGATCAGTTACATTTCAGGGAGCATACCCGCACCTGCTTCAACGGACGCGAGATATGCTAGGTCAGAGCACAAGAATCTAATGGTTTTATCTTAGTTGGTAAGTTACATGCAACTTTCAATCAGTCAGCCGCTGTATTTCTAGACGACCGCGAAGGCAATCTAAGATAAACTGAAGACAACATACTCTCAAAGATGTAATGTTGCTCGCATATATCAGATCTATCTCTGTGGTTGCAAGAGGAGAAAACCCAGTCATTATATTTTACTACCCTTGAGGGGTGGTAGGAGGAATTGGATCATTATTAAATGCTCCAATGAGAGATGATCGGGAGTGTTACTAGAAACAAGTTGACAAAGATAGAATCTTCCAATTTTTTGCAAGATTGAACGTCGAGTTCCATGTTGTCTGAGGTCAAATCCTTAGTCAATATGCCCTACCTTCTCTTGATGAGGTATTTTCTATGGTGCGAACTAAGGATAGTCGTCATCGAGTAATGTTGTCTAAGTGTCCTTTTTTGGCCCTTGTTTCTCAAAAGGGGCCTAGTACAAATGTCCATGTGAAGAGGAATATTGCCAAAGAAAATTGGTGTGCTCCCATTGTGGTAAGAACAAACATACGAAGGAGGCTTGCTAAGAACTTGTTGGAAAACTTGATTGGCTGCTGGAATTAAAAAAGCAAAGGGGAGAAAAAAATGCCCGCAATCATACCGCTAATGCTACTGCTCCGGAACTTCCCGACACAATTGGCTTAGCATCTCTTTGACGTCTTTTACAACAAATGGAATCTTCCGGTGCTTTTCAAACAACCCTTCCCACTGCCCACCATGCTAATGCATCTTATCCTTTGTGCCATGAGTCATGGATTATTGATTCAGGAGCCACCCACCAAATGACCGGTATATCCTCTATTTTTTTCTTATAAGCTATTGTCTAGTAGGGATAAGGTACGTATTGCTGATGATTCTTTTTCCACTATTTCGGAAAAGGGGACTGTTGCTTTAAATGACAACTTATCCCTCCATTCTGTGCATTATCCACCAAATTTTACTTCCAATCTTTTGTCCATTAGCTCTCTTACTAAAGATCTCAATTGTAGTATGACCTTTTTTCTCTTTTCTTGTGTTACCCAAGACCTGCCGATAAAGAGAATGATTGAGAGTGGAAATGAAACTGATTGTCTATATCTTCCGAATTTTGGACCTCTGCCAACGAAGGCACTTCAGTCTAGTAGTCATAGAAGTGTGAATTTATCTCAGATAAGGCTTTGGCATGCTCGCCTTGGTCACTCATCACTCTCATCTCTGCACCTTTTATTTCATGAACTATTTAAATTTGTGTCTTTTGAGTCCTTGAAATGTTCAGTTTGTCAGTTGTCAAAACACTATAGAAAAACTTATCCTATTAGTGATAAAAGGAGTTTAAATCTGTTTGATTTGATCCATTCTGATGTTTAGGGTCCCTATCTCCATCCTCATGGAGTTATTCATCAAAGTTCATGTGCCTATACTCCCCAACAAAATGGGGTGGCTGAACGGAAGAACAGACACTTACTGGAGGTTGTTAAGGCCTTTACCCTTGCTATGCATCTCCCTAAAAGGTATTAGGTACCTGCTGTCTGCATTGCTACTTATGTGATAAATCGCATGCCATCTCAGGTACTTCAGCTCCAAAGTCTTTTTCAACTTTTGTATCCCTCCACAAGTCCTGATATTCTGCCCCTTCACATCTTTGGCTGTGTATATTTTATTCACATCCATGGGTCATCTCGAGACAAGCTTGATCCAAAATCTGTTCATGAGGTCTTCCTTGGGTACTTTGACACTCAGAAAGGATATTTTCTCTTGAACAACAGAGCCGAAAAATTATCGTGACAAAAGATGTTACCTTCTTCGAAAATCTCTCATACTTTCCTCCTTCTAGGTCCACTCTTCAGGGGGAGAGTGATTGTTGGGAAGTGTACCCTTCCAAGTGAAGTTTGGGTTCCTACCCCTATTCCTATGTCCGAGTCCAAGCCTACTCCTAAGTTGACTCCACCTATTCCTTCTATGTCCGAGTCTACTCCTAAGTTTGCTCTACTTCCTGAAACAACTAGCACAACAGAATCAACTATTGTGCCTGAGGTGAGGGTCTATACAGGAAGAAGAAGGCACCTATGGACCAAGCAATGGAACAATCACTTCAAGCGAGCTATTCGGGCCCAGGTACTATTTTCCCTGATATTGATTCACCTATTGCCTAGTGTAAAGGCTCTCATAAATGTACCTAATATTCTTTATTTAATCTATCATATTTTTCCAAGTTGCCACCATCATATAGATCTTTTCTTACTTCCATATCCTCTGTTAAAGTTCTAACCAAATTGTCTAAGGCATTAAAGGATCTCAAATGGAGAAAAGCAATGAAAGAAGAAATGAATGCCCTTGTCAAGAATGAACCATGGAATTTGACTGATTTTCCAGCTAAAAAGAAACCTGTGGCGTGTAAATGGGCGTTTACAGTTTAAACACCAGACCGATGGGAGTGTAGAAGATATAAAGCCAAGTTGGTTGCAAAAGGTTTTACTCAGAAATATGGCACTGATTATGGAGAGACCTATACACCAATGGTGAAGAGGAGCTTTTTTCGGGTGTTATTGTCTCCTGCTGCGAAGGAGGGATGGAAGTTACACCAAATGGATGCAAAGAATGTCTTTCTCAATGGGGATTTGCAAGAGGAAGTATACATGTCACTAACCCTAGGATGCATTGTTGAGGCTAATGAAGGGAAGGTATGTAAGCTCAAGAAGTCTTATATGACCTTAAATTGTCTCTGAGGGCTTGGTTCGAGCGATTCAGCCTATAGCTATGAAAAGATTTGGGTTCAATCAAAGCAATGCTTATCAGACACTATTCTTTAGATGGCAGGGTACTCTTCTTACAATTCTTATTGTTTACATTGATGATATTGTAGTTATTGGGGACAATGAAAGAGAAATGGCTCAGCTAAAGAAATTTTTAGCTTCTGAATTTGAAATCAAAGATCTTCGACAACTCAAATATTTTTTTGGTGTGGATGTTGCTAGATCCAAGGATGGGTTTTTTTGTCTCTCAGCACAAGTATATTCTTGATCTTTTGCGTGACACTAGGAAAACTGGATGTCAACTGGTGGATATTCCTTTTGAGCCGAATATTAAATTGAGTTCGATCGAGAGACAACTGATTCATGACATGGGCTAATATCAAAGAATAGTTGGGAAGCTTCTATATTTCTCTCTTACTAAGCCAAATATTGCATTTTTCGTTAGTGTCCTTAACCAGTTCATGCACGCTCCGCAAGTCCCTCCCATGCAAGCTGTTGACAGAATACTTTGTTATTTAAAATCATGTCCTAGTAAAGGACTTCTGTTTAGCAGACATAACCATATGAAGATTGAGGCCTATACCGATGCCGATTAGGCGGGCTCGGTTGATGATAGAACCTCTACTTAAGGCTATTGTGTTTTTGTGGGAGGGAATCTTATGACTTGGCGTAGTAAAAATCAGCTCGTTGTTGCCCGGTCTAGCGTAGAAGCTAAATTCCAATCCATAGCGAATTGGGTCCCCAAGTTAATCTGGACACGATGGTTGTTAACTAAGTTAGAGGTCCCATTTGAGTCTCCGATCCAACTCTACTGCGACAACCAAGCAGCAATTAGAATTGCGAATAATCATGTCTAGCATGATCATAATAAGCTTGTTGAGCTGGATCGACATTTCATTCGTGAACGCGTGATATCAAAGGAATTGTGTTTACCGTTTGTACCTACTGTTCAACAACACGTTGATATCTTCACCAAAGGTCTCTTCAAGCCCTAGTTTGAGTTTCTTATGTCCAAGTTAGGCATGCGAAATATTTATGCCTAATTTAAAGGAGAGTGTTGGATTGTGTAAGCCTTTTGGGCTATTTGTTTTATTTATTTCAGACTTTATATTATAGGCCCATTAGGGTGGCTTTGTACTCTGGGCATTTTATGTGTGTACTTCTATTATGTTGTATTTTCCAAAGGGTTAGGGTTTCCTAGTAACCCTAGTATTGAGTATTATAAATAAATAGTCTTGGTACCCGTATTAGGGTATCCAACTTTTCTCCGTAAAACTCTCTCTTCTCTAAATTACTACAAACTTAAACAAGGTTTTGAACTTAGCAAAATGAGATTGATCTTGCTTATCCAACTAAGCCTTTACCACATAATACATCCAAAACACACCGTGTATAATAGAATATAGAATAGCAAGATTCACAATTTTTATATCGCAACGGTGTGGGTCACCAAAGGCTTTGACCTCACTTTCCATAGAACTCAAAAAGCTAACTAAAGAGTTATGCATCTTCAAGCATCCACAACTTATATGCTGGCCCAGTATATTTTGAGTCCTGAGAATCGTTAGTGAGATGATCATCCTTACCAAGGCCTTGTAAAGTGACTAATACCATATTCTTCTATTGCTGAAAGTTAGTAACATCGAGGCACTCATCGCCCAATTGAGAAACACCATAGACAATTTGATAAGAAAACAATGAAGAAACATTCTTAAGTGATCAAAGGTGGCCAGAAATCACAAAATTGAGATAGGAATCAATCAAATAAACTAAACTCTTGGATGATACAAAATCCAGAGCAAGGCAATTGGACCTCCCAAGAAATTCCTCAAATTGCAAGCCTTCTTGGTCAAGTCCCTGCAATGCTGACATCCTCGGTCGGCTCGCACAATCTGCACCCATTGCAGGATGACCCTCTTATACCATTATGGAACAAGGAAAGGAAAAAAAGAAAAGAAAGAAAGGGGTCAATCAGTACTAGGTTGAGATTCCTCTATCTAATTCTACATCAATATTCTACTCCAATGGAATTGCAGGGAGTAGCTAAATAGGTACTTCAAGCACGTCAAACACTACTCGCCCATCAATTTGGGAATTTAACAAGACTTGAAAGTACTGTCAACGTCTGTCTTGATTTGTTTTCAAACCACCAAGGCAATTACATAAGTTTTCTCATGCTCTAAACAATCTAAATTTCAAAAATAGCAAATTTCATCCACATAAAAAGTAATCTAGAAACATGAACACCAAACTCAAAACAATGCCTTAGTCAATGACAGGTCACCTGAATTGATAAGTAGTTGGAGAAAATGAAAGGCAAAGATCAATCAAGTCCACGTACCTTTAGGCGCGGATGAATATCAGAAGTATCCTTGGACAAGAACCTAAAGCAGCAATATTCCACCAAACTACGAGCATCATTATAAACTGATTCAGGAACAAGAGCTGCAAAAACTCTCTGCATCTTTTTCCCAGTCAATCCGTTCATCCTACATATCTTATCTTTAAAAAATCAGATAATAATTCTTTTCTATGCTGATAAGCTTTCAAGAGTAGCATCAAAAATGGTGGGCACAATTTGGCTAGATCATTTGAACAACATCAATAAACAAATAAATGTACATCCAGTGCACATAAACCATGCAGAAGAAAACTTCCAACTTTTGAGAACCTTACATCACAAACAACAAGAGCAACAAACTAAGAAAATTAAATCCCAAGCAACGTTTTGAATAGCGCTCGAGGCTACCATTGCATAGTGGTCGTGAATGTTGCGGGAAGCAGGTGTAGCAGTCATGAAATTTTTCGTACATTGCACAACTTTTTTTTTTTTTTTTTAGATTTTAAGTTTATAAACCCACTATATATGATTTTTAGACTATTTTGAGTCACCTTATTTATCTAAAAAGCATTGTTTAGAAGAATTAGAATTTATCAAATTTTAAACGGGGTAAACGAGTATATAAGCTCACTGTCACCTCTATAGGGTCTATATGAGTTTCGATCTAAAAATTACAACCGTACAAATTGGAAGAACATGGAAAAATGTCAGAGCACGTCAATTTTTATACAATTCGTGTTGGAGATTCATTTAAATGGTGAAAAACTCAAACTAGATCAAACCATTCAAATTTACTTAAGCTTTTCACTGTTTAAATGAAAGGCATGCACTAACACAAATTGTATAAAAATTAACAGGCCCTCATATTTTTTTCCCATGCTCTTTCAATCCATACAATTAGAATTTTCAGATTAGGATCCGTATGGGCCTCATAGGGGTGGCAATGGGTTTGGCACTGCTTCACACCCAAAAAGAAGCGATTCGTGGTGGTGCTTCAGGATTCCAATGTACTGCGTCCAAGATCAGAACGAGCTTGCCGGCGGACCACTGCCGTCCCATTCTTGAGTGAGCTGGAGCGCAGCCATCTTATCCACTGAACTAGCGTCAAGCTATCGCTTCGGGTCGAAGCACTAAAAGAAAAGGACCGGGAAACGCGGCGGCATAGGAACCACGGGACCCCCCTACTAGTAAAGGGAAAACGGAAGTGCGCTCCTGCGCACCAGCTGAACCCTTTCCCCTTTTAATAATAATAAGGGTCGATAGAGTCATAGCTCCAACCTAGTAAAGGGGCTTTGATGCCCTTTGTATAGGTTGGGTTTCTGGATACGGGATCCTCGTAGTAGGCTGGACCAACATCCAGCCAAGAGAGGGTAGTCTTTAGAAGCAACAGGTTGGAAAACCAAGAGAACGCTTCGCGTTTTCTTATCTTCTTCCCGCCCTAAGAGTAGGAGTAGCACAAAGAGAGGGATTAGCTATTCCGATCTAAGTGGTCCTATTCTGTGTCCCGTGCTAGGAAGCATTACTCCTCTTTTCATTCCAAATTCAAGAATACGACCGATACGATTGATTGGTCTGTGCGCCTCTCTTATTACTTTTTTGTATCCCCCTGTTCCTCGGATACAATTCGATCCTTCTACGGCCAAATCTCAATTTGTGGAAAGCCTTCGATGGCTTCCTTATGAAAACATCCATTTTTATTTGGGTATAGACGGTATCTCTTTATTCTTCGTGATATTGACCACATTTCTGATCCCTATTTGCATTTTAGTGGGTTGTGCCTTTGCCACTATACAATCTATTCCTCCTATTTTAAGTGTGCAGCCAATAGGAAAACCGATATATATCTTAATTTCTTGCAATGCAATTATAAATATTTGTATAAATATTATTGTAGATGAGAAATACATAAATTTAAACAAGTTCTTTCCTTCAAAAGAATTGGTTTATGATGGTACATCATCCCCACTACATTGAAAGACGTGCATGTTGATCAATCCATCATCAACGTCATTACTCCTAACTTGAAGTTGACCATCATCAGCCCAACCTGTAGGTAAAATGAAGTTGAAGAAGCCAACATTTGTGCCACTTGACCATTCTTCCCCCAAATAATTTACCGGGTCCACAGGTAATTGATGGGTGTGGGGGATTGCACGTTGGTGGGACTCTGATGGGTGTAGTGTGTGGGTAGATAAGGGACCAAAAAACATGAAAGGAAAATATGAGGGAAGAGGAATTATGTTGTGAATGGAAACAAAAAAAATAAACTAAAATGGATGGGAATTTTAGAGAAAACCAATAGAAAAAAACTAAAAAATGGCCGTAGCAGTCCCGTAATGGCTTGTAGCAGCCACGAGAGCCGCAATATGCAAAATATATTAAAATTGCTAAAGCAGTCAGTAGCAGCCGCTATTTAATACCATGATCCTAAGAGTTCTGGGTCAGCTATATGGAACCAAAACAATATCTTTACTGGATAGAAAGAAACATTTTCTTAATAAGAAACAGATGAGTTACAACGTGGAGGACAAGGAATCCTCCACAGAATAAATCAAAAGTAACTGTGATGAAATTAAAAACAGAAACAGAACACGAAACACCCGAATCAAAGCAACCATAAGGTCCCAAATGAACTTGGTGAAACGTGCCCCATTAAACCCTCAAGAAGTGTGTGCCCATAATTAGGGAAGGAAGGCAAGTCCTGGTCTGGGAAAAAACCTTGTAATTATCCAATCATTTATCTCCAGCCAAATATGCCATGAAACCACAAAGAAAGCCACTGTCAATAACTCTATGGCTTTCCTCTGTTATCCAAAGCTAACTACAGAAATAGCAAGAAAATCAGAAACTGGCCAGTGAAGAAACCAAGAACTCACCTGTAAGAGAAAAAGGCTGACACCACAAAGGATAGACAGCCCCGGGCAATGAAGGAAATAGATGTGGTGTGGTCTCATCGCTAGAAAAGCACAACACACGTATTCAAACGACCCATGCTGGTACACAGCGAAGTCAATCCATATCTTATTTAGATTCCAGAAGAAGTGAAAGTTCGAGAACACGAAACCCTCCTTGGCTCAGAGTAAAGAATAAGAGATAGGAACATGAATCACTGCATTCACAGATCCTAGCACCCACCCATTTACCTGCAAACTACACTTAATCTTGACTTCTTTGTGCCAGAGTGGGTTAAACTCCAGAGACAACTGCCATAACCACATCCCCACCAATGACTCAATGTCCTTCGGCACCAAGTAAACAAAGACGACTCACCCTCCCTCCCCCCTCAACCTCCACCTCCACCCTCAAACCTAGGCTTCGGTAAATAACCAGACGAATCTGGCTCAGTCAAGGAGTTTTTTCTGAATTACATTGAACAGGCAAGCAGGTCTTCACACCTGCCAAATTGTTCAATAGAGCTTGAAGAAGACACTTAACTAAGCAGTTCCTGCATTTTATGAATTACCACATTGAGCCTTCACTTGCTCACTCATCCCAGTTGGAACTGCCCTTAGCCTCATGGAGATTTCCAGGCAAGTATGCCCAGCACAATCTGGCTTTAGCTGGATGTGAGGCATAGGAGAGGAGGGTGAAGATGATAACCCTGCTGCATGGACTGATGAGAGTTTGGAAGTAACATTTTAGGCGTCCAAACACATTTAAATGCTCTTTAGGCTTCTCAAATATTGGACCAGAGCACTGATCAAATGCCACTGCATTCACAGTGCTGGGCTTTTTATCAAATTAGTTTGCATTTTGGGCTTCACCACAAGCCCACCTGGCCCAAAACTCAAGTCCTCTCAATATGTAGTTCAGCTCTTTGCTTGTAACAAATCTTCTTCTACACTACAAGACATAATTTATAGTTTAAAAAACAATATATCTTTTTCAGCTTAAACAAACCACAACTTAAATACCTTGCAACGTATCAACAAATCATCAAACTACCATGAACGCAAGTTTACATCATCAGATTAATAAAATATCTTTTGAATCCTCTCCATAACATTATTTGAAATAATAAACATCGAGGACATCTTCACTGCACAAAATTTGTTTTCCTTGAAAAGAGAGAATTAAATGGTAGATACTATCTGAGAAACACACAACATGATGATGGCTACGACAAATTTTACCTGCTGAATTGTTCAATGGAAACAATGGCAGCTAAAGAAAGGTTTCCATTTGATGTTCTGCTATCAATAGTTTGTTCTGTCATAAATACATCCTCCAAATCTTGAGCACGTAGTGCATTCCCAGGGCAAGGCTTCCCAATCTGACCATCTTTTATGAGTGGAGAGGTTACTTCATTCAGAAAGTTTTGTGTCTTCAACAGCCATGAATTCACCCTCCCTTGTACTGCACCTGTTCAGGGAATACAAGTTCCACACAGCCAAAACTTAAATTACAGGCAGCTTGAGATCATTTTCATTCTAGATGAATTTTTGCCGTCATTGTAGAGCTTCACTAGGAAACTTAAGTTAGGCATTGGCTCCTAAGATACGCCAAGCCATAAAACTGCAGCTCCGATTCAGTCGCACTTGGAGTCGTAATAATAATTATTGACTAATAACATTAGGGGAATAATAACTAACAGAATTGCACTTTGGTAACCCGAAGTAGTCATATCTCTGATAAAAGGTTAAGCACTACTTCAGCTGAAAGATGAAACTGTGAGATGATGGACCCACGATTTATATTAAGCCTTAACAAGTACAAAAGAATAAGGTTATGACTGATGATGATCCTCAATTCAAACTACTGCAAAACGGCAACGACATATAAAACCTTCTAGGAACTTAGTAGTAAATAGAAGCAGTGTTCAGCAGGGTGTTTTCTTAGTAAGAGAATTGGCTGAGTGAGTATTTAGCTGGAATTTGAGAATGGCCTTGAGAGCAGCCAAGACCCCCTTATCAGGAGTCCTCCAACTCAATGAATGAAGAGCGGAGTATGAGGAATTTATTCTATATGAAGATTCAATCTTTCCTAGGAACAGCTTCTAAGCCAGCAGCAAGCGCACTCAAGACAGACGTTTTTCTGATGAGCTTATTCTTTAAAATCCGCGTAATTCTAAAGTAAAGGACGAAGGATAGCTAATCTAGAATTTCTTAGATTAGAAATGAAGAAGTAAATAACAGAGGACAATATATCCTCCAAACAGAACGAAGAAAAACACATGAAAACAAGGCGTTAGTCTGAGGATGTGTCCCGTTGACTGGACACATCAGTAGCTTACTGCTTGTAAACCAGTCATCCGGTCGACTGGATTTTACGGGAATGGTGTATTTCAGTGGCCACTCGTATTATTTTTACTAGGGTTCGACCTGGTTTCCTGTAGCCAACATAAACCACTATGCATAAAGCTTTCTCCCAACCCTTAGGGCTGTGGAATTTTCATTCAATTTTTATCTCTTCTGGGAAGCTTACCAAGGAATACTTGGCTGCTAGCTTCCTTAACGGGTTGATAGTTCGTATTCTGAACCCTATTCAATGTATGAAGCTTTCAAGTTAGTTGTTAAATAAGAAGAGTACATGAAACACTTCGCACTGAAACCCAAGGGATGTAGTAAACTGCAACCTAGTGAATCCTCTCGTCTGGGAAATTCTGTACTTGTTTCCTCGTTTGTAATTCTCTTATAATGGCCTTTCCATACGTCATATCACCTAGTAACTGCTTAAATCACAGATGAGTTGGAGGAGAAAGAACCGAGAAGTTGATCCGTATACTCTCTCTCTCTCTTCATCTATTTCTACCACTTTATTCCCTATCTACTATCTCCTGTGCATCTCCCTAAATTCTGAATGCCTCTATCATTAAAATCCCGCACGTACTCGCTTCAATGGTGCGCTCTATTTGGGGTGTTGCGTCGGGCAGGCAGATATAAAATCGCAAGCCCACGGTAATCAGCCCCTTTTTTCAGTTTCCTCTTCTTCCCCGAACTAGGGTTTTCTTTCCTCACGTCACGTCTATAAGCTGAGCAGCTAAATCAAAGATAGCGCAGACATAATATCTGATTCTGGAAACAAGAAAGTACAAATTTCCTCTTCGAACAAGAAAAAAAGCACTCACGAGCATCAATTCCGTTCAGCTTCCAAGGACCGTGGAAAGATTGGACCACAAACTTGAAGCGGGCCCTCCGCTGGGAACTGTTTCGGGCGGAGTAATGGAAGTTGCAGAGAGGTGCAGTAGTAGTAGGAGGAGGAGGGGAGGGTGGAGTGTGGTGGTGGGGCATCGGGAATTCTGAGATCATTTCGGGTACCTCCCTCTGCGTCTTGCTGCACCGCAAGGTACAAGGAGGAGGAAGGTTTATTGCGTGGGAGATGAACCCTAAACGACCACCCTGCACTGCACTCAACAACAGCCTATTCCAACTATAATAATGATCGGAGGAGTTCCCCCGTTGGAGACTGCTACTTTACTTGTGCCGACGGAACGCTCCAGATTTGTCCGGTACCTGCTAATTAGAGTGTGTTTCTTTTATTAAAAATAATAATAATAATAATAATAGCCAATAATCAAGGAAATTCAAAAACAACCATTAGAAAGTAAAATTCAGAAGTGTTCTAAAGACAGCCACCGCGGTGCATTATCAATGCCCCAAGCCGGTTTACTTCGTTAATCGGTAATTAATGACGGATGATGTTATTTGGTTGTGTGTGCTTATTTTGGCAGGAAACGACAAACAGGGATGGTTTAATGCAAGCCCTTGGGCATGAATATAAAAGGACTGTGTCAATTTAACGTTTCGCTTCGAAGCATCGTTTTCCCCCTGAAACCATCTTTGGCTTATCCTCTGCTATTCTTCACGCAAATTAGTGCTCCAAATTCGCCAACTTTCCCTTTTATTAATAAAAATAATATACGCGTTTGTTCTTTACTTTTTCCCAAAAACTTGTTAAAAGATCATTTCAATTTCCAAATGGTAAGCATTGTCCGATACAACACAAGTATGTCCTCAACTGAAACAGCTGGGGGCTCAATCCAAGTGTCAAAGATGAGCTCTGTCAGGCTTCATAAAGCTAAACAATTTTTTGCCAAAAGGACTTTAGATTCATAAATAAACACTAGCTCAACCTGCAAAATTTTGCTTAAAATATGTTTGTTGAAACCACCAACGGAAGATGCAACAGAACTTTTATCCCGAATCCTCCCAGCAGCTTCCCCTGAATTCTTGAATCCCTGCCATTTTCTGATTCGAGAGGTTAGAAGAAATAAGCATTTTTAGCAAGGCTGCTCCAGTTTCTTCCCTCCAATGCGTCAGCAACAGCAACAGTCACAGTGACGCAACTATCCTCAATTTGTAGTTGTAGCCACCCTCTTCCGGACTATTCTTTTTCTGCGTTGTTTGGGAGACCGGGTTTCTCCTTCAACTGTATCATCACTGCTCCCCTGTTTAATGCCAAGGAGACCAAGGCCAGAAATGACAGCGTTCTTCGAAATGAACCAGTTTGAAGATGGCTTGGAAACAGCAGGCTCAGAAGGTCGATTGTACGCCTTTAAGAGGTTCTCAGACTGAACCAGCGGATCTGCCTCCACCCCAAGCCAAGCCAGCCTCGATGTCTCTCCCAACTGAACATTCAGGGCCCTGCAAATTTGGCAATGACAAGCTTGCGTAAATGAAATCTAGTGGGTCATCACAGGCTATTCTAGTTGTGGTTCAGAGATTTCAATTTTTTTTTTTTCCAGATAAAAGGAAGAGGTCCTCTCTAAAAAAAGAAAACCACGAGATATAAAACACACAAACAAGTAAGAACAAGGCTCAAACTCGAGCCACCTGCCAATCTCTACACAAAGGAAACCAGAGATGGTGCCTCGGCCAAAAGCCTCTGAACTAGACAAGAACACCACCGTATCCCATGCTTGCTCAAAGCCGATAGACTTACCCGTGAAAATCTTATCACCCCTCCCCAGGCACAACACTCAAAAAGTTCTAAAATGAACCCACCTTCCTGAGGCACTTCGCTTTCTTCTGATGGCCAAAACAAACAAGTGGTTCAGAAATTTAAGAGGGTTTTATCCAAGGTTCGACAAAAATATGATCTTTTCCAACATTTCTACTGTAGAAATTAAGATAACCTTCTGTACCCTACATGAACAAACTGGTACTCACATATAAAGGCATAAAACCACCAACCTCAGGTCATTTGCTCGTTTTAGATTTCAGTCCATACAGTGGACATGGAAAATTCCAAAATCGGCAAGATATATTGCCAAAAACTAGAAGTGGAGCTGGGTGCACGAGTGACGCCGTCATAAAGTAAAAACACCACTTACACAAAGACACATAGAGAAAAAGATAGCGCAAGAGGAATAGACAGTGGCAACCCTACGGAACATATCCTTTTTAAAGTTTGTTAAAGTTCCAACTCAAAACCAAGTGGCAATAAGGGGAGTAGCCCAAGAGATATTTCAAGTACCACAACAACTAGTCCCAAACCGATGTGAGGTTCTCAACACCCCCCCTCACAGTGCAGCCGCATCTAGGGCTCTGCATGTGCACAACACAATACAGACACAGACCCAAATGGTCCTCACTTGGGCCAAACACAACCTAGGCTCTGATACCATGTTAAGGTTCCACCTCAAAAATAATTGACAATGAGGGGAGTAACCCAACAGATACTTCAAGCACCAAACAACTAATCTCAAGCCAATGTGGGATTCTCAACATAGTTAATCACAAGATCATATTTAAAGAAGGAAAAGCAGCTGCATATGGATAAGCCAATAAATTAAGTCGGCAATATGCCAAAAAACCAAAGAAATTAACGTTAAGTTTGATGGTAGAAATTATAGTCGTAAATTATTTTCTAAAAAATCTCTTAAGGAAGTATGCTAGATTAGGCTATAGAGATTGCCATATTGGGTGTGTCCAAATTGGACTAAAGCCCCTTGTCAAGCTAGGACTAGACAGTTCTATGCTAGTTGTCCTTAGAGACGCCCAAATTCCCGATTATAAAGATTCTATAATCGGAAATGCTCAGACTTCGCTGACCAATGGCCCAGCTTATTTTGACACTTATCCCAATTTCACTATCGGAATAAATGATGATGAACATAAGGAAAAGTGTCTAACCCTTGACATTCAGACTCATAATTACAAGTTTCTTCATGGAACTTGTGTTATTAGTTGATTTATAGAGTTCACTTTCGGATTATGACCTCTTCAGGCTTAATTCGATATATTTCTCCTAACCTTCCACCTAGGCAGACAATCTGTTTTGAAGCATCTCCCAATGTGGAGATGATGATCCCTAGGCTCCTTAGATGGGACAAAATTGATTACCCTAAAGAATGGGTTTGCCCTCGGGTAAATTCTGTTCAAGTTTCAGGTGAGCTTTATAAAGAGGATTGCTTAAATAAAATATAAAATAAACACACCTCAAAGCCGTGCTACAAAACAGTGCCACCCCGATAACATCAAAATGGTTGATCAAAGCTCTATCAATCCCAAATAAAAGCTGATAACGCAGGTTTGCATAAAGCCCAAGGAAGGCTCCATAACCAAGAGAATTTGTACTCAAAGTGGGAATTGACACAGACAACCTGCAAGAATAAGTTAATGATTGGTGCAAATACTTCCAGTTCTTGAATATTGGGTCAGCCAAACTAATAATGGTAATAAGTAATACATAAATAAAATCAACATCTTTAGAACATTGTTCACCTTCCCTCCTTTTTCCTGGCAGAAAATTTTGACAGAGCACCCTGGGCTGCTCCAGCAGTCAGTCCAACCATACATAACTCTGCAGACTTATAGAAAAAAGAATGGATCCTCTTTTGCAGGTCGAATTCTTTTAGTGGATAACTCTTTTCAAATATATTGTTCGGAAGCTTCTGTAATGTGTTTTGCAAATCAAACCGGAAAGTGTTTCCATATGAATGACAGGGAGCAAGTGACCAAACAACTAAAGCATTACAAGCCGACACTGTCAGTACATTAATGAGTGCCAGATCCCATTCCTTCTTTATCCTGTAATCAAAGATAAACAAATTTTAATTAAATCCATAATATCAAATGAGAAACTATCCATTAAAAAAATGTTCACTAGCACCTGTCCTTCCGATTCTTCAACTCCCACCAAACAGAGGAACCAACTGTGGCTACCTGCTCTAAAAGAAGTTTATGTAGAAAAGCAGGATCTGCAATCATCCTGCACAACAGGAGATTATTCAAATAAATCAAAGGATAGCTCCATGGTACAATAGGCATAATAGCTTCCAATTGGGAACCTATTGAAAGAAAGATGGCATAATCTTTCATATGTTCAAACCCATGTCCACATGACAGTGCCCAAGGAAATGGATCAAGTATTGGAAATTCAATCAGCATATCCACTTGACATATTTGAATGATTACTAAATGTGTTCACATATCATACACCCTATGGTTCAAAGGCTCCAATGCCCTTTGGCAGACTAGCAAGTCTTACAAACTAGAAATTGAATTAACATTCACCTTCTATATAGTCCATAAATACCCTAAAATGTCACTAATCATCCCATATTCGTCCTACCAACTATTAATATCTACTTCAATAAACCTTGAATGATGAAAGGCCCGGCAGCTAAAAGTTCAAATAGGCTATCTTATTACCTAGTCAGCATGCCTTACGATATGGGAGCGATACGAAGTGTTGGATATTTTCAAAAAGCTTGGCATAATTCCATGAATCTAGAGTACTTAATCCATTTTACCTGCCAATAAACGCCCTGGATACTCCTTGAGGAAGTGCTCGAGAAATATATCTTGCTGTGGTTGGTCTAGCATTAATTGCAAGGAACCTTACCATTTTAGCAGAGCTAACCAAACCCTGCATACAATATATATCAGCATCTAGACTCAATGACATGAAATGTAAGTAGAAGGAAATAACTTTCACCATTTCGTAAGCTTGACGAAGCCCGGCAGGCAAATCCATCATTGTCTTCTGCCATTCATTTAATACAGAATCTACAAATTTCCGATCAAAAAGCTGGAAAAGAATATGAAAATTTTTGGCATAAGTGCAACCAAAATTTAAGATAAATATGCTCAACAGAAGCCAGTCTTATCAATAAATTCAGTTGACAAACTGTCCGTGCATATGAGTTTACCAACCTCTGGAAGAATAATTCGCCTCCTAAACCATCCACCTTCATCTCCCTCATCACCTTCGTCAAAGTTGTCATTATAATCATCATCATCGCCACCATCATCGTCTCCCCCATCACCACCGCCATGACTATTTTTCTTCCCAATACCTCCACCACCACCACCAGTCGAAAGCTGCAACATTTCAAAAAGTATAAACAACTTTGTCCAGGGCTTTAATGACTAGACCATGATAAAAAATAAAACTCATTAATTAGATCTAAGATTGATCTTGAATCTGTGTAGACATAAGAAAACACCATTCAACTAGTATGGATCTAAGATTGTGCGAGTCCTCGAAATATATTCATGTGGTAAAGAATACGAATAGTTTTTTTTTTTTTTTTTTACCCAATGTAACAGTTCTAGAAATAAGATGTACAAAACAAACTCTGAATGTTTTTTTTGCCCTCACAACTATCATATCCAGGTTGCCAGGCAATGATAAGCAGTCTTGCCAATTATAGCACTTCAAAACCAGGGACTAACATCTACAGATCAGAAACCAGAGACGCAAGCTATATTCATAATTAAAATCAACTATTACTTCTGATTCTAAAAAACTAAGAGCAAGAGACGTGCATTTTTCTGTTAAATACTTTGAAATACTTAACTGGAAGTAGGCGAAGGTTTATTTGACATGATAGGGTAAGGAGCAGTAAGTCTCGAGTAATACTTCTAATGCATCTAAGATGACACTCGTGATCATATTCCTTAAATATTAGAGAACCATTCTATTTCCGAATCAGGAAAATAAAACCCAGTAATCCATAAAACTACAGTGCTTTCTTACTAAACTTATATTCCAACTTTATCTACAGGAAGCAGTCCCTTCTAATAAAAATGACAAAACAAAATCTCAAAGACCTGATACTTCTAAAGCCCCTGATAATACATCTAAAGCAGCTGAGAATACTCCCATGGTAGTTGAGAAATGCTAATGAAAATAATATAAACCGGAATTTGGAGCAGATAATTTTTACTGGATATCTAGTTGAACAAACCCTAACTCGAATACTAAAGTGGAGAGTATCGCTAGCTGGAATAGCACCTGATTGGATTTTCTTCACTTTATCCCTGCCATTTCTTCAGCAATCGGACAGAGGCAAAAGCACAAATTGACAAAAATAAGAAGAGGATGTTGAGCAAAGGAAACCGACCTCGGCTTTAGACTCCGATTGCTTCTGAGACATATCGAGCTTACTTTTCTCCAAGGTCACGGCCCCAAAGGCGCCGTACTTCCCCTTCATGACCGGAGCATACATTGTAGGCGAAGAAGAACTGGAAGCCGACGAATCAGACGAGCCAGAATCCGTTGTGAAGCACCGTTCTAGCATAGCTATGGATTCACCGTCCACCACAGTGGAAGACGAAGCCCTAACCACCAGACCCCGGCGGTGGAACCTACCGATCGCCGGGGGCGCCAACACGCCATGACGACGAATCGGAAAATAGGGTTTTGACGAGGTGAGGGTTTTGATAGGGTTAACTGGTATGACTTGGGCGGTCTGAAACACCGTGTAAGACATTGTTCCTGTGATCCTTTCTTGTCGTCTTTTTTCTAGGGTTTCTCAGAGGGCATGGTATGGTGGTGGGTAGAGAGAGAAAGAGAGGGGGTTCGTTTTCTCTCTCCTAATTTTTAGAGAGAGAAAATGGAGCTGAAAGGGAATCAGATTAGAGGTGCTCAGGGAGTTGAAGTATGGCTTGCCCAATCCAGAAGAAGCCCGGTTTCACCAGGTGAGTTAACTCGGGTTTCTAGGTGAACTCGGACGATTCGGTTTTGAGAACCGACTCATATGCTGTTTACCTGTGGTCTTTTGAGACCATGCGAGGACATGTTATAATGACTGCGCGTTTTACGAGCGTGAGGCCAGCACACATCGCGTCACTTGAGATCCAATTCGTCAATTGAAATCTCTGGCTTGTCATCCAGTAACTAGTAAATTGTAACACCCACCCAATCATAAATAATATTTTTATCAAAATAGTTAAACTTTAAAATCAGACAGGAATTAAATTTTATTAGAAACTAGTTTAACCGTAAAAATATATCCCTGCGATTTCATGCAGACCCAATAAAAAGGAGAGAGACAAATGACAGTGAATACACTTTATAAAGTAAAATAAACTCAAAATAAAAATATTGCGTGACATCAATCACACATGCAAAATCCATAAGATTTGAGGAGGACAATTATGGGTGGGTGCGGTGACTACTCCATGTAGGAAAGTGTTATGAGTGCACAAACAAAATGGACATGGAACGAAAGTCAGATTATATATGGACTTCTTACCGACGCAAAATAAATAAATAAATAAAACAAAAATGTCATTTATGGGCTTGACAGTATGTAATGAGAGCCAACCGCATCCCTTATTTATGATGGGCCCAATCTTACAATGGATTCTTATGGGCCCAAATGACCGGCTCAGGCATGGTCTGTTCACAAATTTTCGGCTAATGCGTATTTTTATTTCTTTTACCAACCAACTTCGGGAGTTTACACAGGAATATTCTAGCCCTTTTTTTTTTTTTTTTATGGACAACAAATTCTTAGCTTTTTAGAATATGGTTTGTTCCCTCACTCATACCATGCTTTCTCAACACGAAGAAGAAACAGAGAGTCTCAGAATCTCTCTCCCAAGTTCCATAAGCTATTCCTTTTCCCTCCTCACGTTACAACGAGTTCATCACATAAAAGCTTTCACAAATCAACCAAAAATCAAACCGCCCAATCATTATTCGTATACGCGAAACGCTAACGACCCACAAACACTCCCGATTATTAGCCCGACAATGTCTCTCCCTCTTCGCCCACGCGTCATGGTCAATGGAGTCCAGAGAATGAGAACCTACCACTACTTCTGGTGCCGCCATTGCCGCCGCGCCGTGCGGATCCGCGGCGCCGTCCCTCCTCCCGCGTCGTGCCCCCGTTGTCTGACGGAGCTCCGCCACGAGCTCGACTTTACGAGGACCCGGCTATTCGACGATCTCGCCGGCATGGAACCGAACCTGTCCGGCCAGATACTGCAGTCCGTCGCCGCCCTATTCTACCCGCCGCCGCTACCGCCACGGAGGCGGGACAGCTTTTCCCATCGGAGAACCCGATGGGAATCCGAAACGGAAGACGGACCCGACAGTTCCCGGTCATGGATCGTTCTAAATTTTGACGGATCCCGTCGACCCGACGCCGGACCTTATCATCATGGAGGAGGAAACCCAGAGGAAGCTGCTGCTGATGTTGTTGACGACGCGGGAGGCTTTGGGCCCAACGATCCGCTCCAAGAGATAATGGCGCAACAACAACAGCAACAAGGCGAGCTGGCGGGGGGGCCGCCGCCGGCATTCCCCGCGGCAATCGACGCCTTACCGGTGGAAACGGTGACGGAGAGGCACTTGAGGGAAGATCCGCAGTGCGCGGTATGCAAGGAGGAGTATGAGGTCGGGGGAGAGGTGAGGATGATGCCGTGCGCCCATTTCTATCACTCTGATTGCATCGTGCCATGGTTGCGGATTCACAACGCTTGCCCCATCTGTCGCCGAGAGCTGCCGTTTCCCACCGGCGGGGATGTACGAGGGACTGGCGACGACGGCGGCGGCGGGATGAATCGGGAGTGGAGTCGACTGCTCTCCTCCGTTTGGCCGTTTCGGCTGTTTTCCAACTGGGGTGATTCGGGATCTCACGGTGCGACGGACGACGGTGAGATTTCTCCTGAAAGATGCCGCACCCAGTCTGCCGGCTTATTCATTCTCATGAAACATAAATTTCAAAAAATTCCAAAAATTCAGACATAATTTTTTTTTTCCCTAGAGACTGATACTCTCTTTTCACAACCATTAATATAATATAAAAATTAATTTTATGATAAATAAATTTAATCGGTTTAAACTTTTATAAAATTAGTGAATTTGACCGATCATCTTTAAATTTGTTTCCAAGTCATTCTAAATACTTTAAGAAGACACACACATATAAGTTTCTACTATTTCATTGAAAATTTAATTTTCCATATACATTTCCTGATTCAAACACTAACTAATATCTAAGCCTACATTTCCAATCTTACGAATACTATACTATGTACGAACTTGTAGCTTCTTGAATGCTAAAATGGACCGAGGGAGAGCTACAATGCTTTCTTTCCTTCACGATCTTACGCTGCATTTAGAAGGAAGAAATTAATCGTGAAGGCCTCTTAAATTATTAAGCATGTGAAACTATTAGACTAGGAATTAATTCATAAAAAATTTCATGAAAAAGGACCCTTTTTTTTTACCCCCCCTTAAAAGTTAATGGCTGGTGGTTTTGTTGCAGTTGGATTCCGGTGGTGGCATTCCTGGCTTATTCTATAACTACCTTCTTTCACTGTAAATTATAAAATTGCTAAGCCAATAAAAAAAGGAAAAAATAAATTCCACTAAAATTTAAAAATATAATGAAAAAGGTAAAAATATTTACAAGAACAATAGGTAATTTATAATAAATTTAAAAATTTCAAGATTAGCAAGCAGCACCAGTGGGAAGCGTTTACAGGTATGTCTTGTATTACTCTCCCTTTTAATTTCCTGTTTTATGGTTATTACCATTGAAAGTGAGATAGCTTACATTATATTTTCCTGACTTTACACACGAAAATTTAGAAGCTGCTCTAATTTTCACCAAGTAATTATGTAAATAATTTGGAATTTTGCTTCATGTTTTAGGCCTTTAATCTTCTTTTACCAAGAATAATTATGAAAATGAAAAATAACTAATTAAGAGTCATAAATGATTAGACATATTTATATAATTTTGCTGAGAAGCTTCTAGTGGAGCAGCTGTTCGTAATTGGATATAAGTGCACTCTAAATAACATGTTTTGATTGTCTCTGCCTACTAGATGGTGTGATGTTTTCGTACAGCAGTTTGATGGGCAAGCATGGAAGCAGCAATTACAGGCACCAAGCTATGAGTTTCGTCGTCATCATCTTCAACTTAATGCATAGTTGTTCGACTGAGCTCGAACATTAATCCCAAAAAGTTATTGGGTCATCGATTCATTACCAAATTAATAATAGAGTAATCTAATAATAGCGTGATTAAATTTTTAAAATATATAATTATACCACACCGTCAACAAGTTAATTAACACACCTCACTCAATTTGGTAATCATAAAATTGATTTAAATGTAGCCCTGGAGGGTGGGGGGGGGGGGGGGAATTATTACTTCTGATGCAATTAATAATTTGCATCGTAAGAGCACATGTTGAAGGATAGTAAAATTCTTACTATCCGATTACAAGCCACATATTTGATTGAACAATGTTATGGAAACAAAAAGTTTTCATAATAAAAACAAAAAAAGTATATGCAACACAAATTTATAAGAACACGTTTTATCATGTACTAAAACACCCTCCATTATATTTATACCATGTAACTCTTTTTATGATTTTATTATAAAATCCTTTATTTATATAAAATTGACCGAATGACAAGCTTCCAACACCCATCAAGCCGAAATTTACATTAAAGAACCATATCTAAATAAAATTAAAGAACGAGATAGATGGGGAAAGGGAAATCGAAACTCCAAACTTTACTAGCTGAGCAAAGACTTGTAGTAAGCCATTAGTCGCTATGAATATTCGTTTTAAAGTAATGATTATAATGTCACACTTTCACATATAATATTACGTTTCTAATATTATATTTCAAGGTATGATATATTTTTAAAAATATGATAATCATGGTAAGACGTGTGTGACTTTGAGTAGGGTGCGTGTGTGACTTTTGAGTAGAGTAGTCGTATTATAACTCGTTGGAGGAGCGAAGCGAAAAGAGAGGGAGGAAAAGTAATCTTATTATTTGCTTAGTGGGAAAGCTGCAGCAGAAGGGAAATCCATGGGTTCGCCTCAGCCCCGCAGACACCGGTTTTCACTGCACGAAGTGGGTCTTCCACCTTCCCATTCTATCGCCACTGCCGCTGCACTTCGCCTCCGCCGCCACATCACCTGCTACTACCATAGCCGCTGCCTAGGGCTCGCCCTTCGTCATTCCTTCAAGGTTCCTCTCCCTCCCTATTTTCCGCTTCCTCTCTCATTTCGCGATCTGCACAATGCGCACACACTACTTCCTTTGTAACTGTTTGGTTTTTCTCAGCATTCCTAGGAAGAAGTAGGGGATAAATATATATTAAAAAAAAGGCTATTCCAGTCCTTCAATTTCATGGGTTTTGAACCCTTTACGAGTATTGCTCACAGGTTAATGTATCATGGACATGGTGACACTACTGTTGGCTATTGTTTCTTTTCCTTCTGGTTTTCCTGCAAAGGAGAACGACCGAGAAGGGTTAGTTAGGTTTAACTGGTTTGATGTTATGATGGTGTATATATAGTTCAACTGAAATTGACTGGACTATTTTGTGGATATCTGCCCTAATTTGAATTGGTATGACATTAAATGATTATGCTGTCAAGGCGCCAAGGTGATCCTGAGCATTCCTAGGGCGCCTGGACACCTATGGGATTAATGCTGCCCCATACTACAAGTTCATATTTGTTTTCTTCTGTTTTTGTTATTAATGTTTCGCGCATAATTGCTGGCCAGCTAAGTCCTTTTTGTGGAACAGAATTTTTTTCATCTTAGTCCTGTGCTTGGATTAAAGGACATATGGCATGAAAGAACTATTCAATTTCAATTCAAAGTAAACAATCTTCTCCATTTGTCAACTGGCGTTATATCTTCCGCTTGCTTATGTTTCTTCAATGGGGATGAAACTTCGAAGAAGTCTAAAGAAACAACGGAAGCTTCCTCAAATATATCAAGAAACAACCCATTCAGTAGCAGGAGAAAGTGGACCAATATCCTCCTTGCAGTCAATATTGGGTATTGCTCTTTTACCTTGACAAAACTGTTACTGGGCAAACTTGAAGGATGTAACATCTCATACATTTGTCTTGACCCAATTTCTGCTGCTTCTCTCTCTCTCTCTCTCTCTCTCGTATGTCGGCGTGCCTACGTGGCATAGTAAAGTAGTTCTTATTTGTAATATGATGGATGCAGGGTCTATATCACGGGGATTGCAACACAATGGAGGCTGCTTCAATGGGGAGCTAAGGTTAGTATGAAAATCAATCTGTCCTATTTAGTGTTGAGGATCCATTTTGTGGTCTCATCTTCATTTGAAACAATTTAAAATGCATGCAGATTAATCCTCTTATTGCCAAAGGGCAGGTGTGGAGGCTGGTTACTTCTGCATTCTTGCATGCAAATGTTGTGCACCTCATGGTCTGGTTTAAGTGTTTACCATTTGTCTCATTGTTGGCGGATCTGGAGTTTAATTTTAAAAGAGTGGTGTTGATTCCAGGTTAATTGTTATTCTTTGGACTCTGTTGGCCCTCTTATGGAGAGAAGCCTTGGTCCCGGGAAATTCTTAGCAGTTTACTTTGCCTCTGCAATTGCCGGTAACAGTCTGTAATTCTATTATAATAGACAACGGAATTTCTTTATGTTCACGATTCTGATCCAATAGTTTCAAGATCAGGTTCGACAATGAGTTATGGGTTCTGCAAATCACCCACTGTTGGTGCATCAGGAGCGATATTTGGATTAGTAAGCCTTTACTTTGTCTCTTATCCTCAAAATTTGTTTTAGCATTCTGAGCTCTGAGCTCTTTGTTGATTTTAGTGCACCTGAAGATCTCCGCACAGGAATTTACCAAAAAAAAAAAGAAAATTGGGGGTCCATTCCATAACTTCGTATTCAAATTTTCCCGCATTTTTTTTATATGTAATTATTTTGGGACGTTTTTTTTTTTTGTTTTGTTCATGTGGGCTACGAGGGGATTATATGCCTGGAGGTACCTTGTTCTTTTATTAAAACTGTCTTTGGTCAGGTTGGGTCTTTCGCTGTATTGGTCTTAAGGCATAGGGAGATGTTTGGTGACGAGTATTTGCAACGCCTAGCATCTGTACTTGGAATAAATGTGGTAAGCCCCTCTTTTACTAATGAATGCTTAAAAAGCTATCGTAATCTCTAAAATTAGGGGAGCTTTTACATGACTCAGCTCAAATATGCGGTTTATTCAAGACAGAAAAGCCTAGTCGCCAATTTTCTTTCATTAACTGAGTTAGGCAGCTTGACATTTGAGTTTTGATTATTTTTTTCTGTATTTTATTATTTTATTGGTTCTATCTACATGGATATCCCTGAATTGCCGGTGGAAACAATTTGTCCATGAAGTTCTATGCGAAATGGTTTATGTTTTGATCAGCAAAGCAGGACCATTGTGGGGGGGGGGGGGGGGGGGGGGGATGGGGTGGGTTGGGGGATGAAGAAACTTAAAAACTAGTTTAAAACCTGCCTAGGTAAACCCAATGGAACTAAACCTAGCAAGAAAAAAGAGTGCATAAGTCACCTAAGTGGAACAATAAAAAGTCCCATGTGCACACACACCAAAATATAAAAATTACTGGTCTCCGAACTCCTGCCTAAGCCACTTGCTGGCCCAGCGCTGGCAAAAGCATCAGTATTGCCCACTCCCATTTGGCAAAGGCATCAGCTAAGAAATTACCTTCCCTAAGGGTATGAGTAATCTAAATATCCCTGCAGAAGTCCCGGCTCGTTCAAATATTATTAGAAACAGATTTGAACTAACTCGGTCTCAGATTTGGGTTGGTCACCCATTGCATGACAACCTTCAAATCACTTTCTACAATAACAGACAAATTTCTAACAACATCTGAGCTACTCACCATCTCCACAGCTCTATTAACTTGAAAAACTTCAATAAAATTTGAATCTTGCACTTCAACTGCTTCCAAGAACTTGCAGATACTGTCTTGCTAAAAGTTAATGAATCATCATGCAGGCTATTGGGCTGCTTGTCAAGCACATAGATAACTGGGGACATGTAAGTGTAACTGGGCATTACTTTCTTTCATTCTCTTAAACAATGTATTTTTTTTTTTTTAATATCATGTCTTTTGAAAACTGTCCCAGGTGTGGACAGATAAATTCCTTCTCTTGAGAAATAATGTATTATGTGTTGCGATTTTCAGTGGTTGATGCTTCTAATAACATTGCTGGGGTAGAATGCTCTTTTTGGATTACTACTACTCACATCCACTCCGAAGAAAAAATAATTGTATTTTCTGTTGTCATGGATCTTTTTTGAAACAAAAACAAAACAAGGCTGTTTGTTGGAAAAATCAACAGTAAAGATAGATACTTTTCAGTTTACTGTTGTCAAATATCCCTCATGAGCATCTCTGATATTTTATTCTTGTTGCATTAATACACTCTGGGTTCAACTTTTTAAGCAAACTAAGAATTTGATCTTACAAAGAGGTTTTTGTTTCCAAATAATACCGGTGGTTATGAGAATCTGACTTCACTGCATGACGACCTATACAATCGTAATCTGTTCTTATTTACTTTTGTGTTGAGCTTATGATTTCAGTTAGGAGGCTGGCTTGGTGGTACTGCAGTGTCATGGCTTGTCGGCCCTGCGTGGAAGTATGAGGGCTTGTCCAGTGATGGGCATAAAATTTATGTTGATAGAGCGCCTCTTTCTTATTTCAGAGAGCCGAACAGAGCACGATGTCGTTCGGACTTCAATTGAATCATGCATCCCCTGTGAAATCCTTTCATCTGAGAAAGGCTGTTGCCTAGTGCATTAAGATTTATGCAACTTCTCTTTCTTTACATTGTAAAGCTCATGTTACTTCAAGCACCAACGTTGTTTAGGATATATGTATGTTGATAGGGAGTTGCATACCTTGGTGTATGCAAAGGATCAACATTTTCTTTACCAAGTTGGGATTTGTATTTCATCTAATGCACATGTATTTTGTTAGGCATTTTATCTGAGTATAGAGTTGTAAAGTTTACCACTATGAATGCCTTCCCCGTGGAGGTCACACGGGTTTTATTTTGCAAATCTCCAAATGTTAATATTTCAACGTAGGTAAATAATTAAATTGAATAAAATTGATTGGTCTTCATATTATTTTATCCCATTCAATTTGTATGGTTGAACTTTCTATTAGCAAACCGTCGCACTTTTGAAGTTGAGGTTGAAGTTGAGGGTAACACCTCATTAACACTTTGTTGAGGTTGAAGTTGAGGGTAACACCTCATTAACACTTTATAATCGCTGCAGTGAGGACATAATGAAAGAAATTATGTAGTGCTCACATGTTTCATTCTGTTATTTGCAAAAATTGTAGCGCCATATCTGTTTACAAGCCTTATATTTTCCATTTTCTGAGGTTAGGCATTTGAACAAATCGGAGAAACTTATTTTCCAGAATTTCAAATACAAGAAAAAAACTAAACTTATTTCAACCTTGCAAAACGCAACAAAAGACAGGAGGAATCTGGGGTTGCTTTAGTTATTGAATGTTTTTAATAGGTGTGCAGATTCCTTCTGCTTGCTTATTGTTTCACTCACTCTACCGTGATTTCTATGAGGGAGCCGAGGTATGAAAGAATACTATTGATAATTTGAAAATAAAAAAAGAAATTAATGCATTCGATCATGAAAAACCCTGTAAATGAACTATGTCATCCAATTTCCGCAATGCTCTTTCTGTTTCTTTCCCTATTGATTTCGTGATTGGCTTTTTTGCATCACGAAAGCCCAAAAAGATGTCATTCTTTTTATACATTTGGATCACTATGAAGCGCAAGCCCTTTAAACTCTGCAAATGCAATGTACAATTTTCAACTGGTAACATCTTGTTGAGGAGTGATTCCCTTCGGGAAGAACATCCCCCGCTGCAGCCCATTTAGAACAAGCCCGCCACCTTTATGGCCTTGGCCTGCAAGTCATCAACTTATATACGTACAATTTGCTACCTTCAGCATTTGTACCCGACGACACAAAACTAATGAGCCACCTTCTGCTTCCCAGGTCACTATTTGTGCGCCCCAGAAGTGATCAATCAACGAGACGAACATAGCAGGAATATTGCAATCCCAGCAAAAACCAGTTCCCAGATGCCCTTGTAGGAAGAACCTGCTGCTGGAAAAGCACCAATAGCACAAATGGTTATTCTTGGCCGATGAATATACTGTTTATCAAGGTTTAACTAGTGACATGGCCATTCAAGGGACTAGTTCGGGCACTGAGCTGGGAATCATTTCAATTATAGAATAGAATGAATCTGCAACCACCTTGAAAGGAAAGTTTTTAGGAATTTTATTCAGAAGCATTAGCCTAAAAGAAGTATTTGGTGCCTATATCTCTGACCGAACGAAACAAACATCATTTGCATTTATCGGAAGCTTAATTGGCTATCTCCCCGTACCATCTTTGCTCCACACATAGAAGATAACTGTTGGGCAATTTTATTCCACTTAGAAGCCAATAGGGCCGCATAAAAGGTCTATCGCTATTTGTGCCCTATGGTAAGGCGAAACTAAGTTGCCATTTTATTCATGAGAAGCTCCAACAAAAGTTGATTTCCACCAGGCACACCAAGACAGGTGAGCAACTTGCAGACATGTTCACAAAGTCCTTGGTTGGGAAGAGCATGCATGATATTGTGCTCCAGCTTGAGGGGGCAATACTAGAATGTCGTTGAAGATAGTCTAATCAAACTATGCTAATGAACCAGATGGGTCCAGAGAGCTACTGAGCACATGCCGTTGGAATTTTGGGTTTGGACCATCATTACCTGCAAGGGTTTCTCTACTTTTAGGAACCGCCACATATCCTTATTGTACTACTACTGGATCAACTATGATCTCACAGCTCTACTGGGCTACGGATTCCCCACTCTCCCTCCCTCCCCTTCCCCCTCTCTTTCTCTCACCATGCTGCTTTCCTACTGTTCGATAGTTCTTAATCGGTTAACACCCATAAAATGGATAGCAACACTGGTTTGGATTTTCTTTGTTAAATCTCTGTTGTTTTTCTCTTTTCGTTTCTCTGAGGATGATGCATAATCCTTCACCATGTTCTTTCAAAAAAATAAAATAAATAAATAAACATTTACAAGTAAAACCAGCAAACCAAATAAAAAAGGTATAGATATGAATGTGTCGTATGACCATAATATGACGAGAAAACAAGAGAAAAAGCAATCTTTGGAATTGGATGTAATAACTTACATGAAGCTGAAAGAGCAAATGACGATGGTGAAAGTGATGGAGGTGTTGAGCTCCTCCCACTTCCTGTGGCCTGATGAGGCGAGTAAGGACTAGCAGCCGGAGGTGAAGCAGCAGAAGAGGCAGGTGGTTCAGAATGAGAAACAGGTGAGCTCCTTGGTGGAATTCTTAAACCAAGGTATGGACAGCGCCGAGGGGGGAGAGCAGCTATGGATGACGGAGCAGGAGGGTCTGAATAGGGAGGAAAAGAATTGTGCGCCCCATTTTTAGGATTTGGATGCAGGCTGGTTGCTATTATCAGATGGAGAAGAAGCATCACAGTTAACACGAGGTGAACTGTTAGGTGACGGGGAAGGAGTTGGCGAAGGAGTTGGAGGAGATGATTGAAGTGTATGCTTCAGATAAGAAGATAGACTGACTTCTTTCACTTTACCAAACACTGAATTATCAAGCCCAAGATTCCTTGCAGGAGGGGATCCAGTTATTATTAGGGCCAACTGTTTCAATCTCTCCGGCAGAAGGTTCCCTAGTTCTGACGTAACAGAAGCCTGGACTGTAACTGGAGGATTTCTTGTTGAACCATCCTTGTTTGTTGCTTGCATATACACATTCTGCACATAAAATAGATAAACATCAAATTTCAAATTTAATGTCAGGGTAAGAGTATCGATGAACTCCCTAAACCTGATCACATGAACTGAAATCCTGTATTGATATCTATTACTGCAGTTTTAATCGTAGAAGTTAATACAAAGAATCTCAGTCCCTAATGTCAACCATGATTACGGTTCTCTACCAGCGTGTTCAGCACTATAGACATAACTAATCGTTCATAACAAGGTATTTGAACAAAAGTTTTAAGCGTCCTTCTTTAGTGAAGAATTTGTGGATCGGTCCAAACCTTGCTCATTATTTTCTTTACAAAATTTGAAAGAAAGGCATTTGTAACAAATATATACCTCATATGATCTCAGAAGCAACCCAAGCTTTAGCTGTTCCTTCAATTCGCTATAATTGATATGGATGTCAGATAGAGAATTAATGAGAGTGAAGTTAAATAGAATCTGCTGTATGTTCCAAAAGGAAGCATATGGCTCAAGGTTTACTGTAAGTCCTCCAGGAAACTTTGAAATCCCAAATGAAGATGGTTGCCCAAAAATAGATGTTGTTATAGTCAGATTGTACTGCTGAAGGAACAAATCTATAAGAGATGACCTTAGCATGCTCAGTGACACTGGATTTATTGAGGCACTAATTGGATCTGAAAGGACTCCAAACACTACATCTGTATAGTTAGCGTCCATCGCTTGGTGCATTGATAGTATAGCAACCTGCAGAAAATTTTCCACCATCAGTTTTACTGCATGAATAAGTCAATTTTTATATGTATATGACAGCCATAAGGTTGAAACAAAACCTTTGTATTTGGGACTCCTATTTCCCCAGATATATCAAACTTCAATCTTTCAATTTGGGGAATAAGCAGCGAAACAGGCTTCGGCAGCTTGAAATATGCCTGAACGGTTGCTGCAACAAAAAAGGAAGATGGTATTAATCAGCACCAAAAAGAACCCAATCAAACTACATCTGTGAGTGCATGAATCCATATATATGAAAAACTACAGCTTCTATATTTTTTGGCTTTTGCTAGACCAAAAAGTGAAAGCTCTTGAAAGAAGAAGAAGTTGAATTCAACCTATAAATGTTAATGTGTTCACAGGAAAGTGAATGCATTTCCTAGCCATGTTTCTCTCTGTTTAGATACACTAGTGCTCTCCATCGGCCAGTGGATGGCAGTTAAAAACGTTTGTGGTGCAAAATATAAACTTGATTTTTTACGGCATCAACTGTAAAAATGAATAATCTCAAAGAAGAAGTGGTGTGACATAAATCCAAAAACGTACATTCTACACACACACACACATATAGGGCTAGGAGCCAACTTTTCTTGTAAGAGCCAGTCCATGTGGGGCCCATTTAAGACCATGGAAAGAGCTTTTGACAGTTTGATGAAACATTACTATCCTACTAGCTAGAAGAATTTGAGCCTTATTAGATTACAAAACTTTTGGACTTTTGATGGAATCCATAACCGGGCGAGGCTTAAATTTTAACAGCTAGTACAATGTATTGAATTCTTAATCCAATGGCCAGAATCCTTTTTGACTTTTTGATATGTTTTTTTTATGGGGTGTGGGGCCGATCAGGGGGCCTGGTCCGTTGAGCTCTATTTTACTCCTGAGTATTTAAAATAATTCAAAAGTAACTCCTGTACGCTATACAATCCAAAAACATATGTTTGAACAAATCAAATATTGGAAAAATAGTTGCCACCAAGAGATGGGGCTTACCCATTAAGGCCATGGTACATGCACCTTAGCATGCCTCTACACAGTCCTTAATGGGTGTTACTTATTCTGCATAAAAGCTAGTGAATGCGGGTAGAAGATCCTATGGTCATGCCCCCAGAAGATCATCACAAACAGGTTACTCCTATCGTCAAAGAATTTTATGTGCAACAGAAATTATAAATTAAAAGCGAAGTCCTTGATTGCAAAATTATTCCGCCCGATTGGACACACAATTTTATGTGGCCGAAAAACTTAGTCCAATGATGTCAATCATTGGAAAGTATTTGGTTTTTGATAATAATTCACAAATAGTAATAGAAAAAATCAGAGCACTACACAATAAAACAAAAAATAACTTATTCATATCCTAAGAATATCATATATGCTTTCAAACTACATTCTATCCCATCCACAGAAGCACAAATCAAATTCAGCAAGCACAAAACAAATTAAATAAATAAACAAGATTGACTAAAAATATAGCTCATTCATTCATAGCCTAGGAATATCATCATTATGGCAAGCTAGGATTTGTTGTTGTAAGATATGTTGCTGCTATCAGTTGCACCAAGCCAATTTATCTCATTGCATGTTACAGTTACCAAGTAGTCTATTAAAGAAAAGAAAAATAGGATTCTGTTATCATCTACATTTGCATCTCACCACTAGCACTAGAACCCAAGAACTACAGAGTTTTTCGTGCATAAAACGAGATGTTCATTGCGTCACTTTCTGTGTTGCAGCCAATAGCGTTCAAACCTGAGAACTAAAAAGTTTTCCCATCAAAATAAGACTCTCATTATGTCCAACTTGATGGGTTGTGGCCAATGGCACTCAAACACAAGAACAAAAGAATTTTTCTCAGTTCCCAAATGCATGTGGTTCAAAGGGCTGGGTTCAATGTTCAATCTTTAACCTTAATTGACCCTTAAATTTTATGGTCCCTCTCTACCAAACAGATTTCCCTACCGAAAATTCTGACTGATTGAAATCCATTGAAACTGCAACCCACGTGAGGTAGGAACAATGTTCAAAACTCTAAGATGGAATCTTCAATATGAGAAGCAGACAAAAACTCAGTTGATCAACTTGATCACCAGTTCTTGCATTCACATCCAACCACCCATCAATATCCTGCCAAACAAACAAACCCAATTCCATAGTTGAATCCTTGTTGCATAGTTTATATCTATATGAAAATGTTGCAAAATCAGTTTACAAGTATCGAGGGTGCTATGGATGATAAAGAAAGCTCTACCCATGAAGCCAGACTCGTAAACTTTGGACTAACGTCAACAGATTGACCCACCAAAGTGATGTAATGCTGCGAAATGGATCCAACACCCCACATAATCATAAAAAAGAGCAAACTAGCTGACATGCATAACGGAAGCGAAGTAATGACAAAACATTTTTGATAAAATCAGGATTATGAGGCAATTCATCAGTAGACCATCCCAGGACATCAGGAACCCAAACTAAATTTCACAATAGGGAGCTAGTGCATACCTATCTCCCCGGAGTAATAAAAATAACCCCCCCCCCCCCCAAAAAAAAAAAAACCTAGTTACCGAACAAGACAGACAAATAAAGCCCATTCAATCAACAAGAGCAAGAAAGGCTAACAGTAGACGCCAAAGCCCTAGAAATATAAAACACAGGAATAGAGCAAGGGAAATACCGCTGAGTTTGACAGTATCGTTAGCATCGAAGCCCAACCGTCGTGCCTGGTGAGGAAGGATCCAGAAGATGGCGGAGACAAATACGGCTAACCCTAAAATCAAAAAGAGAACGCATCTGAAATTGAAACACTTGGCGATTCCCCGGAGACCTCTCTCGAAGATTCCCGCAGGCCTCCCAGTTGGTTGTGGCCCGTGAATCTGTTGCTGCGGCAGACGCTGTTCTTCCAATTTCCCCATTTGCAGAGCATCGGTAACACAGAAGCAAGCCGACTCTCTCTCTCTCTCTCTCTCTCTCTCTCTCTCTAAGATGCGAAGAAGACTGAGACGAAGCTGATGACGACAGATTAGTAAGTATTAGTGTGCATAATGGTGGCTCAGTTGTCCCCTTTTAACTATGCACCTTACGTCTACCCCTTTATTATTCCTTATTTTAAATATTATTTAAATCATTTTGACAGACAATTATCTCTTTTTCCGAAAAAACGAAAAAAATAATAATCTTGTTTATTCATTTATTTTGTTTCCCTTCATCCGTACTGCCGAACGTTGTGGAGAAGCAAAGGCAAAAAGGAAAAGGGAAAGAAGATGAGTGGATAAATATAATCTAAAGAAACGATTTATCCCTTTTTTTTTTCCCCCTCTTTTGATGTTAAAAGCACCGCGAGAATGTTCCCATTGCTCCACACTGGCAATTTTGAAAGTCTTACATGTTCATTTATTTTAACGCCCAAATTCAGGTATACCTTACATTTTTCTCGATAGATAAATAAGGATTTAAATCTCGACATATACCAGAGGGGAAAAAAATTTTTAAAAAAAAGGAAAAAGAGAGGATTGTGAACCAAGTGAAACTCTGGTACTTCACCAAAGTCTAGCGTCATCACCCGTGAAGTGATTATAGAGCGATTACTGAAGTGCACTGAAACGAAAAAAAAAAAACAAAAAAACAAAAACAAAACAAGATGCTCACCATTTAAGGGTGTAAAGTGATTATAGAGCGATTACCGAATTGCACTGAAACAAAAAAAAAAAACAAAAAAACAAAAAAACAAAAACAAAACAAGATGCTTACCATTTAAGGGTTGGTGCATGGATCAGGACCCCACCGGTCATAAGGATCCCAAGGTTTATGGGTTCATCTAAACAAAAAGGTTCATGTCTATCCACATTGTCTGGCATCAGCAACCATCTGATGATGACCGAGAATGTTTAGATCAAGTGGCTATATACCATTAATCGACACATTATTTTGCAACCATGATCGAACTACATTACAATCATGATTAATAATTCCCAACTGGCCTGTGGTGCACAGAGGCTTGATCGCGCAAAATCCCACCAAACATTCATGTTGATTAGAAGCAGAGCCAAAAATGATACATGCGCATACATTTTGACCATTCTCAAGGCCTACCTTTCACCTAATGATCAGACTGAGAACCTGACTCGGCCGCTGCTGCGAAATTCGGAGGCACTCGATCAATGTCTCAGTAATTTACTAGCATCTAATTTCTGTTCAGCCACAACAGGCTGCTTCTTTATGGTTAGCATTCTAGAAGAAGGCTCCGCAATCCAACCTTCCCGCAGCACATCTGCATGAACCAATCAAAGCCGACATTCTCAACATCAGCATTAATAATAAGCAATACCAACTTCTCGAAACAAATACAAATATCTTAAGAAGTAAGAAAGAAAGCTACCCTAAATTTGCTTAATAGATTCGCTATGGCTATCAATTTAAACAAGCTCAAGTAGAGAATTACACAGTTTACGGTACGGCATCATCCTCATTCATTCCCAGGAAAAGAGCCATATCTTGCATGCTAATCGTTGAATAAGCAGATAGCAGCCGCTGAAACATCATCTGAGCATAAAGTTCTACAGAAACTTTGAAAAACAGAACTGACGGCAACTCAACACCATTGTAAAACCAAATGTTTTGTACTTTCTTTTTCTGATTGGTAAACATGCACACCCAATCTAGCAACCACAACGAATTCAAACCTCAACCAGGTGATATAGAAAAACATTGAATTTAAAATTTTGAAAAGGCATCCACTGATTTGTTGAAAACTGATAGAAGCATCGAATCTGAACAAAAATGGCACCATGGAGACAACACTACAGTTTATCACTAATTTTCATAAAGAAGAAGGGGAGTTCAGGCATGTCACCAAGCAGTTTGTTTAATGTAGTTCAATATGCTAACATGGAAGATCAGAGGCCTCAACAGTAACAAGAAGAGATGGAAGATGGACGCTTCTACAAAAACTCTAGCTAGGGTGAAATCGATAACATTAAGGACCTTAGAAAGAATGAAGAAGATTTTGGTCAAATTAATATTACAAACCAATGTGCATTCATTGAAGGGAGCCGTATAAGGGATGCATCGCTGATAGCAGATGAAATTATTGACTCCAAAGCAATAATCCTCATGTCGTCTGTAGAATAGATTTGGAGAAAGTACAGAACAAGGTAAACTGGGACTTCCTCATTCTCATTCACAGAGTGATATGCCTGCATCAGAAGAGATGAAAAAAATCAAAAGGAGGGGGCTTAACTCTTGCTAAGAGTACTGTGTCTAACTTTGCTTTATTATATCCATTTTCTGAATCCAAGCTTTGGTAGCAAGAAAGGTTAGAGATGGGGCAGCTAGCATCAAGGCCCAAATGGGTAAGGGTGTGCATAATTCGGGAATTCCCGAATTTGCCGAAAAATTTCCCTACGGTTGGGAAATTTGGAAAATTTGGTCGGAGATCAGAAATTTTTTAGAACAATTTGGTGTTCGGGAATCAAGTCGGGACTTTTTTAAAAAATTCCAAAATTCCCTAATTATAAAGTTTTTTTTTTTTTTAGGTTTCATTTAGTTCCCTCCCCATCCTTCTCATTTTCTCCTCATTAATTTCCCGAACTTTTGATCAGGAAATTTCGGTTGGAAAATTTCAGGAAACATTTTAATTCGGTCGGGAATCAGAATAAAAATCAAAATTCAGAAACGGTTGGGAAATGAAAATCCAGTCAGGAAATTCTCGAATTCCCCGAATGAACACCCCTACAAATGGGAATGGAACTAGAATATATTTGGTCATGAGGAAGGTAGTGGAGTAACCCATTTAGAAAGGTGGATTAGGCATTAAATCAATCATAAATTTCAAAAAAGCATAAAAATGGTGTTTTATGAAGGAAAGGATCGGCATATGTTGGCTGAACCAAAGCATAAAAATGGTTGGACAATCACGTAAGCTAAGTTTTTTTTATTTATTATTATTATTCTTTTTTCAGAGACGTGCAGATTAAACTGGGTACATAAGGAATTCTTTATATACTGCACCACAGTGTACAATTTTGGAAAACAAGCTCCAATCTATTGATGTCCAACTCACTGGCGCTTATATGGTCACAATCATGGAAAATCCATATGTTACGCAAACACAATACCAGAACAATATCCACATTGAAGTAAGACAACTTGCCTGAGAATGAGGATCCGAGACCTTGAGCCTAATTCACGGCCGAAGGTACCGACTTCCACCAAAAACCGACCGCAGATCACTGCAAATATCAAAACCGAAGCAAACCCCAGAAGAACCCTAGTTCCAAATCCTGAACTCGCGTGGGCATACGTAAATTTTGTTGCAGCGCCATTTTCATATTTTTTAATATGATTGGGCTGTATGAAAGGCCCGTTCCATCTTTAAGGGCCCAATTGGGCTACGAATATGACTGGGCTCTATAAAAGCCCTTTCCACCTTTACGAACCAATTCAGGCTTTAATAGTTTGTTGTTGCGTGGTGTTGCCAGTCCATGCGACCTCACGCAAGTTTTTTGCTATGAAAATATATAATTTTTCCTCTAGCTTATTTTTGGCGTGAATGGAATAGATATTTTAGAAAGAAATATAATATATATGATGAGTGGGGATGAAAAACAGCTCTTTTCAAAGAAATATAACATAAATAATGAGCGGACGAAGGATGACAATTTTTACGAACCATGATTCTGAGCTTTCTAATGACGTGTTAAGGTTCGGTCATTTTTAATTATACCATGCAGTTAGTTTCTTGCAGGGTTGGGTGTTGTTTTTATAGATGAGACTGTTGGGGTTGGGAAGAAGGGGAGTTTTGTTTTGAATCTCAAGAAAGCATGTTTTTGTGCAGATGAAAGCGGTTGGGGGAAGGCTTGAAATTGGGGAGAGGGAGGGAGAGAGAGAGATAGAATAAGATGATATGTATATATAACACTTAGGCCCCAAGGACATGACACGTGTCATCGATTAAGCCTCTGTTGTGCCGTAAAAACTGTAGGGAATACCGTAGACGATAAGAGTTGGCTGCCAACCTACTTCCCTTGGGCTTTCCCCTCTAACTTCCCAACGTACCCATTTGTTTTAAGGGCGCTCTGGACAAATAAACCCCCTCACCGCCCCCCACATTTTCCCTTCCTCTCTCCCCATGCTTTTTACTTGTGAAGGGCATAATTGAGAATTTGAGCAGTTGAGAGGGGCATGCATATAAAGAAGATGATGCCCCGTATGCGTATATAAAGCCCAAAGAAGGTGGTGCAGCCCCTCTCTCTCTAACCTCCATCACACCCAGATACAATATTTCTCTATACATACATATCTCAGGGAAGAAAGAAAGAAAGAAACACAAAGGAGATGGGCGGCTTTTGTGGGAGCCCCGGTGGGTTGAAGAGCTTCATCATGCTGTTTGTGCTGTTGTTTGGGTTATTGGTGGGAATGTCTGAGGCCATAAGAGAAGAGAGGAAGGAGGATGACGAGGCATTGCTTGAGCTATATTCTAGCCGAGATGACATGGTGGAGATTGCTGGCTACGGAGAGGATAAGCTCTCCACTGTTGTCATTACTGGCACGCTTCTTTGCGGCGCATGTATCGGTCACCAAGAAGATCATCATCGCAATCATCCAGGTCTCCCAATCTCAGGTTCGTTTTTTCTTTTTTCCTCTCTTTCTTACACCAGAGGGCATATCTCGTTATTGAAGGAGAATCTCAGACCATGTTCAAGTGATTGTCAAAGCCTGCGCTCCAAAAACGCGTCGTCTTGATAAATTACTTTCCACAGCTACGAGCACATAATTTTGAGATAAAACCTCCCCTTCATATTGATCATTCCACTTCTTTTATACATTATTCTTCTTTGCCCATAAATAAGTATAGCTAAAAATGAATATAAGGTGCCATCGAATGACTTTCGTGCGAACGCACCCCCTAAATGACGTTATTTTATGACTTTTCACGTAAGTGTACTTAAAATTTTAGTAAATCAACATTTCATGGCATTTCACATGTGTTGTAATGAACATTACCTAATGTGAGCATAAAATGAGCGACGATACATCGTACCCATTCTGAAAATTCCTCTCGAATGAATTGAAAGAGTACGAAAATAATAATACAAATAGGAGGAATAATTAATTTTTATAAAGTTTGATGATAGGATCTTCATTTGAAATATGAAGTGATGTTTATTATTAATATTATTATTGTTTATGGTTTTATAAAAGAGGATTATGAAGCCATAAACTGACACTGAAGTTTGGGCTCAAGCTATTTTTATTGAGCACTTGAACATGGTAAATCACAAGTGGGCAGCATTAAAATGTCAAACAATAAAGGATACATACTCAAGTTCATTATCTTTCTATCAAATAAATAACATTTTTGTGGTTGATGAATACACATGCGCCCAACCTAATATCATAGATGTTTTATATACATTGACAAGTATTAACTTAGTTGATAGCAGCCTGCTTCATCGTGATGGAGGTTTCGAGTCTTCTCATTTCTCCTTCCTTAAGCTATTGGCTTCTTTTCTAACCCCCAAAAAAAAAAGAAAAAAAAAGGAGGGAAGAAAAAGCCGAAACTAGGTCAGTAAAAAATGTTTAACAAAGGTTGTCGGTCGCAATCTTCTACCTAGATATAGTTTTCCTTTCTTTAAATCGTTTTCTTATGTAGGTTAAGGGAGACCTATGTGACTACATATACAAGCAATAATCCCTTAAGCGTGATGCTTATCAACAACACAATTAGCCTAAAATCATATCAGGTTTGTTGAGACATGCCCTTCGATAATCCACCTTCAATCATCTCATCCTGGCAAAATAATATAGGAGATCTGTTATTAAGAAATAAAACCATAATTCACATTCATGTATTTTTTTTTATTATAAATATTCTACATGGTTCCTACTCTTCACCCTGTAGAATTGCACGAATGTTCATCCATTTAGGATTGATTATTTCAAAGAAAAAATTGTTTTATTTATTTATTCTACTAGGAACAAAATAAAAATTGTTAAAATTTATTTAAGATGACTCGCGATGCAAAGGTGATCAAAGTTCAGCATGAAATTTCGTAATTTAAAATAATTCACTAGCGGCAAGCAGAGCGTTACATTTCTCTTTATAATAAAAGTTAGGAGTTCGAGTTTTCGTTACATTAATAAGTTGTATATTTATAAAGTGAACTTAGAAAATACCCTTTTTTTTCTATACTGACATGAAAGTAAAACTACTAAACTAAGGAATAAATTTGTAGTTTTATACTTTAAATTTTCTTTAATTAGTATATTCTTCTAGACTTCTACCATCAGTAAGAAAGAACACATAAATTCTTTAAAAATCTCAAAATGTATTTTGTTCACTGCACCAGGTGCAGTGGTGAGTGCAACATGCCACGCAAAGGGCGTCAAGAAACTAACGCGGGCACGAGGCGTGACCGACGAGTACGGAGATTTCATCATTGATCTCCCTTCCAACCTTCATGCAATTCCAGACTTGCACACCAAATGCTCAGTCCAAGCCCTTCAGCTCCCAAATTCCTCACCATGTCGCCGGAGCCACAGGAAAAGGCACCGTGAGATTACGAGGATTAGATTGTCGTCGGTCGGGAATGGTATTCGCACTTACACAGCTGGAACAATTCGGTTAATGCCCAAGCATGCATGAAGATGATGATTCTGACTTTGTGTGCTAGCATTATTGCAGCTCGGTTGGATGGCGCTTTAGTCACAGTATTGAGTTTGTAACTTGTTAAGGGTTGATCCTCCACTGGCATAGAAAAGTGAAAGAGGCGAATGATGGTGTAAAAAGGAATGCCAATGTGCGTAGAGGCTTTATGTTTGTGTCAATACATGTGTGCAGTATCAGCAAGAAGCAAGACAGAATGTTACTAGCAATGCCGTATTGATCCTTCAAAAACTAGAATGACCGCAAATTTTTCCCTTTTTCTTTTTTTTGATACTTTAGAAACCAAAAACAAGTTAAATGGCCTAAAACTGTCTTTAACCAAGGAAAGACGAGGGAGATGATTTTGCACCATTGATGACATACATGCTATAAATCAGACCCTAAATGAGCTTTTTCTTTTGGAAAAACCGCGTCAAGTGCCATAACTGCAAGACTGAAACTGCAATGCAGATACCCAAAGACACTACACTAAACCATGCAACTCTAGCATTCGTGCTTTCACTTACAGTCCTCATTTCTGCTTCTCTGCAATTATCAGAATCGGGAAATTTAGACTTTAACCTAAATAAAGCAATTTTAACATGTGTAGGTGCAGCTACAACAATTACCTGGTCTTAAGATAGAGTAAATTCTCATGGATGGCTTCGACAGCCCCTTCAAGTTTCCTCAACTCCAGTTCAACGCCCTGCAGAGCAATGTAAAGAAAACTTATGTTATGTCTAGTTCATGTAATAACCATTCCATTCCGCACTTATTATTCCCACAGAATAACTATTGCCTCGTATTGTTCAATTTAGAGCTCCCACCTCAATCAAGAATATATATTCCACTCATGACCCTTAAGAATAGTTATTCCATACCTATTCCAATCCTGGTTCATGGCAATAGATATTCCTTACCGATTCCACTCACAGTCCATCGGAATAGTTATTCCTTACATATTTCATTCCTTCGATTACTATTTCATTTCCACTCAATCAATTCAGAAAACCAAATGTGTTGATAATTAGCAAGACATGAATATGCAGAAAATTTAAAGAAATCTCGCTTCAACCATGTGAAATGGAATTTTCTTTAAAAAGAATTACTACACTTTAAGGCCTTCTCTAATTAGGATATTTTAATGGTTTTTCATAATTTGGATGCGAATAAGTTTTAAATAGAAAATACTAGTTAAAAATTACAAGGGAATTTAAATAAAAAAATTATTGAATACTTGCCTCAATCTTTTCCTTTTTTGCAATTGAGTCCCAATCCTTTGCAGCAATTCCCATTCTCCAGTCAAGGTTAATACTTACCTCTGAACTTCCATGATTATGGCCCTCTACCCAAAAACATGACATGTAGTTGCCAGCCTCATGAGTTGTAAATGCAAAATGACCATTTGTCGTATTCTCACTATTATGAAGATTGTTTCCATACGGCGACGTTACCTGAAGGAGGAACATACACCTTCTTCAATTTCAACTTGCTAGCTTAGTGATGTAGAATTGAAGATAAGAAACATAGCAGATAGAGGAACAAGGAGTTCAGGGAAGAAATGCTACAAATGCCCACCAGTAATTACCGATACACGACACTTGATTTATAATTCAACTCTCAAAATCCTGATGCATAAGAGCTATTTATAGATATCTTAGGCTCTAAGCAATATGCTATATTCTAATCACTAGATATAATAAATCCGGGTAATATCCAAACTAATCCCCAAACCAAATAAAAGACACACAGTTAACCCGAAAATATAATACAATAGTTAAAATTGCTGAATTTCTAAATTTTGGTATTTGGTCTGCTTAAGTGTTCTCCATCATTAATAATAGACTCTTCAATTGAGATAATTCTGGACATAAAATCATGATGGCAAAATGTGAGGGTTTAAAAGATAGTGCTCCAACTCCCACAGAGAGTTAGGAGGGGGGAAGGAAAGGGGACGGAAAGGGAAAGTGAAAAAAAAAAAAAAAAGAGGGGGAAGAAGAAGAAGAAGAAGAAGACAAAAGAAAAAACAAGAAAAAAAGTAAGGGACAGGCATCTCATATTCGCTTGAAGAAAAAGGATTGGACAGTTTCATTTTATTTACCCACCAGTGAGTGAGAGTTTGACCCATGGGCCTCCCTTTTCCCTCTATATAACTTAAACGCGTGCCTTTGTCATTATGCCTCACTCCTCACTCGAGCTGAACCTTGCAAATAAAATTCCCTTCAAGTGCAGTGATAGTCAGTCTAAAGTTTACTATACCATCTTTCTTAGCTGAGTCTAAAGACTGTAACAATAATATTGATAGGAAAAAAAATCTGACTAATAAACAGAAACAGAACACAGAACATGTAAAGGAGAAAGCAAAGCTTCAATAAAAAGAAGTAGTGTGACCATCATATGATGACAGCACTATTAAAATGAACCTTAGCGCACCAAAGCACTTGTCTAGCATGAATTTAACAACATCAGGAAAGCATATATATACTGAACTCCTTGTCCTTACAACCTCAAGGATTTGCATCCACTTTAACCAACAATTCAACTTGTGCAGCCTCTCCAAAAGATATTATATAGGAATATACAATACATTATATTTCACTAGAAATAATTTTGAGAAATTAAACATATGTAACCACTGTGAAATCTTGGTCTTTATCACATAAAAAAAAATTGAAATGGAAATTGAGACTTTTTTTCCATGATAAAAGAAGAAAGCTTTATCACATATGTAACCACTGTGAAGTAATTTGAACTTTGCTATAAAATCAGCAGGGCAACTGAGTTTCAACAAAGAAACTAGGGACGCTGGAGAGCTGGAGCTTAGAAAAGGATAGAGCTATAAAAGCAACTGCAGATTTTATCAAATCGAAAATATTGACAGATTGATAATCACCCTCAAAGTCATCAGGATTTAATAGTTTGCCACGGTAGCTGAATATTATTTTATAGCTCATTAAATTTATATAAATGCCCGCCTACGTCATTTAAATGGGGTTAGAAATAGACAGCAGGTAATAAATCACTGGCAATGAATTATCATGCTTGTTGAGGAAACCAGAAGTTTATTGCCCATCAAACAAACATAGCTTGAGCATGAGTATACACAATTTCAAGTATGCCAACCAGCCAAAAGGCATACTTTTCGTGTGATCACATTTCAAAAAGGCTGAATAAATTGTCCACTTCTAAGTGCATACCAAACAAACTAATTACATGCACATAAAAATCTAAGCAAATCTCGCAGCCAAGTGCAAACAAAAAAAAAAAAGAAGAAGAAGAAAACTAATAAAACTGAAAAACAGATGACCCATTTACATCCATTTTAATCGTTAATTAAAATAGAAAAATAAAAACTATTATTAAACGCACTAAGGTAAATCCAGGCAGTAGTATGACCACATTAAAAAAGATCAAGCTACAGACACCCCAAGAATAACTAGCGACACAATCCTTAAATCACCTATCTAATTTTCTAATTAGTTCCCAGAATATGATGAAGACATATGCAATTGTAATTACTAAGATCAAACATTCATAAAATCTGCTGCCACATTTGAATGGGTTATATGTCTTCATTTCGCATAACCCACTTCAATTTCCAAATTCTACACAGAGAAGCACCTATAACAATTGAATAATTAATCAATCAAAGCACAGAAACTGAAGCAATTTTACCAAAAAACCAAGAGAAGAAAGATGCAATCGCCAATGCACTAACCCTAAGTGAGGAATAACAAGCAAAAACGAAACCAAAACCTTGACGGTGACGTGGGGAACAAGGTGGGTCTGCGAATCGGCGATAACGACGTAATCGGCCAAAACGACGACGTTGTTCCGGATTTCCTCGGAGACGCACTTGGGGCCCGACGCTGGAAGGGTGAGCCATATCGCCTCGCCGGTCTGCAGAAGATTTCCGGCCAAAGACGCCATCAACGTCGCCAATACCACCGCACAGCGACTCCTCTCCATCTCTCTCTCTCTCTCTCTCTCTCTCTCTCTCTCTCTCTCTCTGTGTCCTACAAAACCCTAAGTCACCCTTTCTTCTTCTTTGTCTTCTCTTTGAGTCTGATTTTATTTCAAATCATAGAAGGCTTTCTTCTACTGTCTCTGCAAGACGACCGCGGTCGAGCCGAGAATACAAACGCCTCGTCTCAAAACTAAATAGGACGTTTTAATAAAACGCTGGAAAAATAAATTTTAGTTTTTTTTAATTGAATGACATAATTTATCATACAATATCTCCTGATTTCATTGGATTAGAATCGCTTGACTTTACAAATTCAGGCATATTATCGCGGATTTCAATTTATAATTAACTTTGTTATTTTATTCTTTCTCTCAAAATAACGTTTTAACTTTTTTTTAAAAATACTCCCTTGCGAGCATTTAGTATTTAAAAAGTGAGTAAATTGGGGCATAATTTATAACTTATAAATTGAATTCCTTAAAATGAGGTCCTTTTTGGGGGAAAAAAATAATTTATTCGAATTAATTTTTTTAAAATAATACCATTTTAAAGAGGCCAAACAGTAAGTTTTAATCTAAACTTTTCACTTAATATCATTTGTAAGATTTCATGCACGCGCATGTGATTAAAAACCTCAAAATGTTGGTGCACACCTCAATGATTGTGGTGGTATTTTTTATCAAAGAAGTTTCTCTCCAAACTAATTATCTCCCTCACCTTGCGTTTATGAATTTTTCCAAAAAGACAAAAATTAATGAAAGTATCATTTTTTTTTTTCAAATTCCTTCTCTGGGAGTTTTTTTAGAAAGGGAAGGGTCGGAAAATTTTCCTTCTGAAAATTCCTTACAAAAAATGAATGGAATTAGGAGGGGGAAAATATCTGTAATGATCTTTTTGTAATGTTATTTATAAAAAAATGATTTTATTTTTCCCATTCTAAACTGACAGGAGAAATAAAAGTAAATATAAAAAGGAAAAGAGAATAGGAATCTCGATTCATATAATTTTTTAGGCGAATTCAACTCTAATTTTATTAATTAAAATTTAAAAATAAATAGGATTTGGGGCGCACCTCATCTCGTCTGTATGAGAATTTCTTTATTAAAAACACCAGAGAAAGGAAAACCCTCATTCCTTTCTTTCCATTCTCTCGCAAAACTTGCGAAATGGTGGGTTGTCTCCCGACTAGAACTCTCTTTCAGATTGTTTTGAAAGGTAATGTAGGGTTTACAGTCCCTGAACACCCCCCCCCCCCCCCCCTAGCTAGTAGCTCCTCCCATGTTATTGATTTACGGGTTATTGATCTCCAGGAACGTGTTTCTGTATGCAACAGAGAGATTGTGGGTTTTAGCACTGATTATTGAGTCATATAAAAATATGCCGAGGGATCTATCCAGATCCCCATCTTTCCGAAGGCCTCTGAGCCACAGGTATAACAGGAGAACCCGCAGAGATAGAAGCCCTTCTCCATACTCGGCTTATAGCAGGTGATCCCGTTTGATTTCCCCCCACTTTTCTTTTTTGGTTTTTTAATTCTAGTCTACTTTGTTTTCTAGTGATTTCTCAAGGCTGGGCATATCTCATCTTTCTCCAGGAACAAAAATGCCCTCCTTGTCGATCTAAATATTTGGGTTTATCAATTTTTTTAGAACCCGAGTTTGTCATACAACTTACGAGAACGGGTTTGTGGTATCTGGGACCGCAGGTTATTACTGTTGTTCTGGTTACTGGCTCATGAAATGTTATATTGTGCAAGTGATTTGTGATTGTTGACCCATCTTCAGAAACCTGGACGCGACCTTCGGTTATAAGTGGCTCAAAAAAAAAAAAAAGTAGGAAAACGATCCAGCAATAATTAACAGGAGTCCGCATTCGGATCCCTTGATTCATGTCAATGTCAGCAGTAAATTTCAGAAGATAAATTGTTCTGTAGATGAGAGCGAGCCTTGGCCTTCTGGAAACAATCTCGGTTGCCGAAACCTTGCAAAACAGGCAGCCTTGTTGCATATTAGGGTTCGCTCTTTTAGATCATCTAGCACATTTTTGTTTTCAATACGAGGGTCCTTTAAAGTGTATTATGGGTTCGGCCTCGAATGATAGGAGGTTTCAAAGTTTGGATTTTTCTCTTCTGATTCAGCACACTGAATTCCTTATATGATTAGAAATTGATCGCTGGAGCATTTTCACATGACCATCCCATGTCACACTTTACTCAATGTGAAGAATAGGAAGAGGCTGATTCAATGTGTTTTACTACATGGTACTTTCTTATTAACCCATTTTCATTGTTTTACATGGTTTAGAGAATGGCCGTTGACATTAGATTGTGTTCTTTTGGTATCGTATAACATTTTTGTCGCCTAGAGATTCTTCCATTTCCATGAGCATCCTGGTGACATGCCTGCTAAGCTTGATGGACATTGTCCTGATTTCAAGTGTCCTTTTGTCCTTGAGTGGGTAATCATACTTACAAGCTTGGATGGTCAAAAGGAGCTTTGTCTTTCACATGTCAAACTAGAAAGATTCAAACGTACTTATTGTGGGCGGGCGGGAGGGGAAAAATTGATGCATGTCCTTTAAAAGAAATTTAGAAACAGCGGCTTCTTCCCATTGTATGGAAAGTGAGCAGGCGATGCATGTTGATGGGGTTCCTTTCGTTGCTCGTTTGTGATTTGCTTCCTCAAGTGGTAAAAGATGGAGGTAATTGCATGCGTTTTCATATTTAATTATGCCAGCTGGTCGGTTTGATAGTTTTTTTTTTTTCATTACATATATATGAATGTATTCTAGGAAAGAGTTGTTGTTTCTCAATAACTATTGTATTGTTACACAGAGGAAAAAGCCGCTCTATATCCCCAGGATGTAGGCAAAATTGTTCCCTCGCTCGGAGGCGTCGGAGGAGTCGTTCTCCAACATTAACGCGTTATAAGAGACATAGAAGTGGGAGTGGCTCACTGTCTCCTATAACTAAATCCCCACATTCAACCCTTGGGCCGATAGAGCACAATGATACATCCAAGAAAAGTAGAAAAGAAGAAGAAGAGAAGAAAAGGTATCTAAGAAATTATTTTCAGCCTATCTTCTTCTTTTATTTCCTGCTCTTTTCTCTCTGTTTTTTTTTCCCTGCTCCAGCACACACATTCTACTGGAAATATGAAAGCTAAACTCTCTCGTCCTCCTCTGCTTTGCAAATTCTTCTTGTGAGTAAATTTCTTTGTTCACCTCAAAAAATATATATATATACTAATTTCTCTTTGAAAAGGAATAAAAAGCAAAAATGGATCTAGAGTGTTTGGGTGCAATGGACTAGTTCATCAACAATACTGAGGGTGCAGTATTAGGGTACTACAGTATCATTACTTTATGATGTATACTTGCCCAAAGTGGAAGATGTTTCCCTTACATTTGAGGGTTGTCCATGAAAGTAAACGGTGCTTGTTGTCGTGTACTCTGCTCTGTGATTGTTTATGTGTAGTTACAATTAGACTGCATCATATTTATACAAGATGCTGAGATGGTAGATTCATGTTTCTGAATTGCTGAAATGACTCTTGGCAAATCTTTCATGGGTAAAAGTTGTGCTTTTGCTTATGTTGTAATAGTGCTCCATATATGGGATGGAGGATGTAAACTCTTAGTTTGCGAGTACGCAATTAAGGGCTCACTGATCCACCCCGAGGGGAGAGGGGGGTGTGAGGGAATTGAAGAACGTATTGTGGTTAGTTTTGGCACATAGGATGTAGATTTGGCTGTGTCCATCTTGTTAGGGTATTACTGAAATAGGAGGATTACTGAGCATATGAATGTTAACTGTGTCTTCCCCATTTTCCTCTGGCCTAACTTCTTGTTCTGCTTCCTTATTTGTAGTACTATTTTAATGTTCTTATTTTCTGCTAGAGGATCTACTCCTGCAACTTTTGAGGTATTTTTGGCTCATGTGTCCTATGACTTTGTGGTAGGTGCAGCTTATTTCTTCAGACAATTCATCTCCTTTTGAGATACACTTTCTTGATATAATATTGAAATTACAATGTTGCAATTGTGGTTCTGGTCTTCCTTCTTTCAAATTATGGGAAAAAGCAGCCTACATATAGGTCTGCAGTGTTAGTTATGGTTCACAAGATGAGATCCAGTAAAATTTCTATCTGTAAAATCGATTCAGTGTGAAATTGTGTAGTTTATTTAGTTGTGAAATCAAAAAGTGCGGTTCAGTTCATGTTAGTTTGCATGTCAGATTGCCAATCGTTGGAGGGATTGCTTTTGGTTTAGCCTATTACTCACCTTGACAAGCCCAAGTTCCGGTCTTAATGCTCTTTCTGGGATTAAATATGCTCTTTTGGCATGGTAACCTTTGTTTTCATGTAAATGCTTTTTGACCAAGGAATTATTGTGTGCCCCCAACACTTGGTATGAATTATATAAATCAAAAAATATGTTGCTTTTTAAAACTGTGTTTATTTGAAGGATTGAAGGATTTTCCTGATTAGTTTTAGAGCTTCAACAGGTTACTTGACATTCTTCTCCACAGGATTTTGTGCAGGAAGATACTGCTATAGTTCAACATGTTATATTTGATGATCTAATTGGGTGCCTCGTTTATCTTCTACTGTTCACCAGTTTTGAAACTCATGTGTTTGGATCAGGAATCAGTTAGAGGTATGCCTTAAAAGCATGATCATATGTTTAGTGCCTTCTGTCAACATGGAGGTCAGTTTGTAATTCATTATAGTACATATAATAGGGAAAGGAAAAGAAGGGGAAGCTTACCACGTCAATAGCTGTACAAGTTAAACTGTTGTTTGGGTTCAAGGGCATTCGAAAATGAAACTGTTGTGTTCTTCCCCGGCCTTTCATGCCTACCTTTTCCTTTATTGTGTTAGGCGTCAACAAGAAGCGGAGTTGAAACTGGTCGGGGAAGAAACTCAGAAAAGGGTAGAAGCAGCAATGCAAAAGAAAGTTGAAGAAGGCCTGAACTCTGAAGGGATTAAATTGGAAATACATCGGCGAATGGAGGAAGGACGGAAGAGGCTTCTTGATGAGGTCACAGCTCAACTGATGAAAGAAAAGGAAGCTGCTCTTTATGAGGCAGGACAAAAGGAGGTGGGTATGCTGGAGGAAAAACAGCAATAGACGACTAACCTTTATCCTTGGAGCTGCTCAATTTCATAAGAATAGTTTTTCCATAAAATGAACAAAACATGGAATGAGCGTGCCTGTCATCATAAAAAGGGATGTCCATTCTTATGGCTTTTTTATTTTTTAGTTATGATGGGAATGGACAACGGAATGAAACCTCTTAATGAGACATGATTTTACTCTTTTAAAATCCATTCCATTTCGTTCTGTCGTATCAAACGCAGTCTTAAGGTCACATGTGTCATGTTCTTGTTCATACACTTGGTTAATGAAATCCAAAGTAATCTTTTATCCATTTCACTTCTCTGTTAATTTGAAAGGAACAAGCTCATAAAGAGAAAGAGGAGCTTGAGAAGATGCTTGAAGGGAGCCGGAGGAAGGTAGAAGCAACCAAGATGAGGGAAGCCTTAGAGCAGCAGCAGGAAGAAGAAGAACGGTACCGAGAATTAGAAGAGATGCAGAGGCAGAGAGAAGAGGCCATGCGGAGGAATAGACAGGAAGAGGAGGAAGAACGTGCAAGGCAGATGGTAGTGTTGGGTAAGAAGAAGTCCCGACCAAAGTTCTCTTTTGCATTAGGTTCAAAATGATCATCGTTGTTATTATTATTATATTATTTTGCAATTTCCCCTAAATGTATGTTGGTAGATAGCCTTTGTAATTCTCAGAAATTATATTGGTATAGACTGTTTTCAGTGCTACTGTAAGTTTTCTTTTTCATTAGGTTAAAAGTTATATTTTCTAATGCAGTTTTCTCGGAAATGTTGGTACGAACTCTTTTTTGTGTCATTGTGTCCTTCCATGAGTTTGATTTTACCTACCTATTGTTTATTCGCTGGACATCTTTTGCAAATTACTGCACTCTGGCTAGATGTTTTAGGTTCTCTTACCGTGCAGCATGTGAATTATTTTGCTCGATGTAATCAAGTTTAACATGTCCTCTTAATCGAATAATCTTATTCATCATTGTTTCGGAACTCATATTATCTTCGAACAAAGGTCGAGAGATACAATCTCAATCCTCCCCACGAGGCCTAAGAAGACCCATCATCGCAATTGACTTCAGAAAAATGACCATGCCTTGGGCCAGCTAGAATACGATACTTATGTTTCAAAACAAGAAAACGGAGGCATTCTCCACAACTAAATAGAACTGATAACCTCTGCATTAGGCGCCAGGTTTGTGCTCAAAAAAGCACACCCATTTCGATCCCAAATAGGGCTTCAATCCAAACACGAGCTTCCAACTCAAGACCTATTATACCGAACGCTAACTGTACTCTATTGTTAGTTTATTCTCCTCCTTGTTCTAACTCACCACGCACGTGGGATGGAGAAATCAACCCAAGGGAGATAAATGTGGCTGAATTCCACATGTTAAAACTACCATTAAATTCAGCATAAGCTAAAACTCATGCAATAGAAGTATTCACTGTTCTTAAGTTAGGCCATTGAGTTGAATCTTGTGCCGATCATTCATGGTAATTGTTCAGATAGACAGGGAGATTTAATCATAGGATCCAAGCATGTTGGATGAAGTAGTAACCAAACTTTGTCATGAGGAAAAAAAAAAAGAAAGAGAAAAAAAAAAAACGAATTAAGATCTTCGTCGAAGTAATCTCTGATCAAGGAAAAAACTGGGCTGAATTTCTATTTTCCACTTTTTATTTCTCTTCATATGCTATGGAGTAACAAATATGATACAGATATTCGAGTGATACACAATGGTCGTTTGAGAAAGAATTTTGTTCTTCAAGCATGCACGATTTGAAAGCTTTGCTATAAAACAAATATACTGCAGAGGGAAAACATACCAAGGCCTTTTCTTCAAGGTTGATCAGGGAAAACTTTCTCCAGGTAATTGAAGAAACGATTTGAATACGTCTCAGGGTCAACAACAGAGATCGAGGCAGGGTCAAATCTCAGAGATTTGTATGCGTGCTCGATTTTCTTTTTCATGTTGTATTCTTGCAGTACATCAATTATGCCAAGATAGAGAACAACATCATAAACCTCAAATAGTTCAACCTTCGAGGAATCAACCTCATCTTGCATGAGTCTACGAGTAGCCTGCGCAGGCATATTTACTCCTAAATGCACCGGCAACCTAGAAAAATAAGGGGTATGGAATTTTCAACATAAGAGGGGGATTTAGAAGTTAGCTAACACATTCAAGTAAAGCAGCAAATATTGACAAACATTTTTAGTTTACATCATAATTAATATACATTTCCGATAACAGGAGTTTAAAAGGCATTTTAGAAATATTAGTACCCATATTATAGGGCTTTTTAATTTGTAGTTTATTGGGTAAAACCCAAAACCGTACGGGCTAATATGCTATTTTAATTTTTAGGAGAATAAATAGTAGTTTGTAAACAATCATGCAGCAGTTGGACAGTAAACAGAGTTTTGAATTCCTCTTGTTTCCTCTTATTCTTCCCTCATTTCTTTCCTTTCCTCCCTCCCTTATCTACACCACAAGAGTAATTGGCCACAAAATTGAAATCTCTCCCCTTTGGATAAGTAATTTAATTTTTCCTCTAAGAAAAAAACAAACTCCTGTATGCTAGACAAGTTCTGGATGTTATATTTACCAATCAAACTTAATATATGCTTCTCATACATAATGATTTCTCCACAGTCGGCTAGCAACATATAAAGTGAGAAGGATTTTAGTTCCACGGCTGAAAATAGGAAGTGGCAATAACTTATGATGAGTTTGGTTTGCGGAACAAAATAGAGTGAGAAATGCAATAATTATTCCAGATAAATATAATATGAACCATGAGGGGAGTAGGTTGAGAACACTATGTTCAAAGACCAAGGGTAAAATAGTTAAAGAATATATATTCCATCCTTGGAGGTTAGTAATAGCTAATCCTTATACATTCCCCTCATGATCCATAGAGGTAATCATTTCACTCATGATCCATTACGTGTTATATTTCTATCAAATACCTATTTTGTTCCCACTTTATTACATTCCCGCAAACCAAATATAACGTCATATCCAATAACAAGTTAGAGGTTGCAAAGGCCTAATGACATGAAAATTTGAAGATTACCTGCCAGTACCAGGCACCAAAAGGTCAACCTCTTGGTCACCTACAGATAATGCTCTCAATGTACTTCCCCTAATGTGAGGACCTCGTAAGGTGTTGGCAAAGCTGGGCTCATGGGTTACCAGAAGAAGGCCATTTGGAGGAACTAAGGACTCCATTTGCGATGCTGCACCTGCTAGAAGCAGACCATGAGTTGAAAAACTACAGAGTAAATATTATATAAATAAGAAAAAATATATGAAACTATTCAAAATAAAATACGATTTATCTTATAAGACAGCATGCCTATACTAGCTGATGAAATTCGTTCCCAGGTGCAAGCTGATTAGGATAAATATTAAGATTTTCGTACTCCACTTAACAGAAATTCAACATCAAAATTGAGAAGGCCTTTACCATGCCAGAGACATAAAACTAACCAATAATGCAGTACATTTTCCTTTAGATATACTTTATTCTGAACTATCACATTGAAGAAACAGCATATTAGAAGATCATCGGAGGCATCAGCAATAACTCAGCTAATGATAACAATCTAGGAAATGAAGAGGAGGACATGCATGGAGGGAGTGGGGAGAAGGTAACAAGAAAATCAAGTCTAATTAGAACTTAAAAGTAATTATTTTCCAATTCACAGGTTGAAGATAAAAACTTTGATTGCAGAAGCAAAAGTCGTTAAAGGAATGTCCCTTTTAAGTTTTAAAATGACAGGCAACCCATTCTACAGTGCCAACACAAATTAATCATAATCAAGCTACAAGAAGAACCAGATTGACAAGGCTTTCATGATCATGGTCATATGTCAATAAATTCACATTCTCCTGCCACAAGCATAAATGGTCCTTGCGGAATGCGACTCTTAGTTCTTGCAATGGATGAAAACTAGAAGATGTGTTACACAAGGATGGTCCTCTAACACGATTTTCCAGAAATGGAGAAAGATCCTTGCTAGAAAATTTGTCTACTAGAACAAGCTAAATAGGTAAAACATAAAGTATTAAGAACTAATTGTGAATACAATTACACATGTTGAGAATCTTGCATCAGTTTAGGACCTATTATTCTGGGACTTGAAGTATCTGCTGGGTCATTCCCCTCATGGCTGATTATTTTTGAGGTGGAACCTTAACATGGTATCAGAGCTCCCTCTCTGGTCCAAGAGAAGTCCATTTATGTTTGCTCCTGTCTGTGTTGTGAATGTGCAAGCCCAAGTTGTGACTGCGCGTGAGGGGAACTATTGGGGCTTGAAGTATCTCTTGGGCCATTCGCCTTATTGCCAATTGGTTTTGAGGTGGAATTTTAACACCACATAATGGGGACCAATAGAAACTAATTAATACTTAATTAAGGAGATACATTTTTGTTTCCACAATGCAACAAATTTACTATAAAGATGGTATAAAAGGAAGGAGACTTTTACCAGTAGCAGCAGGGGTTCTCTCACAATTTTGCAGATGCTCGGGAGCTCTAAAATGTAACCCCAATAGAAGGCTGTAGTCAATGATTTGCTGAGATTCTAAAAACATGCAATCTAGAGAGATCTGTCTGCAAAAATGGCGGCAAGAAGAAAGCAATGTGAAATAATATATGTGTAGAGTTCCTTGGACATCAAAAACAATTTCTTTAATGTGAGCTGCATATAATTTTTCAATGCAAACTGCAAGCAAAGACCATAATGCACAAAATCGACAAAGGAAGAAACTAAATAATGAGATTCACAGATTTCTGGCCCTTCGGTCTGACTATTATTTTCACTAGAAATGAATGTTTATTTAGAGAAATCAATTTATTCTAAAGGTCAAGATTGAAAGGGCTGGAGGGAGAGAGGATAAGTCAATAAGCAAATAAACAAAGTACCGACAAACATTTCAAACTTATCTGAAACCCAATTTTCTGTATAATATTGAATTTTTCACCAGCTATACTCCATATGATTAATGACCCAGTTCTGAGTTTTCAAATGCCGATCTCTTTCGTTGAGTGGTTGAAAGATTTGAAGGAAGGCAAACACATATAGATACACAAACCAAGCAATGACATCAAAACTTTATATACTGCAGTTTCCCTTCAATTTTAATATTCATCAGCAAAAACATATAATGGCACATTGAAACAGCTTAAAACAATTATTAGGCAAACAAATCAGCCTAAGAAACAGTGCAATGGAGGGATAACATATATTGAGGAGCTTGTTACAGATTATTGAGGTTGAGATCACTCTCTTCCGCCTATCTGTCCTTGCTTAGGTACAGGCATATAAACTATTTATGTATCTTTGATATAGTGATCATAAAGTGCTTTTCCTTAGGTATAGTGCATTTAGTTGTCACAGGTAAGTATAAGCACCACGAGTGACTATTCTCCAGCAAGAAATAATTCCCTCAAAAGAGATCCTAAATTTTTCTGCGGGCATGCATTCTTAAGTTATTTATTACTTTCCATTCAGACTAAAAACCAAATAAAATGGGTTTACCTGCGTCATCTTTTACTTATTTAGTTCACTTTCAGGCATTTTCTTTCCCTGCATAGTTTTGAAACCGAATGCAGACTATTAGGTATGTTATGTGGGTTGACACAAGAAATGCAGTCAAGAAACTTAAAGTTAATGCACAAAAGGATAGATTGTTAAGGTTTCTCGGATATTAGGTTATCACAGTATTACAAAATATTGGTAGAACATAGATTGAAAATGTTAATCATGCATAAGAACCAAATCCTTTCAAAAATATATATCATGATATTCCAATAAGAAGCTATATTCTCATGCTATATTCTTTCCAATTGAAGCTACACCTGCAAAAATAATTCAGTGCATGGAAGGATAACTCAAAATAAAGAACTTACTTTAAAAGAGATCTCCTTAATAATTTGTCCATGCGAAAAATATACGACAGATCTAGATCTTTCAGTGTAGTAGTGTCCCTAATGTCACATTGATTTGTATATCTTCCAAGTGTTGAACCCTTCAAATCGTAACGGCGATGAATTCGTAATTCTGTGCAAAACATATTCCCCATGACCACAAACCTCACCTGAAATAGGGAATAAAAAATAAAAAATAAAAAATCTGCACTTAGCACAATAAACAAAGATAGCTGAAAATAAGGTTAGATTACATGAAGTGTTACCCGATACCTGTTGTCCACCTTTTAATGTTATCCGATGGAGTCCAAAAAATTTTGTTATGAGAGTATTTTCATGCTCTCTAACATGAGTGTAGTACTTGGGCAGCATCTTGAGTAGAGCCTATAATGGAAAGCTAAACATTAAAAATATCCAAATCACAGAGAAAGAATATAAGTATTTTGATCAACTTATAAAATCAGCTTTGATAAATGACTACAATATTTTACAATAATAGTTTAAGATTCAAGATGCAATAGCCAACACATTAGACCCATATTACAATCCCTAATCAGAAGCCCAAGCCCTGGAGCTATCAAACACTGATACTATGAAGTCAAGTGAGAGGGAAAATTGGGGGACACTTGCTCACCTTGTACCTCAAGGGTTAGGTCAAGATGCAGCGAAACCTCATTTCAGTATAAAACATTAGTTGCACCCATCTTACAAACTCTGACTGTCAAAGTTGACAAACCACCAGTCTACCAAAACTTTCAAATATTGGTTTCCATTATAACCAGGTGTTTTCAAAAGAAAGTTATAGTTGGTATCGTTTCAAAGATTACTGTTTCAGAGAGAAATTTTCTTTCATTAGCAAAGCCTCAAAAAGTGGAGTACTTTTTAAGGCAGGTCCCCTGTAGAACTACATGAGTATTCATACCTCCTACCCCAATGGATGGATGCACAGACTGTTTAGGTTTCTCAAATTCAAACTTAGAAACACGCATCTTGTAGGTAGCTTAAATATAGTTTATATTTTCTATGTTAATTTTATTTTTCCTTTCTTTTATTTTCCAACACTGAGATGTGATGCAAATGTTTTGGCATGTTTTATTATCCTTTAGCTAGTAGATTTTGGAGGGAAATGCTGAAAATACCATGATTAGTTATTTATTAGATCATGTATGTTTAGTAATTTGTACTTCTTGGTGTGCATGTATATTTGTTTTAAGAGGAAAAGTGACCCATTTTTGCTGGCGAGACTGGTTTAGGCCGGCAGATGGGGGTGTGATAATGCCCTTCCCTCATCAAGTGTGTGTACCGGATCTCACCTGCAGGCTCAGGTCTCCCAAGGGGCAAGCCAAGACACATGAGAAAATGAAAAATGCCTAAAAATATCAATAATGAAAGTATGATTCAGTGAATCTGCAGATCACATATATTAATAGGACTAGACAGGTTAATCAACACACTGAATTTTTAACAAAATATAATTACACTTTATATCAACATACCTTCACTTCAGATTTTTTTAAAGTCTTAATCACAAATCTATCATCATGAGAAAGATAGAAAATACTGCCACTTTTCCCAGAAGAAGAAATCTCTCTTAGACCATCAGCACCGCAGATGGACATCATGTACTCAGCAGCATCCAACATAAACAACTCCCTCAAATTCCTGAAATACAATCTCATGCATATTATGAAATTTGTCTAAGAATTTACCAGATCTGAAGTTGAGATGCACAGGCACAGGTATAATAAGATGTGACACTAGCATGCATAAAACGTAATAAATTGTGTTTTTTTTTTTTTGGGTAATTAAACATAAGAAATTATGTTCCTCACATATAAACTTAATAATGATGGGGTGGGAATGATTAGTATCTAAACTTGTTGGCAATGAGATAACTAATGTTAATCAAGATAGAAAAAATAATGAAATAACCCAAAAGCCAATAAGCAAGCATGACCAAAGCATAAAATAATCCATTCATGCTTTTACCTTAAAGAGAGCCATTTTACTCATAAAGACTCGACACCCTTCTTGGACAGAAAGAGCAGAAGTTATTCAAAGGAAAAATAGAATCGGCATCTGTGAGGCTTTAAACTAAATCAAAAAAGATAAGGGTGAAGGGAGGGACGGAACGCGAGGAAGCATGAGGAAAGATCACAATACTCAAGTGGCAATCCTTTGCTTGCCCCAAAAACTAAGCATCAACTTACCTTTCAAAAAGAAAAATGTGGAATCAAAGTTTCCCTTAAATTTAATTACTTATCGGACTTTATACAGAACTAGAACCTTCTTGCTCATAACGTCTTTCACAACAATACAGATGAATCAATGGAAAACAAGTTGAGCAAAACAACTGCGTTCATTCTATTAAACCCCTGGGAACCTGGTAGACTTTGTGCCACCAAGCCTGATAGCAATAAATAAACCCAAACTGCTGGCTAATCCTAAGAAGCATATGTACCTGCCAAAGGATTTGTAAATACCTGAAGACCATGGGGCAATAGTCCTTCCAATAGAAATCAATGGAATGGTGTGGAGGTGTAAATTGGGAACCCTTTCTTGGGAAATACATCCTGATTCTAGCTCGATCTCCAAAATCAGAAGATCGAACTTCACGCATAGGCACAGGTGTAATCTTTCCAACAGTGTACCTGTGAACTTCAAAAGGGATATACTTAATTAAGTGTAAGAAAAAAAAATTAGAAATTGAACAACTGTAAGTAACTTTATCGGCCAGACGAATTAAATAAACTATCAACTTTGCAACACAACCAATATATAATGATGAAATATCTAAAAAAAGCGTGAAAATTTAGTCTATTGCTCATGCTTATTAACAAAAAGAAATTGTCTAACGAAAAATAATAAATTTGTAGCTGCTTCTAAATAGAATCAAGCAACAAGTAGAGTACTGGCTGTTTTAGGCAGCAATTACCAGGTATAACTTCTTTTGAGGTCGTACGATAAACAAATTTACAATGAATACTTTGCATCCTCAACAGTCTGAAGGTGCTTTGTAAATGCAGCAAAAACCAATGTATAGACCGACGAGTGACCATAGTAAGATGAAGAGTACTACAAGGAAAAAGAAAGACCAGGAATGGCTTGCTCTTTTTTGGCAGCAAGAATTTATAACTAGAAAATTGGAGGAACAACAAGGGAGCATTTTGTTTACCTGATACCAAGCTGCAGATTAAGCATGAGATAATAACTCCGACGGCCTCCAAAAATGTCCAACCATGAGCTGCTTTTTACTTCTCCCACATGAAGTGTACTTTGCTGCCTACTTTTTTGTGACATATTCACATAATTTGCTTTTTCTTTGATTAAAACTCCTTGCATGTACTCCCTTTCATACACTAAGGTACTATTATCCTGCACCTCTCGTTCATCTTCACCAGATGTATGAGATAATACGCACGAAATGTCAGAATCGCATCGTTTCCAATCTGCGTCATGGGATGTAGTTCTATTTGATATTCGTCCCGAACTTTTGAGAAAACCACCCATAGAAATTTTCTCAGACAAACTTCGCTTAACACCTGGTTTTGGAGCTCTATTCTCTTCCAAATTCAATGATGGACTTTGAGAAAGCACACTTCCTTTATCATCACATCTAGCAGAGCTACTCAAATATGTTAGAGAAGGGTGCTTATCCCCATTGAGATAAAATGTTCCTTTCCCATCCTTTAAGCCCCTAGTCCATGTTCCGAAATAATAACCACCATCACCAAATCTATAAAAGCCTGACCCATGCCTTAATCCATCCTGCCAGAAGCCATCATAAAGCTCCCCATTGTTCCACTTCATAACGCCTCTACCACACATCTTACCAGCTTTCCAATTTCCAATATATGTGTTACCAAAATTCCAAGAATACTTGCCAGTGCCTTCATGCATTCCCTCTTTCCACGAACCTTCATATGTATCTAAATTACTATACTGCTTTCTTCCAAGCCCATGCTGAATGTTCATCCTCCAGGAGCCTGTGTAAATAGACCCATCATGTCTATATGTGCCAAAGCCATGAAGATAACCCACAGAGAAATCGCCCTCATATGTTGCTCCAGATGACCAAAAAATCTGTCCCTTTCCAGTCATGTTTCCTTCCTCCCAGTCGCCCTCAAAAACTGTTCCATCTGACCACATATATTTTCCCTTCCCGTGTGGAACCGTACCCCTAAAATTGCCATAATATATGTCACCATTCAAGAAAACCGTTTCCTGAAGCCTGAAAATTCATTATGCACACAATCTTAAAACAAGGGAGAGAATACAACCAAAAAATTAAGAATTAAAAGGAGCAAGAGAGGAACATGTCCATATATATATATACGTATGCGTGTATGCATGTATGTACAGCCTTCCATACTTCACTTAAATATAGCTGCCTGAAAGAGAGAAAATCACCTTTCACTGTTTTCCATGGCCAATGCATTATACCTGTACTAACTGTTCAGGGTGACCTTCAATGAATTCATCTCGGATACCTTGCTTAATTTTAAGCATGTTCTTCAAGCAAGCTGAGGCAGAAACATTCTGAACAATCAAGCCAATAGTTAAAGTGAAAAGGTGCACATAAAGAATCAATACCTTGCCAGAAATGATTTTTTACAGTCATTTCTGTTTATGTGGTATGGTTTCTTTCTCCTAAAGCCATATGCTCTTAATAACTGGCCTATACGAGTTTGTCCTTACATAATATTTCTTGTTGCATATATGTTCATTAAAAATTGGCATCATTATCAGGACCACTATCACCAAGTTAGTGCATCATGAAGTCACCATCCAAGTTACATAGCATAAGCAATCACTACTACTTTTTGGCAACCTAATACAAGTGCGGCGTATAAGGGGGGGAAAAAAGGAAAAAAGAGCAAGGGGTTCCTCGCGCACTTATGGAAAAAAGTGATCCTTAAGTCCAATCTATGCAATACAAAATTAAGTACCTAAATTAAACCAGAAAGAAGTGTACCCACATTTCACAAGTCTTGACTAGCTATATTGCTTCTACTACAATCCAGATTACCATCTGATGACGTGGGAGAGCAAAACTGGCTTCAGTACACATGTCGTCGCTTATAATTTATCTCTTCATCTATATAGAACGAACGTGTACCTCTTGTGCAGTTCTTGAGACATAAATTAGATATTACTTCCATCGTGTTTCCTCCGCGTCCCTCAACCCATTCAAGTGTATAGCTGATCTGATATGACTGCCAAAGGTCATCGCCCAAATAGAAATCCGATTCAATATATATATATATGGTTCAAATTTAGCAGTTATCTGACCGATGGCACGATGAGAAACGAATTTGAATAGTTGAATGATAGTTTGAACAGAAACAATTCGAAAAAGCAGAAGACAAGAATAGGATGTGTATGGATGAATCCACGAGTGAGAAATCGGTGACATTAAAGAGGAAACAGTAAATTCACCTGGGGGGCGTTGCGGGGAAGAAGAGTATTGTTCCGTGGAGGCGGCGGAGACGGGATCAAACAGTAGCCCTAACTAAATCTCAGCTGAAGGAGAAGAGACCCGTCTGCAAACGGTTCATCATTGAAGCTGACCGACCGCAGAGTTGCTTTGACCCTTCGCTGCTCTCCCTCTAAATCTTTGACATGTGTTTGTTCGATAAAATAAAATATTAAGAGGAAAATCTTTCTGCTGCCGCTGCCGCTCAAGAAGGACCCAAAACAAAATAACAAAAAAAAAGAAAAAAAGTTTCGAACGCGTGTAGGTTGAAAGTTTCTTATACGGGCCACTTTTCTTTCAATTTAATCTTAGTAAACAGAAAAACTATATAGATTGACCCTTATGACCCTCACGCTGAAAATTGTTTCTCTTCTAACGGTTTCCTTTTAATATTTTTTAACCGGGAAATATAACTGTTCGGGGTGGGGCTCCTCCGCTGGGACAGCGCCCACCATCCCCGGAGTTTTTATTTTGTTTTGAAGATTCAGCGAAACGAAGTAAAAAGAACCTCCAAAACTCTAAGCACTTAAAATTTTTTATATATTTTGATAATATGTATACTGTTATGATTATAAAAATTTAAGTATTTATGTTTTAGCTTAATTTATCACATAAAAATATTTTGGTTCTTTTCTTTCTCCTCTTTTGTTGCTCCGGCGACAGGCACGGACTCCTTCGGTTGTTCTTCTTCTCTTTCGTACTCGTGACGAAAGGTATTCTACTGGGAATCAGAATTTTCTCCCCTTCTCACCCCTAATCAATTTTATGGTATTTTTAGATAATTTTAATCATGAGGATCAAAATAAATAAATATATATACACACAAGCATATCAATCTCATGGTGGCATTTGAAAATGCATGAACTAGTTATTTTAAGCAATGAAAATAGAAACCTTTGATTTTCCTAACTTTTGACGATTAAGATGAAAATGTTTAATATTTTTAAAACCTCAAGATTTTTTATGTATATTTATATATTCTTTTGATCGGTAAAATTGGCTGGGAGAGAGGGAGTGGGGAGAATTTAGATCTAAGGTGTTAGTATAAGATGCGTTTTCAAATTTATAAATTTCAACTATATGAATAAAAAGCATGAGAAAAACTAAGGAAAATTATTAATTTTCGCATGGATCGACGATGTATAGCATCCTAGTATAAAAGGACAAGAGATCAATAAGAATTAATGACCAGCACTAACTTAGATTGCATTTACACCATTTTGTCTATCGGAGGTCTTAACTTATGTTGGAGCATTTTGTTAGTCTCTTTACCCTTCCTTTAGATGAATGTGTGATCACAGTTCAATTTGGGGCGCAAGTCGTGTCTTGGTACAAGTTTGAACCGCTCTTTGTAATTACATTTAAAATTCTAACTTCAGACAATGAAACTGCTATAAGAAGAAAAATATGCTTAAAAAAACACCGATTACATTATTTTTAATTGAAGTAAAGGTAATTCTAAAATGAAACTACACCTTGAGTTAACATAATAATAAGAGTTTTTATACTTATGAAAGGGAAGAGGAGTGAAAGATTCTTTCAGCCATCCGTTCTACAAGTGAAGGCAAGTGAAACAGAATAAAATTACTGTTCAAACCATCGCCAAAATAGGTTGTGTAATTTGGGGCATTTAGTTTGGTTTGAGATATTTGAGGGATTTTTCTAAAATTTTCAATGAAAATTTAAATATTAGGATGGCAATAAAAACATAAAATCTGAAAAATGAAAAAAAAAAAAAAGAGATTTGGGGAAATTAAAATTGAAGTGTCCCAGATTTTTTTTAAAAAAAATAAACCAGGTCAAGTCTAATTATATATAGAGATATATTTCTTTCCCTAGTAATCAATGAAATTAATTGTTTGAGAACCACAGGTTTGAAGTTTGGGAAGAAGTGTGAGCGGAAGGCGGGAGAAGTCTTCCATGCAGGTATGGCGGCGTGAGAGCCGAGAGCACCATTGACGAGGGAGGGAGGAGGTGGGACTTTGTTCTTCACTTGTATCTTCTCTTCTCTTTGGCGGCTCCAGTGTTCAAGGAGGCAATGTCGAATTACCAGTATCCATCGCTCTCTACTGCGGACATCGTCGGAATCCTCTCCCAATCCCAGATCGCCACCATCTCCCCCGCTGATCTCTCCCAACCATCCTCAGATCTCGTCTCCGCTCTTTACTCCAACATTTTGCTCACCCTTGACTATTTCCAGTACCCCCCCCCCCCTTCCACACTAACCCTAATTTCCTCATTTCATCACTTCTTCCTTTTTGGTTGATTTGTAATTTTATTTATTTTTTGGTTGTAGGGATGATCATGGGCAAGTGGATTTTGCAGCTCTAGAGCAGCTTGAGAATCCTGATCTTCACGTTGAATCTGTGCGGACCATGAATCTGTGCGACAAGATTAGGCAGGTTATGGCCGCGCTGCATTGCCCGGAGAAATTCACCCTCAGAGATCTTTTACGACCCGATCCCAAGCGGACCGAGCTGTTCCTCAGTGCGGTTCTCAATTTCTGTATTCACAAGTAGGGTTGTATTTGGTTTTGTTTATGCTATTTTTGTTGTTCAAGTGACTAGTTTTTACATTTGGTCCCCAAACTTTGTTTCTGAGTAACCATTTCTATAAAGGAATCTGAATGCAACCTAGATTTTCTCCCACACTTGGCTATGGTAATGCTTGGATAGAGTACAGCAAAAAATAATGTCAGTATCAACCCTTACTTAGAAAGGAAGATGCTTGGCCACTGGGATTTATAGCCAATAAATATCACAAGTGTAAGCAGACTTGAAATGTTTTGAAAATTTTGATTATGATGTCTGGTGCTCAAGCATCTTGCTATTAAAATTTTGAGAGAATTCTGTAAGCTTATGTAATTCTGGAAAATATTCAGTACTGATTGAGACTGAAGGGTAATGTCTGTCTTTGAAGACTTAAATCTTCAAATATATTTTATTAAATCTTCAAATATACTTTAAAGCCAATCAGAACCTGAAAACCTTCATGTATATATTCGTCAATTTGGTTTGGAGCTAAGCTATTAGCTTTAAAGGAATCTACTGGTGAACAAAATCTTGTTTTAGTGGTGAGTGTGCAAAAACTGCATCTACAGAGTCCCAAGTTTGCCAAAATTTGTTAAAACAATTAAGATTGGTGATTATCTCCAATTTATATTGAATGGTTTTATGCCTCTTATTTTAATTCTTTGTTTCTTCTTGGTCTCAGGGATGCAAAAATGAATCTCTTAAGCCCAGTTGTTGATGAACTAACCCTCCTTGATGAACAGCGGAAAGAGGCGGAGGATAAGATTTCACAGGTTGTGTTCTAGGAAAGCCATGCTTCTCTGAATTCAAGCAGTATCTTTGATCAATTTGTTATTGAAAGGCATGTGTTTATCTGAATTGCAGTTGAATGGAGAGATCACCGAATTTAATGAAGCTAGAGAAAGGGAGATGCCTCTTGTTCAAGAGGTAGAAGGCAAAGTTATAGAACTGCGTCAATCTATCCCACTTCTTAACAATGAACAGATGTCCTTGAGGACATCTTTTCGACAAATGAAGGAGAGAGCCCAAGGAATGGACGAGAAGGTTAGGTTTTCAAACTGATAACACCTCTTATTTTTTTTAGTACCAACATGAAAAGGTTAAAAAAAAAAACAAAAACAAAGAGGTCAAAGGATGGTCCAATGGTAGGGGTGATTACCTGCCTAATGTCAGGGTTAGAACTTTACTATCCCCCCTCCTCATTAGGGAGAGGTCTTAGATTTGTTTTGGTTTGTAAGTTTATTTTATGAGCATGTTTGTTACTATCATAAAATTAGAAAGGTAATAGGTAAGAGTAGAAACGTTACTGGTTCTAAGCAATATTCTTTATCTGTGGATGGAGTGTCTCTCACATTCACGAGGCACTACACCTTGTCTCTTGCCTTGGCTAGACTCAAAGGACCCTTGTCACCTCAATGCATCACGCGATTTTTAGTATGGTTGAATTGTAATTGATATTGATTGAGTTAATGAATTCCTTGAAGAAGTTAGCATTTTTGTTAATACAAAGTTCGTAAATTGAGGAAGCTTTGCTTTTGCTTGTAGATTGTATATAGATTTTGCAATTTCATTTGCGTACAGATATATGCAATTACTGGCTAAATCACGGACATTTTTCTCGAACTACTTTTATTAGTCATTTATTACTGTTAGTGCTGATGTTATTTTGTTTAAGTGCAGATTTCTAATGCTGAGTTTGCCTTGGTTCAAGCTGTCCAAGACAGTGCAAATTTACGCTCCAAAATTGTCCAATCACCAGACAAGCTACAGGTTATTTTTTTCCTTATGGGTTTTCAGGATGCCTGTGTTTTTAATAGAATTTGTTTAGAGTTACCAGGAATCACTAGAGACAAAGTGTTTTCCATTTTGGAACAACCAATCAAATCGTGGATTGCGGATACGAGGTTTTTATATGGTGCATATAATCTTTGCATAATGCTAACGGATGCGCTTTATGATTTTTTTTCTTTTTTTCCACATTATTGTTGGTCTATATGTTCTTGGGTTTTGTGACCGATGAAACTGAATTGCACTAAGGGTACCAAAGGGGCACAAATCTGATTACGACAATTATGAAGAAAGAGTGCTAATAAGATTGGAAAAGTCTTCTATTCTACCAAAGTTACAACTAATAGCCCAGTCTCAAATATTATGCATCCACTCCTCTTCAGCTGGTTCAACTGCCCCTTCGAAAACCCTTTTGTTTCTTTCTTTCAGCATGGTCCATAAATTGCAGAGAGGAATCAAGGACCTGGTCTTTTCGTAGATTTTGGGCTGCAATTTATCATCTTGTCTTTTATCTAAAACAAACTTATTGTCTCATCATTTTGGTTAAAAAAAATCATATAGTTTTTGGTGATGTCCAATGATTATCTATTTGGCAGCTGCAAAATTACATATTTCTATTTTCCGTCAACACTTAAATAATTTCGTTCTCTATTTTAACATATAGAGGGCTCTAGAGGAAAAGAAATTAGTTCAGGTAGAGGTAAAGAATGCTGAAAGATCAGCAATGCTAGCTTTTCAGGAGAAGACTGCTGCGGTTGAGGTTTGTGCGAAGGTACTCACAAACGTTTATATTGGACAATTTTTTATTTTGTCTTGCTATCTGACATGTTAACTGTGTTATAGCAGTTTCAATTCTTCAATATTACATATGTAAACATATATGAACACACACAGACACACATGTGCACGTGCAGGTGCACATGTGTACATTCATCCATCTTGTTTGGATTGCAAATTGTGAAGATAATAAACTCACTTAGAAATCTGAAAGATTCCAGTTACTACCACTATCATTGCAGAAGTGAAGAGTCTGGACCCAGAAGGGGGCCCCTCAATGACCCCTGGACTTCATTTCTCTCGGACTTCCTAAACAATGCTTCAAGGAATTAAAGACAATTTTCTGCATCCTGCAATTCCTTCCCATGCCTTTACAAGCCCAAAATTCCATGTTGTTGGAATCGGCTACTGCCCATTTAATATTGGGTATGTTCATTGGAGACGGAGCTGCTTAGGCCACTTACAGTAAAGAACAAGATGTTCAAGAGCGCAAAGAGCATTATTATCCAGCCTCCTAGTAAATGTCTTGTGTTTTTCTATTCTAATCAGCCAAATGATCTAGCTCAAGACTTGATTGTTCACCTGCATGCAAAAAGAACTGGTCTCTGTGTCTCTGGCTAACTCAAATAAATTAGGAAATAATTCCATTAAGGCTGTGCACTGCCTTGCCCTACCATCTATCCTTCCAGAGCAAATAGAGATTTAATTTTTGGGGTCCCATCCCATTGTGCATGTGACAGAAAATCATTCCAACCTATACTATCCCTGTTCATAAACCCACTCTCTGCGGTTCTCTCCCTTGTTGTTTTATGCCCTACAAATTTTTTACTGCCTATGTTCTGCTTGACCACCATAAACCACCAAATTCATTTAGAATGTTTTCTGCAGAGGCTGTTTTAATCCCCCTTCCTCCTACTTCACCAAATGGTATTCGAACTCCAACCACATGTTTCCCTATATAACTCTCTTATCGATGCCACTGGATTTGGAATGGATTTGGAATGTTGAGGAAGATGTGAAAAAATTTGGCAAGTTGGAAAGAGTTTGTCATATTATACGCTAGTGCCTCCATTGTGTGTTGCTTCACAGCTCAAGAGGTAGCTTGCCATGGAAAAAGTAATTATACTCTAAATATCTTTTATTTAAAAACAGAAAAGTGAGCTTAATCTGCCGACATGAAGTTTCTTTATGCACAAATGCTGTTTTTGTTGAATTCTTTAATGGAGACATAATTGTGATGGTCAAATTCAAGAGCACTTTACATAAATAAATTTTTGACCCGGTTCTCTGAAAAGTAGTAGATAGTTTTTCTTTTCTTCTAAATGGAAAAATCACATTTTGGACAATTTCAGCACAATCACTTTTGTGTGGCTGATGGCTGTAAATTGCCGGCCATGTCACACACAATATTTGGATGATAAATGTCTCAAATTGCAAGTTTTTGATCTTTAAACATTCTTTAGTTGAAAGAGTTACTGATGCCTCTGTTAATTATGCTTCCCCAGGCTCACAAGAAAATGATAAAGCACTTCTCTCAGATGCAGGCATTACAAGAACAGGTTCGATTATACGTATTATGTGCTATTGTTGAGTTTGGCCAGGCAGCTTCTTCTGGAGTTATCTGTATAATCATATGAAAATGAAAGGCATTTTGTAATGGATCCCTAAGTGTTCAGTAGACATTATTTAACTTTGGAGCTCTTCTTGCGTCATCACATCAGATGGCTTCCGCCTTATCTTGATCCTATAGATAAATCAAAAAGAAAATTCAGAAAGATAAATAAATTAATCGTGTTAAACAACAGTCCACTTGGCATTTGCCAATATCTCCCCTACTGTAATTTAGGTAAGGACAGATGCACTTGAATATTTTAATCTTACTATTCTACGCTACTCGAGATATTTAATGGTGGGTATACTATCAGGTAGATTCAGCCAAGTCTATTGAGAAAGATGTTAAGGTCTTAAAGGCTAAGCTGAGTGATCAGGGAGTGGAAGATAAGTCGCTTGAGGCCAAACGGATTGAACTGCAGGGGAAAGGTTGCTTCGTTTTTGTTTTATATTTTATAATTCTCTCCCCTAATTATATTTCTGCTAATTCTGAATACGGTTATTTTTTGCCCCCTCTAGCTGAACAGCTGGATGAATCGAGACGGAATTTAGAAAAGGAAAAAGACGTCAAGCATGAGGAGGCTTCAAAAAAACTAAATAATGTGAAGCTGGAGGTGGAATCAAAAAGGTGTGATTTGGAGGCAAGGCAGAGAGAGGTTGAAGCAGTGGTATCAGAGGTATAGTTAGTTTATGTTTTTGCTGCTGCACAGAACAGTGAGATATACCCGGTTGTCTTAAGTTCTTCTTTCTCCCTACAACTGGTAGGTGGATACCATAATTTCAAAGATCAATTCAATAAATGAATCCGGAGCTGCAAAGCAGCAAGAGTTACTCCGTAAAGGTGAAGAGGTTGTTAAAGAGGTCCGTTCCTTCACCATTCCTTTTGTTTTTTTACCCCCCTGTTCTGTACATAGTTTCTTATTGAAGGAGTACGAATTTAGGACTTGTTGCTGAGTTGATGATTTGCATCAAAATTGACAGGATTATGCCATGTTTTAAGCACTGGCTTGAATCCGAACAAATAATTCTTTCGAGATAAAATGAAAATAATTGCTTTCCAAACTAGATAATTCTTATAAAAATAAACCAAGATAAAACTTCTTATTGATTCATGCAATTGACACAACATTTTGTTTGTTTACTAAACTGATAAACGGTTTTTTATTTTTTTCCCCGGTTGCAGTTTCAGCAATATTCAAATTCAATTCAGAGAGTTATGGCGAAGGATTGAACTGACCTCAGAAAGTTAGTTAAAGGGTATGTTTGGAGTCGAATGTGTTAGTCTAGGCTTAATTGTATTGTAGGTCCTGGCCTCAAGAAGTCGTTTTACCGTGTAAATCTGTAGTTGAGGTCAACTCAGAGTGCACTTCATGGCCCATGTTTCTCATAATAGCTGTGGCTTTTTTTTTTTTTCTTTTTTTGCCTTTTTTTTGTCTTAATTGTATCGCGTGTTAAAAGGTTTTTTTTAATGATTTAAGTGACTTAAATGATAAAAAGTGAAAGGCTTTGCGTATGAAATGGCCCTAAAACTCCACCCTGTAGAATATCCAATATAATGTCACATGGGGCAAGACTAATAAATGAGGGAGGGAGCGTTCGTTTTGAGATTTCAATGAGGAAGAAAGAATTATAAAATTTACGGGTTTTCGCGGCCTCTTGCATGCTTTCTACGACCCGTAGTTGTGTGCATAATTTATTCCCCCATTTCAATGCTCATAGACACATCGACAAATTCTCTCTCTCTCCGTCTCTCCCCTCAGACCTGTGTTGAATTTACAAGGTAAGCTTCTTTTTCAATAACATATTGGAAATGTATTAATTATGCTGAAAAATATATATTTGTAGGAAAATAGAAGACTATTCTTTTTAATATTCGGTAAGACACTAAGTAACGAAGATGAAATCTTTATCCTAAATTACTCAGTAGGAGGAGTTTTAGATTATTAAAAATGATGGGTTATTTTACAATGTCATGTATCAAAGGTTATTTTATTATCTTATTATACATGAAATGAAAATAGATAGGATTAATTGGTTAATGGAAAGCCTAGTCTAGAATGGGTGGTTCAAATTGGTATTTGACTACAAGTTGACCGTTTAAGGGTTCAAAAACTCCGAACTCCCGGGGCTTTCCTTTGATTCAAATCCAAACGAATCCATCTCCCCAGAGAAGGGAACAATTTCCATGAAATGGAACGTCTCTTCTCAAAAGCTAAGCTGCCGTGCTCTCCTACAATCCCTTGTGCAACAGCACCACCATCCTCATCTCCTCTCCTACGCCCCTCTTTTCCAGTTGCTGACCCGCCACAATTCCCTCAAACCGGGCCAACAGATCCATGCCCATCTCACCCTCCGCGGCCTCCAACCCGACGCCTTCCTCGCTGCCAAAATGGTTGCGATGTACGCCAGCTCCGGCGACCTCCACGCCGCCATCTCCCTCTTTCATCGAGTCCCCCATCCATCTTCTCTTTTGTACAATTCCATCATTCGGGCCTACACCCGATCCGGGTATCCTGAAAAAACTCTGGGAGTTTATTATGAGATGCGCGGCCGAGGCCTTAAGGCTGATTACTTTACGTTCCCGTTCGTTCTGAAGTCGTGCGCCGAAATGTATAGCCTTTGTGTGGGAAAATGTGTGCACGGATTGAGTCTTAGACTTGGCTTGGAGTTTGATATTTATGTGGGGACTTCTATGATTGATTTGTACGTGAAATGCGGTGAAATAGGGGATGCCCAGAAAGTGTTTGACAAAATGCCTGTGAGGGATGTGTCATCATGGAATGCGTTGATTGCGGGTTACATGAGAGGTGGGGAAATAGAAGTGGCCGAGGCTTTGTTTGAGCGTATGCCTTGTAGAAATATTGTTTCCTGGACTGCTATGATATCTGGGTACACGCAGAACGGGCTTGGGGAACGGGCATTGTCTTTGTTTGATGAGATGAGACGAGAGGATTCTGAGGTTAAGCCCAACTGGGTAACCATTATGAGTGTCCTCCCTGCTTGTGCGCATTCTGCTGCGCTTGAGCAGCGGGAGACAGATACATAAGTTCGCTATGGATATTGGTTTGGAACATAATTCTTCAGTACAGAACGCACTCATTGCAATGTATGCTAAATGCGGAAGCCTCACTGAGGCCTGTCAATGTTTCCATAGGTTGCCGCATAGCGACAAGAGTTTGGTTGCTTGGAATGCCTTGATAACCGCATATGCTTCTCATGGGCAAGGTGTGGACACTGTTTCCACTTTCGAGGACATGGTAAGATCCGGGGTTAAACCAGATGGCATCACATTCATTGGTTTGTTATCTGGGTGCAGCCATTCTGGCCTCGTTGATGTTGGCATGAATTACTTCAATTGTATGCGTTCTATATATTTTATAGAACCCAGGGTTGAACATTATGCTTGTGCTGTAGATCTATTGGGTCGTGCTGGGCGATTGGTAGAAAGCGAAAGAGCTCGTCGATCAAATGCCCATTCAGGCGGGACCGAGCATTTGGGGTGCCCTATTGGCTGCTTGTCGAAAGTACCGTAATTTAGGGATTGCCACAATAGCAGCTAAAAAGCTATTTGTTTTAGAACCTGAGAACAGTGGGAATTATGTTCTGCTCTCAAATATGTATGCCGAAGTAGGGATGTGGAAGGAGGTCAACACTTTGAGAGATATGTTGAGGCTTCGAGGAATGAAGAAGAGTCCTGGATGTAGTTGGATAGAGATGAATGGAATAGCCCATTTGTTTCATGGAGGAGATACATCTCACCCTCAGAGAAAGGAGATTTACTTCTTGTTGGAGACATTGCCGGAGAAGATCAAGGCTGCTGGGTACATCCCGGATACTAGTTCTGTTTTACACGATGTGAGTGAGGAAGAGAAAGAGCACAACTTGACAACTCACAGCGAGAAGCTCGCCATTGCATTTGGGCTCCTTAACACAAGCCCTGCAACGGTCCTTCGAGTGACAAAAAACCTAAGAATATGCGGAGACTGTCACACAGGCCTGCAAATTGATTTCAAGAATCTATGGGCGGGAGATCATCGTGAGGGATGTGAATCGGTTCCATCATTTTAAAGATGGAATATGTTCTTGTGCGGACTATTGGTGACTAAAAAGGAGTATTTTGAAACCCATGGAAGAGGTATGGATGTAATTTGTAGTTTCGTTTTGTTTTTTTTTTTTGTTTTTTTTTAAACTAATGAATCCTGACCAACATCATTTTCTATATGTTCGCGTACCTCACTCTGTGGCATGAGTTTTTATCAAACATTCCCAAGAAAAAAACTTGGGATGGTTTAGAGTCTGTCACTTATCCATCATAATGTACTCAATTTTGGCACATATTTTAAGCAGCACAAATTATGTGTGCGGTAAAACCATAATTATTAGATCCAGACCGAATGTCGACCCGATCAAGAGGCTGGGTTACCGAGTCATTGGTTGAACTGTCGGGTTGAACCATCCGGTCAATAACATTTATAATATAAGACCTAATAATTATAATTATACATATTTTTTAAGATAATTTTTATAAAATGATCCATATAATAATAAAACTTATTGAAATAAATACAAAATTTATAGATTTTATGAAGTTGTTCAAATTGCTTTGCAAAATAATAATAGCAATGATAATATAAATATAAATAAAAACCTAATATAACACGAGAAATGCTATCAAAATATCATAAATTTATAGTTATAATTTAATAATTATATTATTTTAAGCATTAAAAATATGATATAAGGATTTTCTCAAATTTGATGATTTATGATTTTCAAGTGTTGTTTATTTGTGAAAAACCTCATAGAGTGCATTCTAGAGCATTCTTATCCCTTTTATATGAGCCCGGTTTGAACTAGGTCAAAGCATGGGTAAGCAGGTAAAGGGCCAACTCGTTAGGTCTAGCGGGTTTGATTGCGTCAATGTGTAAATAGAGTTGATATTCGAACTTCCCTTCACAACACTTCTAATTTTATATGTTTCTGTTAAAAAACAGAACTGACAATAGGCCAGATTTAGATAATTAATTTGGTTTAAATATTTTACGTTGTAAAAATCTCCAACATATATCCCTTGTAATAATGATCAAGGATGACAAGGTGTTTTATTTTATTTATGGTCCAATTGGGTAACAATTGATGTTTTAAGGTTTATTATCCAAAAATTAGGGATGATCTCGTATTTGGTTTCTTTATTACCAAAAGATCATCGACTCGAACTATTAAATAAAATCATTATGTGCAATATTTGAGTGGTTTGGGCCGCAACTAGGGGTGGTTATGGGTAAGGTAAGGATAGAATAATGGTCTTATCCTCACCTTAACCTTGAAAGCATTAACCTTACTCTAACGAGTAAAATAAAATATACAATTATCCTTCCCTAATGGGTAACATGTAAATTATTTTAAAAAATTTCCTATAAGATTCTACAAATCTAAATTTAACTGAAGTAGTAATAGTTAACTTATCTAAATAAATTCTTATAACACACAACTACTTAAAATAATTTAAGCAAAACAATATCAACCAATAAAGATAGGTTTCAGAAATTAAAATACATGACAAGATTGAAACTTAAAGGTTATTTATATTTATATATTTATGTACTTGTATATTTATGTAAAAATATCATTTACCAAAATACCATCGGATAAACGGGTAAAACAAATCCTTTGCCCTTACTTTATCCTTTTAGTTAAACTGATAAAAAATTCTTACTCTTACCCTACTCTTTTAAATAAATGGGTAAGAAATCCTTAATCATGCTCTAAAAATTACGATAGAGTGAGATCAGTAAATGACCTTACCCATTGTTACCACTAGCAGCAAGGCAATCTTTTCTTTTATTTTTTTTTTGTCTTTGTTTAAAACGATTTCTATGGACAGAACAATTTTTTTGGGGTCTAAATATTCACAAAGTTATAAAGTAGTGTATTTTATAAATAAAATTGAAAATTTACCATCGAAAAGGGATTTAAAATTTTCCATTGTCGTTGAACAGTAGAATAATCTTTATGAGTATAATTTTTAATAATTGCTTTATAAAAATACATTAATAAATTCTACCTGTTTTGATTTACTGTCAATTGAAGCCACTCGAAGAGGGGAACTATCTACATTGCAATGTTTCCTTCCGACATTTTCATTCTTTTTACTAAGATAAAATAAATTAGAATTTAGACGGAGAGGAAAAGGAGGGGAACACCAAATAATGGTGAATTATAATAATATGCACTTGAAAAGTTATAAATTACAAGGTGTTCCAATTATGCATCTCGGAAACCAAAAAAAAAAGAAAAAAAGAAAAAGTGATTGTGTCTGAACACAATATGGTCTCATGATTAAATATTATGAATTTGTTTACCCCTCGATCAAATCATGAATATATTTAGCAATAAAAAAAATTGGCTATGAGCTGAAAGCGGTAATAGAGAATGTTCGTCCTCTGTTTCTTGTGAAAATCCTCTTATGCATTATTTCCATGCCATAATTGCATCCAACTCCATTTTTCATTAATTCAAAACCAACGTTATATGTCAAGGTTCATTCCTAAATCATCTCAATGCAACGTGAAAATCTTCGTTATAATAGGGGGAAATAGCACATGAGGTTTCAATAAACTTGTAAAAGTTAAATTTTCCTATCAAATTTAAAGGTTTATTCTTACATAAATTTTTTTAGTGTGTTTACAAACTACCATTAACTCATTTACCTCAATTATAATGGTTCAAAAAAAAAAAAAAAAAGAACGTTTCTACTATTGAAAAAAAGAAGGCTCTAGTTTCCCAATGAGTGCCTTATTTTAAGGGCTCGCTCGGTTCTCGTGGAATCTTATATTCCTAAAAAGGAGAATTTAACATTTTTAAGTTAAGAGGCAGGAATGTGAGATTGTAAGTGAACCGGAACATTCACATAAAATTGGATGTCAAAACTACCATTATAAATGAACAAATAGATGAAATTCTCATTTAAGTACATAACTCGTATAACTTAAAATAATATTAATAATAATGATAATAATAACAATAAGTATATTATTCATAATAAAGAGTTCATAATACTATTTTTAGAGTGAAAACCTTTCAATCTCATGGAATATATAATAAGCACACTCTCTCTCCCTCACTGGTTTGATGCTGGCCAATTCTTGTTCTTTACCAGATTCTTTACTCCTTCCCTCTGCAAATGATTTTTGGGTTTATATTGTTCATATATACACTCTATTTTTAAAAATCCTTTCTGTTTTTTTTTTTTTTTTTCTCATTGTCATTGAAAATTTCCTCTTGTGTAATATACAATCAGAAAAAGCGTCTTCAGTGCCGGCGGCTCCTGAAGGTCGAGAGAGCAAGTGCATGAGATTATAAGGCAATGGAAACGAGCTCCTTGTTGATGGGAAAGCCGAAGTAATGGGACTTTGTTTCTTTCTGGGTTCCCTCTCCTGAATATCTATATCTTTTTTTTTTTTTCCCACTCCTTTTGTTTTGTTTTGCTTTGTTTGGTTTTGTTTTTTTTTTTTTTTGTTTTGGTTTCTGGGTATTGCGTCTCGGGTTGGGGTTTATGCTTCTATTGTGGGAAAGTTTTTATGTTTGTGTTTGTTTGTTTGTTTTTTTTTGCGCTTCACGATATTCTCAGTCTTGGGTTTGCGTTTAAAATTCACAGATTAAGCTACCCCTCCGGCCTGGGGCCTTAAAATTTTATTTGATTTGTGTTTATTGAGTGTGGGAGGCATTTGAATCCTTGTTTTGTGAATAAATATCATTTGTCTGAGCATCTACAGAGATTGAATGTGCCTTGTGTTTTGAATAAAGTTATTATTAATTGTTTTTATCCTCTGTTTATAATCTACTACTCTCGGTCTCACTTGCTTGGGATGAAAAAGTTATGTATTTTTTATATTTAAAAAATTGACACACTTACATATTTGTGTACGTTTCATGTGCGCTTAAAATTATCGAAAAGTTTATGAAAACTAGTTGGGGGAAGAAGGTAGAGGATGTTGGTCCACTTCAACTCATGCCGCTTCTTTTATTTATTGATTCTTCTTGACCCCTGCTATGTTCCCATTAATTTTGTAGGAAACAGTAATTAGGAAATGCGAGATTATTTTCTTGGGTCACAGATTTCTTCTCTTTCTGAGTGAGAGTTTGACATGCCAATACTTGATCTCTTGGTATATATATATATATTTAGAGTAATGCTACTAACCCCTAAAACATTGTTGGTGTTGGGGATAATTTTTCTATGAAGGAGAGGTCATCTTTGCAAGGGTTAAGTTATTTTCAGAAAACTATATTTTTAGATCAACTATTCAATACTAAGAAGTGGAGTAGATTTTCCTGTGGCGTGCGCTTAGTGGAGCAGAGTTTAAGGTCCAACGTTATAATTGCTAATGATGATTTATAGAAATAAGAATAAAAAAAAAGGCGCTCATTTCTCGCACATGAAGGATCATGAAACCAATATGCAAATTCAATGTGTTAAAGTACAAATCATAAAAAAAATAATAACACACTTTCCTATTAAAATAAATGTATCTCTTCTTTGAAAATAGGTATGGACTTCCATGTCCTTGAAACTATTAGTAATAATTGATTCGGTTGAAAATGACAATTCCACTTATGAGTGTGCTCCTTCAATATGAAAATATAAATTTGAATCGTCCATGTCAAACCTTTGTCGTTTCACCCTATACCCAACAATGTTGTTTGCTTTGTTGATGCACAATTTTATTCTAGACGAACAACTTGGCCATACATAACAAATAGCTTCCCTCAATTTCATTCAAAGCCGAACGAACCAAATTACCAAAATGCCCTCCTAAAAATTGAGGTCACATACCTAAAATATGATTAAAAGAAAAAAGACCAAGTATATATATATATATATATGTTATGTCATTGCTTTCAGAAACTATACATTTGGATCCAACCTTGATGATGTGCATGTAGTAATTTCCTGTGTGTGATGGTTCAATAAGCATATAACTTTGTCAATGCTTCAAATTATTGTCAATCATGACTCAACAATGCTCCAATCAGAAAAAAGCATCTTTGTCTTAAACCCTAAACAACTCTCCTCTCCTTCTGGACGGGTAGAAGGGGAATTGCGTCCGACCGAGAGAGAAGTTGGGGAAAGAAGACAACAGAAGGGAGCAGACTTCAAATACTATAAAGATAAAGGGGGGTGCGTTTGTTGTACATATGCATGTGGACACTGTGAGGTTTAGTTCAACATAAACAGGTGAGAGCATTAGAGTGTGCTTCGCAAACCCAACATCATGTGGTGGTCTGCCTTTAGTATTGTTATTTTATGTCTCGTAGCATTTTGTTCAGCGGTTGAGGAGACAAACGAAGCATCCTCCATCATGGGAAGCCCTCTTCCATTCCCTCCCACTCTCTCTGCGGCTGCAGCACCCGCAGCCACCAAGGGCAGCAAGGCTCTGCGCATTGACACCTCGTTCAAGCTTCCTCGTCCCACTCCCAAATGGCCCCCTGGTACGTACCCAAGACATTGCCTTCTGAACTTTGATTTGGGTTTGCTATTCCTGTTGTGAATTTTATCAATGTTAATCTAGTGATTGTCCAAGTGGACAAGGATCGAGGGACAAGACTCCTATGTATGATCGATTTGAATTATAATTTTAAGAGAAACATGTGTGTGGGCTCAAATTCCTTTTTTTATTTTTTCTTCTAATCTGCCCACGCGGTAATTCTACAGGGAAACTGTTCGCCACTGGAATCATTGACCTCGGAGGTCTACAAGTCCGTCAGGATAAGATCTTTCACTAAAGTCATCAGCATCTCCCAACCAAACGGCGGCGCCACATTCTTTGAACCGTCACCCCCCCTACCCGAAGGGTTCGCCATGCTTGGGAGCTATGGCCAAACCAACGACCGTACCCTATTCGGGTCGGTTCTCGTTGGAAAAGATTCGGGCTGCGGCTGTACTCTGCGGCGGCCTACTGACTACTCCCTGGTTTTCAAGACCAACCCCCCCTCCGCCTCCTTCTGGTCTCCCACGTGTCCTCGAGGTTATAGCGCCGTCGGGCTCGTCGCCGTGTCGTCGCAGGATAAGCCTCTTGTTGACAAAGTCCGATGCGTTCGCTCCGATTTTACCGAGCCGTCGGAGTTGGACGAGACCATCTGGGCGCAAGGCGGATTCAGCTTGTACAGCTTGAAACCGCGTAACGGAGGGGCGCAGGCTCGAGGCCTGTGCGCAGGCACGTTCGGGTCCACAACGCAGATCTTTTGCTTGAGGAATAATTATGTCAACCGCTCTGGTCAATCTCCGATGCCTAATCTCAGCCAAGTTAAGGCCATTTTCCAAACTTATGCTCCAATGATTTACGTGCATCCGAAAGAAACAAATCTCCCTTCTTCGGTGAAGTGGTTTTTCAGCAACGGCGCTCTGCTGTACCAGAAAGGACCGGGAAATAATAATCCGACTCCAATAGACCCAAACGGCAGCAACCTCCCCCAGGGTGGATCCGACGACGACGATTTCTGGATTGACCTTTCCCGCGATGACAGAACGAACGAGAGGTTGAGGAATGGAAATTTAGAAAGCTTCGAGGTCTATCTTCACGCAAAGCAAATGCTGGGAGGCACAGTGACCGAAATTGCGATGTGGGTGTTCTACCCTTTCAATGGAGCAGCGATCCTCAAGGCGGGGCCGATCGATATTCCCCTGGGGAAAATCGGACAGCACGTAGGGGACTGGGAGCACCTAACCCTGCACGTAAGCAATTTTGACGGTGGGTTGGAGAAGGTGTACATGTCCCAGCATAGCGGAGGCTGGTGGGTGCGGTCTCCGGACCTGGAGTTCAAGCCGGGAACCAACAAATTTTTGGCCCACGCCTCGCTGCATGGGCATGCCCTCTATCCCAAAGTGGGCCTTTATTTGCTAGGGAAAGACGGATTCGGGATCAGGAATGATGCAGCCAAAGGGGGGCCTACGTTGGACACCGGTGCCAGGTTTACCGTGATTGCAGCCGACGTGGAAGAGCCGGTGGCCTCGCCGCCCTGGTTGAACTACATGAGGAAGTGGGGTCCGACAATCAGCTACGCTAAAGAAATTGATAAAGTGAGGAAACTCCTGTTTTGGAGTAAGAAGTTGAGAAATTTGTTCGACGATTTCATCAAGAGTCTCCCCGAAGAGGTTTTAGGGGAGGAAGGGCCCACCGGGCCTAAGGCTAAAAACAGCTGGGATGGAGAAGAAGGTGGTAAATAACAAGTTTTGCCACACTAACCCAACCCTCCTCCCTAAATAATATGCATTACTACAATCATAAATCATAAGTCACTCTCATTTGCCTTTCCTTTTCGTTCTCTTCTTCCATCCTTACGTTTGCAGTGGAATTTTCAATTGATATGAATTGAATTCACTGGGCAACGTTTTTGTCCGTACGCTTTTTAATTGGAGCTAAATAAACTGTGCCTGTTCAATCCATGGTCATGAGGAAACAAAAGAAAAGTTGCAATCTTAAACAAAAGAAGACCTAGTATCTCCGATACATGTCTAAAGGTGATTCCTAATGCGGGCTTCTTTAATAACTACGAAAGACACGTTTGCTGCGCGGTGAGACCCCAACAAAAGTATTAAGATATTCCAAATTATTAAGCAAGCTTATATGAACCTCCAATCCAAGGTCGGGCACACCATCTCAAACGGAAGACAAGCTGCAAGCCCTCTATACATAGTCCGAGACTGTTTGTTCCCTAGAGGCCGACTACAAGAGAGCCAACAAATTTGCGGCAAGTTGTTATCCTATACTAAACCATGGATGAAACACCCTATAAAATTGGAGGGCAGTAGCAAATAGAACCCTAAATTCAAATCCATATGGACCTTGAAATGCGCACATACCCATTAGCTTGAGCTACTACCACTACAACTAGAGAGGCCTCAAGATTTTGCTAGATTTGTATTTATTGAGGAGATGGTGTAGATGATCATGGGGCATTTGAATCCTTGTTTTGCGCACAAATAGAATAGGAGCATCTCTATAGAAAATTTGAATGTGCCCCACGCTTTGAATAAAGTCATTATTACTTGTTTTTGTCCTCTCTTCACCCATTAATTTTGTGGAAAATAATAATTAGGAAACGCAATATATTCGTAGTAAGTATGTCCTTTCTTTTTTAAGTATGTCATAAATTTCTTCTCAAAGTTTAACGGTTCAAAATATCAATACTTGAACTCGGTGTATCTTTTCAAAGTAATGCTTTTCTTCTTCGGTTCTGGATGAAGAGATTTATCCATCTTTCTAAGGGTCGAGCTCTTTTCAGACAACTGTTTTTCTTACATCTTTTAGATTACCTATTCAAGTACCATAAATTGGCAGAATAGATAATTGCTAATAATGATATATAAAACATAGAAAAAAAATGCTAAAAGATGAAATTTGGAGACAGATGCAAATGCCACTAGGTTACAAGCCAATTAATCAGGACGAAGAGGAAAAAAAGAAAAAAAGATGCTAATTTCCCGCAGGGCAAGCATCATGAGGTCAATATGAAAAGTCAACAAGATGAAGTACAAATTACAAAAAAAAAAAAAAACACAACTTTCTATTCAAATAAATATAGGAAAAACTACCTTTTGGTGTCTCAAATTTGGGGTAAAAAATGGCTGATTTAGTCCCTTAAATTTTTCAAAGGTATCCCATTTAGTCCTAGACAAATGAAATCGCTAGATTTAAATGGAAAAACTTCATTTGCTATGCACATGTGGCTTTAGAAATATAAATATATGAAATTTGTAATAAAAAAAAAAAAAGAAAAAAAAACCTATGGCCACAAACCCCAAACTTAAAGGATCAAAAATATTATTTTCTTATAAATATATCTTTTTTCTTGACTTAGTTGTGCATCTTGCAAAAATACCAAAGAATGTCGTCCAGGGCTTCCCCTCCCGGGGATGAGGAGGGGGGAGGAGCCTGCAACGAGAAGGGAGGGGGGTTTTGCAATTTTCTTTTATAAAAAAAAAAATGAAATTTGAAATGAGAATGTTTTGAGCTATAGCAACATCTGACACATGCATGAGCATAAACCGCAATGGATCCATCCGAAGCTCCATATAATCCAAAATCACCCATTAAAACCGTATTCACGCAAGTAATAACGTATGTTCCCCCAAAAGCGGAAATTAAGCTCTATAATCGTTTTGGGTTTTGGTGCTTTGGGCTATAGTTAGAAGTCCCAAAGAACATTGAAAGCAAGACGATCATTTGTTAAAAGAAAATGTGTATCAAAGCCAATATCCCCACGGGCTAAAGCAACATGCTTTTGGTGGGATTCATGATTTCAACAAACACATTATTAGAGATAAGACATCTGGATAATGCTTCACCATGATTATGCTGACAATAATTTCCACGACACCAAGAGCTTCTAACAAATTAACAATTCAATGAGCGAGTTACTTCCCTGATAAATAAAAATTCTAACAAACAACGCCACAAGACACTCGCCGGGCATTACATCCGAGGGATTTTGGATAATATATCATATCATTATTTTCAAAAACTATACCCTTGAAATCCGACAGATTACGTTGAGAATAAGATCCAATACACGAGCATTTGACAGTTCAATGAGCATAACTTTGTCAGTCCCTCAAATTGTGGGTGATCGCGTTTCAACAGCACCCACTCAAGGGGGAAAAAAATGAAAAAGAAAAAGCACCCACCACTTAATAATGGAGGCATTATCAAAAGCACCTTCATCTCGACAAGGTGAGGGATAATAAGTTGAGAAATTTGCTAGACAAGTTCATCACGAGCCTACCGGACCTAAGGCCGAAAGCAACTAGGAGGGAGAAGAAGGTGATAAATAACTTTTTTGCAACCCTACCCCAATCCTGCTCCCCAAATAATATGCATTGCCACAATAAGAAGGCACTTTCATTTTGCTTTTTAGTCTCTTGTTCCATTGTTTGGTTTGCATTGGACTTTTGACCCATGCCTGACTGGGTTTCAACGTTCATGAGCTTTTCAATTCACGCCCGATTGAAAAAGCTTGAATTTTAAACAATCTGTTGCCTGGTGGCACGAACATGTATGTTCAATCTTTGGCGTTGGGCAATATCATAAACTACTACAAAAATAGGTGTCAATTCCATTCTCAAATCTAGCCCTACAACGTAAAAGAGGACCTCGTCCACTCGATATTGCCATCTTTCATGATTATGGAGAAAACATACCCTCAGACGTAGAAAATAGAATACATACTGTGCAATCACATGAACTAACAGAAACAAAATATGTTAAGTAGGCAGAGCAAACATAATCCCAGATAGATTTACCAAAATAAATGAAAAAAGCATAACCCAGATATGAATGGAAGCTGTTGGTTTACTAGATGAAGTAGCAGAAGCACTATAGCAAACTTCTCTTGGACTTAAAAAAGAAGAGGGAAAAAAAAAAAGAAAAGAAAGCAGGCAAAGAAATATACTGTGATTTGCTCAAAATGACAATGGAAATTCGACGATTTCAGCTCTTTGATGTTAGTGACTGCTGAGCAAGAAAAGGAACCTCTACCAATTTACCGACAACGCTGTCTCCAATAAGGACGGTATCTCCAATTGATGCAGCTTGTCTTTTGACATAGCCTAAGCCAAAATATTCTGATTCAGTTCTTCCCAATCCAGAGCTTGTCAATTTTCCTACCTAACCAAAATTTTCAGGAAGAATCTAAATAAGAAGTTATGGACAGCACAATTTAAAGAAAGTGCTCATGTTGGGTAAAGTGAACAAGCCTCAGAGAACAAACAAAAAAAACATGTAGTAAAAACATCTTAAAGTTGGCTTAGCTTTTTAGGCAGCCTATTTTTTCCCCGCTAATTTGAAACTCACAAAACACACAGGGATGACAGAGGCATGTCAGGACAGTTACAAAGGCATAAAGCTAGCACATGCTCACACTCCAAAAAGGCCTAGCACTTGGAGATGAGGTGAAGCCTCGTATACGTATAAACTACCTTGCACTAACCAATGTGGAGCAAGCCAGTCTCTTTTAACACAGAAACTCACACACACACAACAAACACACACATTTTAACTCATATAAGTACTGTTCGGAAAAAATTATATTGACTGTAAGCGCATTTGATGAAAAAGGTCACTTCAGACTAGTGGATAATAGTTTTCAAAAGGTAAAAAATAAAAATAAATAATAAATAATAAAAAGAAAAAAAAGGACGGCAGGCCGGTTTCCCAAATTTTAAAATTCAGCCTCTCCGGCATATTGACAATTTAGAAATTACTCATTTACCAAAAAAAAAAAGGACAATTTAGAAATTACTTGACCTTTTTCCCGTCAACTGTAATGGGGGTGCCTGCTTCTGCAGCCGCTGATAAACGAATCCCCCAAAGTTTTTGCTTTACTCCATCATATGTTATGAGTCTAGAAATGGTCTCCTGTCCTTTATAACACCCTGAGAAGCACAGAGTAAGGCCAGCCTCCCCGACATATTTATGTCAAGGTTAGAAGAAAATAGATACCTTTACTTAGCGATATGGACTTCCACAGTCCAGCCTCCAGAACATTAAATTCATTAGTAAGCTCTTTTCCAGGAGCTGGCCTTCCTGCAAAAATAAGACATTATGCAGTATTCTTAAATATCAAGGGCGGGGAATCTCACAATAATTAATTATATGTATGAAATGAACACGATGCTCTCTCACGTGTGCTCCCTTATTTATGTCTCATTTGACAACACTAGAACCCATTCAGAATTCCACATTGGTTTGAGACTTGTTATTCCGGTGCTTGAAGTATCCGTCAGCCTACTTCCCTCATTGCTAATTAGTTTTGAGGTGGAACCTTAACATAGTATCAGAGCACGATTCTAACTCCCATCTGTGTTGTGCACGTGCTGTTGAGAATCCCACATTGGTTTGGGACTTGTCATTCTGGTGCTTGAAGTATCTGCTGGCCTACTTCCCTAATAGCCATTTTGTTTAGAAGTGGAATTTTAACAGAACCCATGATGACAAAAGACATGGTGGCAAGTTTTCAAATTCGTTCTCTCTTTCGGGATATCAATTTAAGCACTAGGAATAAACAGGATATCAATTTAAGCACTAGGAAAAAACATTCTAAAATTTATAGATCTTCACATTTTGACATTTTTAACATTATTTACTTTAAAATCATTCAGTGTTATTTGGTAGACCAGGACAAATCATAAAGCAAAATGTCTCGCAACCATAAGTAAAATGGCTAAACGAGTGCATGGAGAGAGATTGCTGATAACCTAGAAAACACAGATATGTAATGGAAGTAACTGAACAAAATATAATAGCTAGATAATGGCGATGATGATAAATCGGCATCACTGATATTTAAAGAGGCTTCAAACGCTGAATATCAACTATCACACCTAGACCTACTCGTGCAGATTGAGAACATCCAAGTCACCAAAAAATAACATGTCTACAGCTTAGGTGATAATGAAGATGCATTATTCAATGACTAAGGACATAAATAAAGCATCATCAGGACATAAATAAATCAACATGACAAAGTTTGCAACCTTGAAGTATTCTTAGTTTTTCCCAAGCATTAGAACCCATTGGAATAGCACCCTTGCTTAGAAGAGTTCTCCAAACAAATCTGGCAGCTGCTGGTGACATCAACAGAGAAAAGCCTTCGTCAGAGATGATATTTCCCACCCCTGCAGTTACTGGCATTCCATTCACCTGAAAATGAACAGAGGCTTTTGTAATGCTTTCACCCAAACAACAGAATTACTTTTCATCCCTTTCTTTTGGCTCTCACTGTCAAAAGTGCACATGAAGTAACACATCACACAAAATAACTTTGAAAACAAGTGAATAAGTATATAATAAGACGATCAAATCAATATTATAGAAAAGTAGTTCGAGTCCTGACTTTACGCAAAGGAAGCCAAAGGACAGATAAAGCCATTTATTTATATTTGGAGAAAGCATGATCTTTTTTATTCTGGGGCAAAACAATACATTATCTGTCTTCCATGAAAACCCCCACCCACATTCAATGTTTCTTGACCCACCATGGACCGAAATACCTAGACGCTGATTTTCGACACGACTTGTAATTGAAAAAATAAATGATGTCCTTATATTGTGACATGGTATGTTTGCGGTCATTTTGTTGTCATCTGGCAGGGAGACAGAGGTGGCCAAGATCAATTTACAAAATATATCCAGAAAGACCTACCAGAGGTGTTATATGTATATTTGTCTGTAATAAATAGAAAATATGATACTTAATGTTTGAGAATCATATATGTTGAACAGGGGTAAGGAATACCTCACTGACCCTAATATCACTATTGCCATCTAATATTCATCCTCAAGCTGAAGCTTATATCATATGCTTCAACTCACTACCAATAAGATCAATAAGACAACACAAAAGCTCTCAAATTTAAGTCCCAAAAAATTTGCACAGAGAATATGAACTCTTCATTAAAGCTTGACTGAGGGTAAGTCGTCTCTATAGGATAATTGTGAGAAGTTGATGTATCAGTTACTTAATAATACTGACATAACCTATGTAGTCAGTGTTTTGACCCAGTTTGTGCATGCCCCCTGAGTCCCTGATATGGAGTGTGTGCGTCGGTTCAAATCTTCTCCTCAGAAAAGATTGTTCTCTAAACACAATCATAGGAGACTGAGGTATATTTAGATGCTGATTTGGCAGGATTAATTGATGATTAATGTTCCACATCCACCTACTGTGGGTTTGTTGGTGGTACCGTAGTGGCTCAGCAGAGTAAGAAGTAGCTGGTCATTGCTTGTTCTAATGCAGAGAAACAATATATAGATCCACGGTTAAGGAGTCTCAGAGGCATTGCAAGCCCAAAGGTTGCTCTTGAAGTTGTCCTACAACTTGTAGGTAAGAGTGAGGAATCCTTCTAGGTAAACTGTGATAACAAGGGAGTCATCAGTAATGTAACTGGAAAGTATGACCACACAAAGCATGTTAGAGTGGACCACCCTTCATTCCGGAACATCTGATATCATAGGAACTATCCCTACCTTATGAGCTGACTGATCAATAGTGTGCAGGCATCTTCACTAAAAGCCTGTTGAAGCCTTAGTTTGAGCTACAAGCGTGTCCATGTTAGGCATGATTTATATCCACAACTCACTTGAGGGGAGTGTTAGTGAGTCATTTTGCAGCAAGCCAGTTCCAATGGCAAAAGGATATTTCATTTGGTGGTTATGGTGGAATAATGTATCGATTTTGCTGCTTACGGTTTATGTACTAGTGTTTTCTTTATTCTTTTGCGACATTTACACATATTACAAATCAAGGCCACTCCTAATCCTATGGGGTGTGGAATTTTTACTTGTGTCTCTTTCCTTGTCCTTGCATCTCTTTCTCTCTTCTCTTCTTCCTTATCTGACTCCACCAAACAAATGTAATTCAGGACATGTTGAACCACAGCAGATATTTATCCCATCACCATAGGGTCGCACCCTATGAAGCACCGACACTCTAAAATGAGTAACGTACCGGAGTCCGACACTCTTCCGACACCGACACGCGGCCGACAAGCGGCCGACACGTCCGGGACACGTGGTCAACGCCTCCGACACGGTCAACGACTGGGACACGCGACCTACACGCGTGTCCCCCCCCTCCTCCGGCTTCACTTCGCGTGTCCCCCCTCCCTCCCCCGCTTCACTTCCTGTGTCCCTAAACCTAAATCTATTTCTCTGTCTCTGTAGCTCTCCCTCTCCCTCTCTCTCTCTGTAGCTCTCCCTCTCCCTCCCTCCCCCGACTTCACTTCGCGTGTCTCCCCTCCCCCTCCCCCGCTTCACTTCCTGTGTCCCTAAACCTAGATTTATTTCTCTGTCTCTGTAGCTCTCCCTCTCCCTCTCTCTCTCTGTAGCTCTCCCTCTCCCTCTGGCTCTCTCTCTGACTCTCCCTCTCCCTCTCGCTCTCTCTTTTTCCCTCTCCCTGTCCCTCCCGCTCCCGCTCCCTCTCCCTCCCTCCCTCTCTCTCACTCTCCCTCTCGCTCTCTCTCTGTCCCTCTCCCTGTCCCTCCCACTCCTGCTCCCTCTCCCTCCCTCTCTCTCTCTCTCACTCTCCCTCTCCCCCTCCCTCTCTCTCTGTCCCTCTCCCTGTCCGTCCCTCCCCCTCTCTCTCTCTACCTCTCTCTATTCCCACTCTCTCTCTGTCCCTCTCCCAGTCCGTCCCTCCCCTTTTTCTCTCTACCTCTCTCTATTGCTTCTTGAAATTGTAAATCTTTACCTATAATTATGTTTGGTGAAACTTTTATTTTATTTTATGAATTTCGTCAACTTATATGGTTTGCACATTTAACTTAAATTTTATAATTTCATATATATATATATAACGTGTCGGCCAACGTGTCGAAATTGTTCATTTTTTCAAAAATGCGTGTCCCGTGTCGCTAACGTGTCGTGTCGCCGTACCGGTGTCGGTGTCGGTGCATCCTTGGTCGCACCAAGCTCATCATTAAGTCTATTCCTGTTTGCAGTAGAGATGGATGAGCTCACTAGACAAGTTCGAAATGAAAAATAATGAGACTAGAGTGGGCATACACAGAAGTCTCAAGGTTTCCAATTAAATATGTCCAAAACGTATGCATTGCAAGTTTAGTGAGCAAGGGGAAGTGAACCCTATTGCACTTAAATTTGATGGTCAAGCAATACTGAAGAGAATGATCATCTCCATTATCTTAAGTCAATTATTCAGAGGCAGGATGGATGTTAATCATCAGATTCAGGCTGCATAATCTGCCTTTAAGTTAAAAATTAAAAGAAAGTTATACAGAACAGCTAAGAATGAGATGTGTATGATGTGTTGGAAAGATAAGATTAGAAATGAGGGTATATGAGTAAGGCTATGGGTAGCTTTAATTGATGACAAGATAGAGCATGGAAATTTGGATATCAATTGTAGGAGAGGATATGGATTTTAGGCAGGTATATGAGAAGATTGCCTTCAGTAGAAAGTAATGAGTAGAAAAATCACACTAATCCGACGTAATTTCTTGTTTTGGTCTACATGGAAGATTCCAAATTCTTTGGATTAAGGCTCAGTTGTTTTTATTGTATGGACAGCACATCCAGCAATCATTTTAAAAGAAAATTGTTAAGAAATCTGATCATCATATATATTTTTATGAATAAAAACAACAATGTAGATTCTGGAATAAAATGAGTTGTAAGAAACAAAATACAAATGCAGATACACACAAGCACACAAAAACCATGTTTCACGTAACCAGTAAATTGTTTGGGCCATTAAATGATGATTTGCAAAATTTCACGTTATAACCAAGAAATAGACTGGGGAAGACGCAGAAATATGGTAATGTGCTTCAATAATTATGGATTCAGACATGAAGTGATAGGAAGAGTACTGAAACAAAACCAAAACATTTTTTACACTTACACTATAATGTCGATGTGTGCCGTAGGGTTGTCCAACGAGGTCATTAAGATTTAAATCTCCCATAACCTATTTGCATACCACAAGTGTTAAACCTGAAAATATGTGTAATATCAATAATAACTTCAATTACGAATTTAAGATAAGTATATCAAGTTTCATACTTGGTTGCTTTTTGGTCCAACTAGAACAAAGAAGCATGTTTTCTTGGTAATGTCTTGTATTTCAACCTTATCAGCAAAAAATATGTACCTAAAATTGAAAACCAAAATAAATTCCAACTAGGACTTCAACATATACCGAAAAAGAAAAAAACACACACAAGTAGAAGCATAATTTTATCACAGTTCCACCCCAAAGCACCACAAAAAGGTCCCTGATCGATGTAAAACTCTTCCAAGACACCCCCCCAACCCCTTCCACAGGGTTCGCACATGGCTCTGTGCACGTGGGTCAAACAAGAGGGCGGGGAAACTGGCCTTACTCGGGTCAATTACAAACCAAACTCTGAACCACAGCTGCTAGTCTCAATTTGATGTCAGTCTATTAAAATTCCACTCAACTCATTGAAGCCTAGCCTAACTAGCCAGGAGCAAAACATCAGATAACAATGAACTGGGAGGTGAGGGGCCTAACTTTCAATATATCCATCCCTGACTTGGCTATTTAATTATTTAAAAAATTATTTCCAACAAACAATTCAAAAGAAATGCATAGTCTTTCAAAAGAAATATATTCTTTAGAAGAGCAACATATAATAAAAACTTCATTGCAACCTCTTTAACCTTTTGTCCTAGCATCTTTTGATGTTGAATACAGCAGAGAGAAAAGGAAAAGGGAACTGACAATGACACAGACAACCCCCCCCCCCCCCCTTCCCAAATAAATAAAAAAAAACCAAAGACAAACCTCTTTAACCTTTTGTCCTAGCATCTTTGCTCACTTTCATCCCACATCATCATTTCAGCCACCCACTAAATAAACACATAGCTTCTTCACTTCATCAATTATTTTTGCTGCATCCAGAAGCATTCTACCTAAGCCATCCCATGCACAAACATGCACAGGCATACATACTTGGTATGATGCTTCAGGAAAAAGAAATTTTCATTAGAGTTGACATGCAGCAAAATTGAGCTACACCACAAAAGGCAATAAAGTTTGGAACTAATAATGCTTATCCATTAATATCCTCGTCTTTGAAGCCCAGGAAAGAGTATTGGGGGCGCTATACATTAAAAATGGCATTCAATAGACACTACTACAAATAATTCGACACATGAAATATTTCAGCAAGTAAATATTGTAAAGATACATAGAAGAGTAGGAAGCCCATAATGGCGGGAAAATATGCCATAAATACCAAAGAATAAGTACACATTTTTGATATCCAGTATCACAACTGGTCAGGGAGACCATTTATTACAGAAACCCAATAAAAACATCCGCAAGAAGACAAGCCAATTGACACTTATAGGCAATTTTCAGTGAAAGAAGATGCCGGCAATGATGGAGAATTTGGAGGTGCATAAGCTCAAAATCCTTTGAAACTATTCACATAGACTATGATGCTCTTCATAAGCTGCTAAACTTGAAATGTAGTGGAAACAAGCCCGGCCCAACAGAACTCATTATTTGGTTTTCCAAACTTAAAGCCATGCCTATTCCAGCCATTGAGGCTAAACCATGCCGGAATGTTCAGAGCCAGTTCACTAATGCTAACTCATAACAACTTTAACTAATTTTTACTAGGACGTCCAATGGGCAGACTATCGAAAAACTAAAGCCCAATAATTGGTGCCTAACCAACAGTTTATGGATAGAGCTCAACCTAGATATAAGAGTGAAGATAGTGAAATTTCAAATATGTTCCAAAAAAGAAGCATATAAAAAAAATATAAACAAAAACTATACATGACCCGAAAGATCTAGAAAGATGCACATACTTTGTAAGCATATTGATCAGGCTGCCATGTGGATCTGGTGAGACGAATAATGCAATGGCATTTTTCTGCAAACGAGTGATGAAAGGACAAATTAGTCAACAAAAGCAGAAACCTTGCCTTAGGTGAAAAACATGTCTGAGGACATAACCATAATCCATGCATGAGCAATATCTATTGTCCGAGCTGTTGCTGAAACAAATACAGTGTCACATCCCTGTATAGTTAAATCATAAAAATCCATAAAAAACTTATATAAATTTTAAAACTTTCACATTTAAAACTCATTGTTACTTTTTCCTGACATAACATACCTGCCCTTCATGAAGGGATTCAAAATGTGCAGTACTTTGGTTATGAAGAAACTGTATTCGATCATCTCCACTGACTTTGCATCAATGAACCATGATTTATTCCAAATGAAACAAACAGCATAAACAAAACCCAAATTATAAACTGCAGAATATACAGAAGAATAAACAAAAAAGATAAACTGGGAAAAAACAAAGAGGGCAAACGAAAAGAGAAACTGCACATAGAAAAAGCGTAAACCTCGGTTGTATAAAAGCAACCCAATTGATTCTTAGGAAACAAGCTACATAAATATTTGACTTTTTTTAATCCCAAGAGTTTAACCAGCTTCTCCGACTTGCACTAGATGTAATTGGGACACCCCCAACCAGACGACGAGGATATGCAATAAAATTTATGAGTTTTCCAAACATAGAAGGCAACTGCAAGCTGAAAATCCTACGTTACAGATGTGCTAGCACCTCATTAAAACTTTAATGTGTCAGAGAAGAGTGCAAACAACAAATTGCATACTGCAAACAGCTTTATTTACTGATAGTTGTAAATGTGAAACGACATCTCAGAGAAGGCTCACGACTTAAAAATATGCCATCCTTTTGGAATATTAGGCTATGAATTAAAACATTAATCCAAAAACTAGAGTACCATGGCCTGTTAAGAGACCACATGCATTCTTTTCACTCCAATTCTTTTCTAGTTTTCCATGTGCTATCTTAGACACAAGCCATTTACTTGGCCCAAATAATATGAGCACTTAGGTTCACTTTGGTTTGGATGGAATGAAGGGTTGAATGGGATGACGATTATGGGTTAATCCCATCTAATGTTTGGTTTCCAAACACTACTCGGGATGCAATTCCATATAGAATCACCATTCTGAATGCCATTTCACCTGACTTTGGTAGGAAAACAGTTCCATTCCATCATAATCAAATTCGAATTATTATTATACCAAAATTCCCTCTATTAAATCATCAAATCCCCAAACAACTCCTACCATCTTCCATTTTTATAATTTTAAACCAAAATCATTTACTGCACTTCTGCCTGTTGCCATAAGGCACCATAGTTGTCAAGACCCCAAGGCGCTGGGGGGGAGCCTAGACGCCTTGGCGATAAGGCGCCAGCTTAGGCACTAGTGAGGTGTCCAAAACGTGAATAAGAGAAATATTGATTATTTAATCTAAGGTATAAAAATATTTCTAAAGTCAGATGAAAAAGTGGGTCAAGCTGAGTAAATTGAGATAAATAAAACATTAAAAAATAATATTTCTTAAGAAATAATACATTCAAATTAAAGTAGCAAGGATAAAGCCATATTTTCATAAATATATTTAAACTATTTAGATAAATGAAATAATTTAGGAAACAAGATAATTGTAAAATTAATAAACACATTTTTTTTTTTTGGGTGAGACTATAAGATCTTAATTTCTTTACTGTTTTTGAATTAAATAAGTAATTTTTCTTCTTTTTTCTTTTCATTTTTTCCCCCTCATCTTTTTCCTCTTCTTCTTTTTCTTCTACAGCAAGGCGTCGCCAAGGCAACGCTTAGGCGATGCCTTGACAACTATGCAAGGCACCACACACGACAACATTTCATACATGTAAGCATGCATCAATATATGTTTTTGCGGAATGATACACATAGTCATTCCGTTTCCGGTCGTTAAACAAAAAACACCATTGGAATTGTGACTCCACCAAGCTTACCAACATGTGTCTAAATGAAGAAAACACATGTTGATTTAATTTGACCTTCATTCCCTTGATTACAACTCCCCCTTCTGAACCAACGACAGCGTATACCATTGTACAGGCCAGCCATATGGATTTGCATTTAGTAGAGGTAATATGATAATACAATCAGGAAATCTACCTCTTATCCGGCCAAAATGTGAGAGATCCGCAACCTATGCCAACAAGTTGCATAAAAGAAAAGAATCAAACAGAGTGATAATCATATCTATCAACAAGATAATTAAAAGAAAAAAGACAATGAGTATATGCAAGTTGGCAGCAGTTTTCACATAAAGCATGCCAAGGTGCCCCAGGTGTCTCCGTCTGTTACTGAAGAAAAAGAACGACAACAATTGAAGCCTCAAGCATTTCTAGAGTCACTTTGCGTAGACACTCATCCACATGGAACCCAGCACGCATAGTCATCAACCCGTGACTCGAATTCTTATTTTTTGACATGTGCTTGACTCAACCCGTGACTCAAATTAATAAAGACATGATAAAAGCTTGCATGGAGAATCAATATTCACAAAGACATGTATGCAATAACCATTTCTCTTTGCCAAAAGCTTTTAGGTGATCATCTCAAACTTAGACAAACATGCTTGAGTTGTACCTTACAGGACCTATTCATAGAACTTAAGTCAAGACTACACAGCCTAACAACAAAAGAAAAAGTCAACAATTCACTATCTCAATTTCAAGGATTTACGGAACTGAAAGGCACCAACTTAACTGACTCAAAAGTTAAGACATTCTGAAGTGCAACCCACTGGACTATGAATGTGTACATGTAATTGCGACATAGTTATTAATTAGCACATTAAAGCAACGGAAACACCAAAAAACAAGCACTTTTTCTCAAACCTAATAAAGCAGGACACCAAAGCCGAAATAGTAGCCAGGCCGCATACAGAATTAGTGTTCTTACATAAGAATGAAACTATATAAAAAAAAAAAAAATCTGCAACATTGACCAAATTAAGCTATTTGCTTTGTCAACAGTAGTTTATACACATGGATTCAGTCGTTTGAAGCTGCTCTCAACCATAGGTATCAAGGCGTTGCCTTCAAGGTACCTTGATGTTCCCTTTGTTGCCTGGGAGGTCTAGGTGTCCAAGCGCCCTAGGACCGCCTAAGGTTGCCTTGGCGCCTTGACAACTATACTCTCAACTTCAATTATGCATCAGCAGTATAAAAATAAGGTCATATCATAGTCGGGATGACTTCAAAAACCAGTTATGATAAGTTATGGTGCACTAAAGTACATGTGCCACGTAAATTGAGATGTTTTTCTTGTACAAGAATACTTCCATTCAGCAACATCAACAAGAACGGGCAGAGAAATTGAAAAATTAGCAGAAGTTGAACATGTTGTCAAATGAAATACACACCACAACCCCATTTTGAACTGCAACTAATGCTTCATCATCATTATCAAATGTTTCAATAACCCCATCTTCTGAAACCTTACTTCCAGCAATTGCCACATCATCCTGCAAAAACTCAAACCATGAGTTTACTGGTATGATCCATGGTATCATTATAAAAAAAGAAAAGACTCATATAGAGCAAGCTAATGCGCCTGAAGATATTGCATCACAATGTTCGTTAACATGACTGAAGGCAACCATACTTGAAAACGTATTAATATATTAATCACTACTTTTCAATTCATAGACATTTGATAAGGAAATAAATCAACTTCCAGAATCAACTAGAATACTACAAAGATCTTCCCTGACAAGGAACCACAAATTCTAATACAAAAGTAATAAGGCGGCGGACCCGCATACACATTACTAGCATGCAAAATTTAGTCAGCCCAATACCCTCGATCTATGGAAAGTAAGGCATGAGCTAAAGAATACTCAACTTACACGACGGCATAATAAAATCAAAGTGCGAAGATTCTATAACTCAATAATAAATTAGAAACGGAAGTAAACATTAGCAAAGAGGTAAAAAGACCCAGAACCCGCAACGGTTCTGCCCCCAATATTCTTTGTAAGGAAGGGAAGCCTTGTACACCGGGGCCCACCCTTTTTCTTTCCATTGCCAAGGAGAAAAGAGCTTTAAAAAATGGATTACAATCAAACCCAAAAAAAGAAGAAAAAAAAAAAGATTACCAAACATCAAGCTGCTTTGATGGCCCAAGAATTCTGAAAGTGAAACTAGAATTCATTTTTAGGTCTTAGATGGACGAAATGCACTTCATGAGATGTTAACACAACCCTAAACAGAAGAAGAAAGAGAAGAAGAAGCTTACCAGGAGGTCGTGTTCGATGGGAGGAGGGGAAAGTTCGAAGGAAGATGCAGAGGGACTGAGAGACGACGAGAGAGAGAGCTTGCGAGTCCGAGAAGAAGAAGAAGGGATCGAATCGGAGGAGCAGGAGAGGGGAAGAAGAGGAAACGCCATCGTCTTCTTCATCGGATACCGAACACAAGCGGTAAGGGGCGTACTGATAGCGAAAGCCATGAATTTGAGGATTCCTCCCTCTCTCTCTCTCTCTCTCTCTCTCTCTCGTTCCCTTTTATATTAGGAATTGGGGGATTCTTTGCGTTCGGATTGAAGTTCCTGCGAATGCTGGAAGGACATGAACACACGAATCCTCGGGAGGAGCCCTCCACATCGATCCAACGGACACCAACCCCTCCCTGTTTGCCCCATCTCATTTATTCTTATTTTTATTTTTTAAATTGTAGGACTTCGTCGACCTAAAATGTCAGTCTTCTAGTCAAATTGCATGAAAAATTTAAAAACCCCCTCATTTATTTTCTTTCAATTTATATTGTTCAAAATGTACACATATTTAACTCCCTATGAGCGGGGGCGATTCTTTTCACTCTTACATGACTTAAACGCATCGCCATTCTAAAAACTACATTAAGAAAACACTAAACTTTATTATCGCGGTAATCTAAGACCCTGGCATATTCTCAAAAATTTAATAACACTGGCATAGAATCAGAGAGAACTCTGCAGTAAGTGAAGTTCTCATTTCGTAAGTTACTGCTCACATGAGAGCTACAGCATTTTTTTTAAAAAAAAAAGATTTGTGTTCCTTTTTCTGGTTCCAAACTCTTCCCGCAAATGATATAATATTCACCTAAGACATTATTTTCCCACGACCTGTCTACTTTAGGCTACCAGATACACAGCACACTCCGTAATTTATATATACGATTGAAAGATACATGAGACGCGTCTTCAAAGCAAAACATTTAAGAGAGGAATTTGCTGTCCAGAATTTTCGGTGCAGACCGTAATAAAGTCATTGTAACAACGAAATCATGCACGAAAATGAACTCATTTTCACAACTAGACTGACCCGAACAGTTTTTTCTTACAGTCTTTTGGTCTCGAAGAGGATGTTTTAACAGAGAAGACCTGTAATACTACCTGCTTCACGTCTATACAAGTATCCCCACCGAAGCCTGTGCTATTTCACTCCAAATTACACACATTAAGATCCGGCGCTCGCACTTGTTCACACACTTCGCTATTGAACATCCTGGTTTTGATTTTGATTTCTGCGCTCTTCTTGCCGACGAGGGGCTTCTGCATAAACTTGCCCTTGCTCTCTTACATCCCTAAACATAGAAAGAAATGAGTTTAGGCTTTCTGAAGACGCCCCTCCAAGGATCCATAGCAAAAGGGAACTGAACGAATTCATGGTTCCAGGATTGGCACCGCCTTCCGCTTGTTGAAGATCTGGTTGCCCTGGAATCCGAAGAGGGTCATGGGCCCTATCTGGGTTTTCATCTGCTGCGGCTGTTAAATTGGGTCCGAGCGTCGGCCCAGGCCCAGTGATCAAATCTGTGTTAATTGGAACTGGATTTCTATTGTTCAGCCGTGTGATGTGCAGAGTAGAGGCGAGTATGGTAGAGGAGGTGATGTGGAAGTCCGGATGTTGCTGAAGCTGCGACCGTCGGTTTTGCATAAACCTTTGTAGGGCCGGGACCTGATGAAGTGGTATCACATGAATTTAAGAACTAACATCACGAAATCAGGCCCTTCCATGTGGTTTTTCCCCTCTTCCCCAATTTACTAAGCCAAAAAAAAAAAAAAAAAAAAAGAAGGAACTGACATCACAGAATAATTTAGAAAATAAAGCTCACATATCAAAAGGTTGAACAATAGAAAATAAGGCGAAACACTTGAGACATGTCCCATATGTTCTCTGAACATAAGAACACTAAAGGAGGACTCGTTTTGATGGCAGGAACAGGATCGGGAATAGATGATTCCCATTCCGTTCTTTGGTAATATAAAAGGTTATGAATTACCTTACAATGGCCATTCCCTCATGAAGGGAAAACCATCTCATCCCTACTCCCATTCCTTAATCATTCTCTTCCCATTCCCATTCCATGATCAAAACGCAGCCTTAGAGAATAAGGTTTCCCGGTGACTCGAATGAATAGCTTGAAATCAATTAGATTATGATATATTTAAGCTTAACTTTTGGAAAAATGGAAAGTAAAAATGAAAATCAATAACTAAACAGGTTGACGATGTGTCTCTTCCTTTTCTCTTTTTCCCCCCTCTTCTCAAATAAGAGATGATTTTGAACAAGATGGTTGTGTAATTAAATGGAAAAAATGAAGTGAAATTTTTGGAGGATTGAGCAAGGTAATTATTTAATAAAGTCTTGATTTCCTATTTTGGCTGATAAGACACAAGTACTCACCTAGCAACTACAAGGGATTGAACCCTTGGCCTTGCCTAACACCCAAGGATTTGATGCCAAATTTGGCTAGACAACTAATGGTAAATTAAAACTATTCTTGAATGTGCTACTGAATATTGCAATATTCCGACTCAAGGAACAGAAAAATGTGCTTTTCTAATCACGATTCGAAAGCTATGGAAATGAAGCAAAAAAAGGGAAAAATGAAAGACAACTTTCCCCACAAGATGACCCCCCCCCCCCCCCCCAATGCTTCCACTGTCCACACAAAAAATAAAAATAAAATGATATGGTTTGGCATTAAAATTATTCCCACAAAAAATCATGCAGTATAAGAAACAGATTATATGCTCCAGCTACTTTACATAAAAGCAAAAGTTAGGATTGTTACCTCAAATCGGTTCCAAAAGTATAGGATCAGATGCTGCATAAATGCTGCAGTTGTCGAGAGAGCCAAGTATGAAAAACCTGGAGAATGTTATTAAGTAGCAAATTTCAAATGATCATGGAAGCTCTCATTCAAAACATGTAAAAGATATAAGGTAATGGAACCATACCATAAGCATAGGAAAAGAAATAAATGTGAAAAACCAGGAAGTAAAGCAAGAAGAAGCGTGGAAAGAACTTCATGGATATTGGTGTTCGAACACTACAAAGAAATGAGAAGGCAATATTGAATTAGAATAGGGAGATGTTAATCTAAATAAATGCCCATGTTTACATGGGCCATCAATTAACATGAAAGATGCCATTGACAATATCATTTAAAAATATATCCTTGCCCTTTCCCCCATATCTATATTCAAAATACTGAGAGCGTCACCTTATTAATGTAAACAGTTCACAGAGCCAGACAAGAATTAGAACCATAAAAGCCAAAAGCTGATCATCGTAAAACTCAAAAAGGAAAAACAGAATGCCGATCATAATCTGCAGACCCAAACATAAAATTCAATCAGTCAACAAAAATTCTACAAGTTAACCATGCATAATGGAACCACAGCAAATTAAACAAGAATTTTTGGCTTCATGCTGTCGAAACATGAATAGTATATTTTCTTACTGGTACAAAGACAAGCGATTCAATCACATGCACAAAGATCAACTGGAATGTTGGAAGCCTATGTCGAGCATGGTGTTGAAGCTGCACTGCAATGAGTTGAGAAAATAACACTCGGTCATAAATGAAGAAAATTAGTAGAAGAATAGACTTGCTTGCAATCCACCAATTAACCCATTAATTCCCACCAGCCTATTGACTGTTTCTATATACCTAATTAACATGTTCTAAACCTGCAGTCTTTGCTACATCGTTGCACTCACAAGGGAAGGAGATGCCATTGGTCTGAAGGCTTCTTTTCAACAAGCCAAAAGTCAAAAAGTAAAATCCCAGATAATCCCTTCATTAACTTGAAGTTTTAGCGAATTTTTTTAAATCACGGACTTCTTAATTCGAGTGGAACAAGACAAAACAATACAAATGTATAATTGCGGCTCCATGCAAATAATGACTTAATGCAAACCTGTGAACTTTAGCATGCGAGTCTGAGTTTCCCTCAATGTAAACGAGACTGACATTGTGGTTGTGAAGAAAACAAAGAGTGACATCATTAGTACACCACACTTGATCACAACATAGTCTGCATACGAAAAGGAAAAAAAAAAAAAAAAAAGCAGATAAATTGCTTTAATAAAGAAATGAAAAAGAATTAAACACGAAAGAAGAATAAGGACAGGAGCTTTGCAATGAGACCATTTCTTGCTTTCTTTGCTACTCTGTTTGTGATTATCGTTTCCACAGAGGATTTTTTGCCCTTCATTATGTATTACTCCTTTTCTCATTAATGAAATCATTTTTTATCCAAAAAAAAAAAAAAAAGAGTGTGTATGCACCATCATAAGGACGTTCATGCATAAGATATGCAACTTGAACAGCTTGACCAGCAACCAAAGAGATTCAATCAGGCAGTTTCAGTTAGGCAGCTTAAGAAGAGCTCCCTATACAATTACAAGGGGGGCTATTATAAAAATTGCATCATAAAAGAAACAAAAGGCTGTATAACCTTTACACTAGTAGAAATCTCTTTTTCTTTGCTATGGAAAACCACAGCTATGAAATTTTTTTTTTTTTTTTTAATATACTGATAATGAATCAGCTTCCCTGATCAAATGGAAAATAACATACCAATGACAAATAAATCAAATGCCTATTTTAAAGTGGGTTCCAACAAATTATATGTGGCGAATCACATCAGACCATATTCAAGCAACCAGCCAGATGCATAATACCTATATGAAGCTAAAGCAGCCAAGCCACATGAGGAATGCAATCCACAAAAATGAAAAAAATTTAGCATATAAAAATTTTCAAACATAAATATTCTAAGAATATTTAAGGAATAACAAAAAAAATGATTTTATGCCCACCAGGTCCAGGACATGAATGAAACCAATCAAACCTGCAGCATGACATATTTGAGACACAAAGATGTCTTTCAGGTTCTTGGCTCTTTTATGTGCACTTTGATCCAACATTAATTCTACAAAGTATTGGTTGCTTGGTCTATCGTAGTCATTATAGACTTCTAGGTAGATAACCTAGCATAAATGCAGGGCAAGAACATAATGAAAATGACTTTCCTCCAGATCTATATACTTGTTACAGTGAACAAATCAAAATCTCATGAAACCTCATTATTTGAAGATCAAAGACAGAAGGATCAAGTCACAAAACCTCCAAACGTTGCAGAACCATCTGGAAGTTCATGTGCATAACTAAGGTTATAGAACTCTTTTGTCTGATAATTATAAAGATAACCTGCAATAATGGCCCCAAACATGTAGATATTAGAACTATGAACTAAACCAAGATCACCATGCAAAAATTTATCACCGGCATTCAATGCAGTTTTCATGCAAAAAAGAAAATGAAAAAGAAAAAGGAAAGAGAGTGTGCCGTAAACAAAAATAGAGATGGAACAGAAACGCCAAACATGGGGTCAGGAAAATCAATACTGTCACTGAAGTTAGTTCACCTAACTGAATACAAAAGTTTACTGACCAGCATACTAATACCATAAGGTGGGTTGATCACTTAAAAACAAATGGGATCCAAGGATGATGCTTATTTTTCCAGATATACCAGTTGGGAGCTATTGACAGATCATTTGAATGAACTAGAAACGGTTTTTTGTACCGGAAATGCAATTGTAGGCTTGCATCACTTGTGCTATGACTGCCAGACAACGGACACACCAACAACAGAGCAGTGCAGAGATGACAGGGGATTAACAATTGCATACCAATGTATTAAAAAAAAGGTCACAATAACTGTCTGCACTATGATGTAAATTTAAACAAAACAAACATATATGACCCCATAATGCACTGCTGAAAAATTCCTACTACCTTGGCCAGGAGAATTCAGCAAACTGTTCATCAAAATTGTATCATATCCCACACCTCTGTTTATAAGAAGCTGCTGCCACCTGGAAACAGAAACATTTAAGGACTGTTAGTTTGCACACGCATATAAAAGGAAACAAAACAAGAAATTACACCAAGTTGTTGACGTGAATCTTATGGGGCCATTTGTTACTATCTAAGGCTATATCCTCGTATCAGCACCTAGTTCTCCGTCACTCATCCCTAATCATCTTAGATTACAGTCTCTCATCTTCGCTTCAATATGTCACCGCAATCAAAGCACGGATCTCTTCATTTTTTCAATCTTATTTCAATGCCATATAAGCTTTGATAAAAAAAGAAAGGAAATTCAACTTGGAAAACAAGAATATGTCCTCTGGAATTTTCTTGGAATCTAACTGCAACAATATTACTATATGAGATGTTGTAGCCAAATATCCAGCTTGTACCAACTAGATCTATCAAATCTCTGCTTAATGGATGTTCTAGCTGAGAGATAAAAACTTAAAAAATGAACACTATTATGAATAACACTGGTACAAAAGAAGAAAACTGCAACTTCCAAGAATGAAACACAACCACCAACCTGTTACCAAAACATGAATGCCGAGCTGATATGCTGACGTTAACAGTTCGTATGTTATGCCGAGTTTTAGCTTCATCAGGTAGCAAGAAATATCCCTGCCAAATGATAAACCTATCACATATTTACAGAGAAATTATCCTCTGACATATTTCATACATCAAGATGAGCGTGAAGTACTCAGATAAAAGAAAACTTACCTTTTCCATGGTGTACAAATAAGTCGGTTCAAACGCACTTCTCCTTTCAAGCCACTGCACTGAGATATCAAGCAGAGTTTTAGTTAGACCTGGACATAAGAACATAACACACATCATTCCCATCTGAGTCAAGTAGCCACACTATACAACTTCTGCAAATACTTTTAGTGCCCTTTTAAGTTCCCTATCTTAAATAACTCCACCAAGCATGATGGGTATCAGTTGCATAAGGCAAGTGACTTCATGGACAAGCCTAGACCATATATAAACCAAAAAAAATAGTTTAAAAATTCTCTTGGAGGAAATGTATATTCTACAAATTTAAAATTGTCCCCCCCCCCCCCCTTATATATAGGTCAATTGATCTTCACTCTCCAGCTTTATATCGTGTTTATTAATTATTTTGCACAAAAAATTCCTTCCTGAAATTATCTTTGATTTTACATGATATTACAGATAATTTAAAACTCCTGTTTCACCATATTCTATAAAAAATCATTTAAATGGTCCTACTAAACTTACTTTGGCACATAAAACATGGGAAAAAACTTTCAATTATATTGCTATCATCACAAAAAATTGAAACATGTTCAACCCTAACTGAATCACCATTATCTCCTTTTTTCTATGTAACTTGACTTATACTGAAGGATTTGAACATATTTCTTTTTATCTGTTTGGGCCTCTTCTCCACCATTTTAGGCACAGATAACTTCTTGTCACTAAAGCTTAATTTTTTCTCATGATATTGAATTTTAACCATGCAGGAAGCGCATCCTGAATTGGGACAGGGGGAGTTGGGATCGACTGAAAATTCTAAACTTCATAGGGAACTTAACACAGCATTAAACTGCCCTGGTAAGTAGACCTTACAAAGAGAACCTGACGGGCAGAATGTGTTCCAATTAGGAAAGGTGGCTGAATCACATAATTTATGCGTGTTTCATTATCTTATCTAGCTTTTTCCCCACGAATTTCTTTTTAGTCATAACAAGTATGCAACTTGAAGCTAAATGGGGAAAAAAGCAGATAAAGCTAAACTAGCCAGTTACCTGCAAATAAGCTAAGCCTGTCCAAGTGAAGTATGTTCAGCCACTTCGGAATATCAAGATTCAACTGTATGCCTGCAATATTCTGCATTAAAATTTCATTCAGCAAAGAGGAATTCATGCTGTGATATGAAACACTCAACATAAATTATATATGCACTAATTTTTCCATTGTAATGTGAGAAACATGTGTGAATGTGAGAGATCTCAGAGAGATTTTGTGGGTGCACCTGGAATTTGGGCGTGAGATTCTATTGTAATGCTCCCTTTAAAGAGTGTGCCCGTGAAGGAGTCCTATGCCAAACCATGTAAAAAATTATGTGTTCACCATTTATTTTCTCCTTATGTTCTCTATCTTGTTGATTTATAGAGGAAGATTGGCAGAACAATCATGCATGCTAAAAAGTCATATTATAATGTTATATTATATACATAGTAGTATATGAAGTACATGAACAATGGGAAATATACATAAACATACAATAATTCAGATATCCTATATTATAATATTAATGAGTATGCACTATGATTTTACATATAATGTTAATGCTACAATTCTAATGAAAAACTTCATGGATTTTACAGAATATGTAGATTTTAGTGACTATAATCCCATCGAATTTAGGTCTCATGCCCATGACAAGAATGCATAAATTGCTAATAGTACAAACCATACTCATGAACTTCTCATTTTTACTGGTCTTGCTTTTGTGGGACATAATGCCAAGCTTCATACCAACTCTTGACAAATAACTACCAAAAAAAAAAGTTTTTTAATGGGTGGCAGAAATGACAGCGATGGTACAGTGTGAAAGACAATAAATTTATCAGCAGAAACCCAAATATCATGCAATAATGGCATATGTTAAATGCAAAATATAAAAACATTATATAATAGTAAATTTGTAAAAATGTTGCAAGCAAACAAAAACAGAAAACGAGACTTTCACACGTGTGCATCCAATTTCATCGAAATGTTTATATATATATATGTATGTATGTATATATATATATATATATATATGTATGTATGTATGTATGTATATATATATATATGTATGTATGTATGTATGTATGTATACACTTCACTCACCCATAGCTTCTGGAAACTGCGAAAGATTTGCTTTGCTTGCCTCCATAAAAACAACAAACGACTATACCACTTGTTCAACAGGTGAACAATTGCTGCTCGAACTGATTTCTTGCTCCATATTGCAAAAGCATTCCATGGCTCCTCAGCTTTAAAGACTACATCATCATGTGTTGGTTTAGAGCTTTTCCCCTTATCAGGGCGTTCTGCTTGAGGCCCAAGAGCTTCATTCTCAGTTCTCCACAACTTAGAGGCCAATTTGCCTCTCCAAGCACCTGAACCGATCCAATTCAACAAAAACTTTGCAGATGAAAATGTAAATCCATCCCCTTCCTCATTTGATAAACTGTCCGTCGTAGTACCATTCTCAGTAACATCCATCACATTATATACAGACTCATTCTGTGACCAAAGGCCTGCACTCGTTATCTACAAACAGTAGACAAAATTAGGCATGTCAGTGTAGTTATTAAAATCGTGATTCAAATTTTAAAATTGCGCGATCTCACAATGTTAAGTGATCCAATGCATATAAAATTCTCAATTTCCATAAAATTTGGTAGGATCCGGATTTACATCATAAGATCTCACCCTGATTTCATGATCCTACTCCCCACCCCTCTTTTTTTTTTTCACTGAATTTTTTCCCCTCATTTCCTCTCTCCTCTTCCCTAGATCAGGTCATGCACACTCCCTCTCAAAAATAATGTCTCAATCCAGCTTTTCCCTCCATTTTGGAATAGACTAGTCCGACTGCATGGCTTCTCCTATTCTCTCTTCCTCACTCCATTGACAGCATAAATTAATCAGTTTAATCTCTATAAATTTGCTTGTTGGGAGATAATATTTTGAATTGTGAAGACAGCACGCTAACAAGCAAGTATAAGGATTTACTTTTTTTAGGGGAAATTGCACATAAACCCCTAAGATATACACCCTTTAAACCTTAACTGCTTCTTTTTTCCATGGCATGACCAACCCCAACGTTTCAAGATATTGCAATGTAAACCCTCCGTCTATTCTTCTGATTCTGATTTTATCAAGCAGATGAAAGACTAACGGCCTAAGTCCTTTCTTACCCATTACAAGAAAAGGGAAGATAGTACAGCCTAAATCAGGAGTAGTTCATAAACAAACATACATGATCCCAGAAAAAGAAAATATGGGAAAGTAGTACCCCCGAAGAAAGTAAAAAATGAACAGATAAACTAGGAAGTACATTAATACGTTATCACAAAGGATTCATCTAATATATAAAAAGGGTAGTATCCATAGAAGTTAATCATGGGATATAAGACAATCACAACCACTTTACTCCAAAAGTCTATAACTTATTTGCTATAACATACGAAGTCTGCTCACTGTCGTGAAGGATTTAAATTGGTGTAGACATAACCACATCTGAGCCTGCTAATAATATAATTCCCAAAAAGGTAACAGTCAAAAAAGAATAGGTCTCCACTTAAAGACCAAAAGCAGAAAGGAAAAACAAACTGTAAAGAGACGAGGTTTGTGAAAAAAAAAAAAAAAAAAAGCATATAGTGAAACATTCAAAATTTAGTTATAAATGCATTATTCACAGCAACAAAAAAAAAGAAAAACAGAAAATTATAGCCATATAGGGAAGGTATAGATCTCTCTCTTATTCCACATTAGGCAAAATCAGTAGAGTAATTTGGCACACCTGGGTGCAACCAAAAGTAAATCTAAGCTACCACACCTACATACAATCATATACCTTAATTTGAATAAGTTGGGCTTCAACTGTTTCAACTCCAGACAGCTCACTTGAGCACCCAGGCTGCACATAACAAAAAGCGAAGAAATTAATGTACAAAATTATTAATAAAACAACTCATCACACCACACATTAGTGAAAAAGTATGTAAAGAAGTAAATAGATACATGAAACCAAATATGACTATAAAACCCGAGAAAGATAAACGGTACTAAACAACAAAAGACAATGTAAAATGATTCAACCATGAAATGAAAGATTAAGATAAACACTAAAAATCCTAAAGGGGGATCAACATCAGACTGTGCAACAAGAAGGGGATAGTAGTTTTTATTATTTTATATCATGAATTCATAATTATTCTGGCCTTATTACTGCAAATTTATTGAACTGATGTACCGCTTATAACCTCTAATAAACTATTTCCCTAATGCAATAAGCTGGCCCACTTGTAGAAATTTTTAGTAGATTACGTTCCAATAAAATGAAAACAACATACCCTTTCCCAAATCTTCCTCCCAACCCACCCACGGTAAAAAATAAAAATAAAAATAAAAATAAAAAAGCGCCAAAACTTACGCGACCAAAATACTCATTCAAGAATCGTCGACTTTCAAGTTGATCACTAACTTGGGATCATCTCAGCAGTTTAAAATGGCTTTGAAGACCATGAGAGCTAAAATTTACACAACTATTCGTCCAACGCCAACAGTTAATGACTAAAACAAACGCATAACTTCCTTCAAATTTAACGATCCTAAACTCTTTTTTTTCTCCAAAAAAGCACAAGAAATTAAGATTTTACAAAAAAAAAAAATCGTGCATAAATCCGAACTCGGGGGAAAAAAAAAAAAGCGACTAACTAAAAATAGTGTATCAAACAGGTGAGATTGAGGTTGTGAATTATGGGATACCTGTTGAACGTAATTGGCGTGCATAACAACGAGGATACAGAACTGAGTGATGGCCATGAAGAGATAAATATACTCAAGCGAAGCCCGCACTCTAGGGGTCAGCATCTGCGAGAACCGCTCCTGCACGCGGATGAAGGTCTGCTCTGGATCCATCTCCTCTCGATCTAGGGCTTTCTTTCCATGCCCTAAAACTGTAAGCAGGAATTACGAAGAACTCCCGCTGGAAGGTTAATTCCTAATTCATCAAGAAGTCGTTAGGGTTTTTCTTCATCTTCATATGCATCAGAAAACGATCGAAGGCGAACGAAGAGACTTGCGCGACCAGAATTTCAAAATTCCCCTTGCTCTCAACTCAAACCGGTCAAAGCCGTTGAATTTAGAAAATACATACTCCCTGCAAAATGGTTGGCTTGGTCCAAATGATTAAACCATTATTTATTTATAAATTAATATGGGGGCAAGGAGTACATAAATCAGGTACATATTTTTAAAATCTATAAGATTCGATATATATTTTTTTATGTGTATTATACTTAAATATAATAGCTACATAAAAGCTGAGGTCACATGTATTACCATTGAACGAACAAAATATCTAGGATAGATGATATTAGGATATTGAGGGAATAAAAGAATTCCCGTGAAATGACTCATCCGTTTGTCATTTTTGTCCGTGGACTTTTATTTGCCACAATTACGGTCAATTTAGCCGTGCCACACGTTAAAAGGAAATGGTCTGAAATTCAATTTAGTTTTTTATTTTTTATTTTTTAAAACAAGGAATAACTAATCGTCCATTTGATTTATAAAATTGAGTTAAATGAATATTTCATAAAAATATAACATAGAAGGCATAAGTAATATTTTCCATGAGTCATGCGTGTAATATGCATGAAAAATATCATAAAAGTAATTATTACCAATGACCCAAGACATAATAGACATTACACACAAAATTTATTCACGTCCTTTAAAAGAAGCTATTACTCATGTAACCACCTCATTATCCACACTATATTTTTACAAAATATTTATTTTATTATATTTTTATAAAATACTCATTCCATTTATTCTGCGAAGTTCATCCCACGAACCGAAAGAAAACATTAATCCAAAGGCTTCAGCAGTTTATATCACCGTACTAAACCAAGGATGTTCTCAACAGCGATGGGATTCATTTAGTCTCGCCGAATAGTAGCACCACTAGACCTTCAACGATGCGGGAAGCATGTTCCCTCGACACCTGAGCACATTTTCGACGGCGGGCGAAAGCTGTTGAGGGAAGGAAGCCAAATATTTCCTGCACTCGTAATTTTTCCAGGAAAAATTCCTGTTTTCCCTTTGCTGGGTACGGATTCGTTTTCAAAACATACAAATACAACAAATCATGTACTTCTATAAATACAATCTCATCATTGCAATCTTGCACACACCGGGAAACACTACATCCAAAATTTCAGTCAATACACCTCTCTAGCACTCAAGCACGACATAATGAACTAAAACCAATATATATATATATATATGGAATAAAGAATAATGCAATCAAGAATTAGGCAAGACAAAAAAAAAAATCAAAATCAAAAATTTATATGAGATACAGATAAAAGTTGAGGGAGAAAGTCCTCCTCGTTCCCCCCTCCCTTTTCTCACAAAATTGGAGCAAAACCTGCCAAAAAAAAAAAGGAAAAGAAAAAAGATGAAAACACATCAACGCCTGAAAGTAATAATGACTATATCTTAACGAAGTAAACATCACAGAGTCAAGGAGGTCGCAGAAAAATACACTTAATAATTAAACAAAAAATTGGTACGACGGTCCCTTCTATTAAAAAGGTTTCCTAATTAAATCCAACATGACTGAACTGGTAAATGAATGTTTGTTAGCATTTTTGACGTAATAGATTAATGCCTGCTTAAAATCAAGCTTTGAAAGCTCGGACTTTTGGAACAAGGGAAAAAAATAATAATAATACTAATATTTCCAGGTAAAATAGTCCCTCAAACAAATTAAAATGCATACCTGTAGGGAAATGATCCGCGTATAGGGTCCACCACTGCCAACTAAAAATAGGTGACCACGGCACTCTTCAAGAAACGGATCCGGAAATGAAAATGGGATTTTCCACCAAACCAGAAGGGAAAAAAAAATGTGGAAGCTGCCAACTATGGAGCACCAGCGAGTACTAGCTTTTAGGAGCAATTGCAGCCAAGGCATTAGCATGGGCGGGTGAAAGGCCACTCAAAATCGGTTGCATTTGATGGCCGTAGAGTGAAATGAGGTGCGAGAAAGCAGTCCCTACCATAGCTTTAACTTCAGAGGTTTCAGCTGGGGAAACCGCGACCTGAGCAAAAAGATTAACCAACTCTGGAACTAGCGGGAGAATCTGCTTTGCATATTGCGAGGAAAAACAAAGCAAAACCGAATAAAGAGACATTAAAAACCAAGATATGAAGGTGCACATACACAATGGCCTTCCTCGTTCCAAGCAAAGAACAAATTCAATTATTTAGGCTAAGACAAGAAATAGGGTACCTGGGAATTTGATGATAAAACAAGATTACAGACACAAGTATAGACAGCCATGGACTCTTCATGATCTTCTTTCAGTGGAAGAACTTTCAAGAAAACAGGGAAGACCTGGGTAAAGTTCGCAAATATGTAAGTTAGCCCATTGATATAATCATATGTTGTATGAAGGCACTGAGGGATCCACGTAAATGACCTGATTCAATGGGATGGCCTCAGGACGGACCATTATCATTCTTGCCACAGCTCCAGCCGCATTATCCTTTACAGCATCATCTCGCTCCGATTCCCCAAACAATGGGTAAAGTCCACGCAACACATCTCCGTAATACCTGGTATAAATGAAAAGGCAAGGTCATGGTATATATATATATATATATATATAAAGATGACACCGTAGCTAAAGCTAATAAATATTCAAAGAAGGCTCATCTTCAAGACCAAGCAATTCCACAAGCAACAAAACACAAAAACAAATTGACAAAAGGTAGGGGAAAATAAAACAAATTCAGGAATGAAGGTACTTTAAAGCTGGCTCGCCGCCATTTTTGCACAGTTCTCCTACACAAAAAGCAGCATTTCTCCTGTTTGTTGCCTCCGAAGATGCTAGTTCTTTCAGCACCAAAGGCATCACTCTCTGAAACAAGAAATAAAATCAGTGATACCACAATCCGTCGAGGAAGGCATAAAAAAAAAGACCCAAACTTAGGACCCTTAAATATTTACATCGACATAGGCTGAAATTGGAGCACCCATATTTTGAGAAACATCGGCGAGGCACGCAACCACCATGGTACGATCTGGTGGAGGACGCGAAGCTCTCTGTGCTCATCAACAATAAAAATGGTGAGAAATTGCATCATAAAAAATGTTTGCCAGCGATGGGAACTAAATGTTGCTAATGCTGACGCACCGCAAATTTCATTAAAGGTTCATAGAACTTTGCAAAAAGTGGCCCAAAATGACAACCCATAGACTTTGCAAATGCGGGAAGGAGGTCAGAAACTGCATCCATAAGCACTTCATCATGCTCAGCATCACCATCATTATCAGAATCAGATTCGATTTGCTGACAGGCTGATTCCTCTCGAAGCAATACCAGAGTTGCCTCAACAAGCGGAGGGATATCTGTAACCACATCATATTTAAGAGTGTTTCACAATGGAATGCACCAGGAAATGTATATTAATCAAGTCGCAAAATGACACCAGAATACAACTGCACTTACGACGTTCTATAGCCATATACCCAAAATCCTTGATGATGTCAGCTACACTCATGCATGCTTGAGCAACAACTTCCTTGTCATCATCTTCTGTCATAGCCTTGATATAGATGTTCATCACAGTATCTGCAGGATATATGCTTAGGTTGACAAAATAACAGTACAATTAAAATTAGATCAATCTGACAACCCTCTCGAGTCATATTCTTACCACAAATTTCTTTCATCTTCGTTGGTCCTTCCTGTGTAATAAAAATAAATAAATAAATAAACACGGTTGAAAGAACATGGGTAACACATCCTGCCCTTGAAAAAGTTGTTTTCCCCACCATAGGAAAAACCACCAAGACAAAGGAAAACAATACAGTATTGACTATGGAGGCACTGCATTATAAAAGAACACTAAAACTAAATGAGCTTAACAAGCAAGCAACAATGCTAGCTATATAAAGCTTTAGGGAAAGGCTCATCAAACAAGAATTCTCCAGAAAAAAAAAAATTCATCAAATATATTATTGTTGCAAAATTATTTTCCATAGAAAAGATATTCATATTGGCTAACATCTTCACATTGTGTTAGAGATGGTGCCTTCAGCTTTGAAGGCAGTGACAGCATGGAGATGAAAAAAGGGTGAGTAGCAATGGAAGTGATTGCATGCTGTGTTGATGTGGAGCAGGTGCCAGTGACAGTGCTGAATTCCATGTTTTGAATGTTTACCTACTTTCATATTAAGAGGGCCACTGAAAGCTTGAGCATCATCAACAGGATAAAAAATAATTGTCAATCCAAATGAGAGTAAAACACAAAAATTAAGTAGGTCGTAATTTCTAAATCTGCGCCCAGATCTCCTATAGGGAAGCAAAGGTTTGTAAAATAGTTAATGTCCAAGATATTTAGGCATTTGAGGGTTTTTTTTTTTTTTTTTTGTCATTCTCTATCTGTAGAGATTTACTGTATACAATTACTAGACTTATCTAGGATATGAGAAGAAAGGAATCACAGATGAATACTCACAGTGTGACTTTGGAGAACAGCTTGTGCTGCTGTCAGCATGTCTGCAGGTAAAACAACAATGAGTAGAGCAGATCGTAATGACGCAATGTAATGAAACTAGTTGACACCAATACATAGTGAAAAAAACATTTCACCATAGAGAATAGTTCAGCTATGCATCAAAGCCTAGAAGATTTTTACTTCACATTTCACAAGTGCAGTGGAATATGCACAACATTCATGGCACACAACGTCTACCAAGCCTAATTAATGAGACAGCTTAAATGGAAATATGTCACATATCCTACAACATGGCTTGTGCAGTCCATAAGCTAGTTCTGGATATGCAATGAACCGTAGTCATTATGTGGTTGAATCAGAGCAAATGCACGTCAGCCTTTTCCTTTAGCCATTACGGAATGTGCTGATTCTGGATATGCAAAGCACTGTAGCCGTTATCTAATGTGCTGGTAGCTCCAGCCAAGCAAGAGGAATAAGAAGTCCTACCCTTCTTTGATGAGGAAACAACCAGATTCCATATACAGCAGCAGCCCCAAATAAAATTACTAAAAAAAGCACTTAATCAAGCTCAATAACTGCTGCAGTATAATGTGCTTTTAATTTGGTGGCCTTTTGCTGCCTACTTCTGTAACTCGTCTTCATTTGGCATTGAAAATAAAAATAGAATACTGGAAAATAAAGAAGTCGAATATTCAGCATAAAGAACAATATACTGTAGTATATCTCTTCAGCTGAACCTCAAAAGACAATCATATCCCCACTACCATTTATCATGGGATAGAGCTCCACAACAGTAAAGGTAAAGAAACACGCTTTGCCCATAAAAACCTTATATTAATACATTGAATAGCTACCACTTCCCTAATGTAAAAAATTTATTTTAAAAAAATTCAGAAGTAAACAGATAAGTGAAATTTCAGAATGCCATTAGATTCAACGTTCAAGAAAGCAATTGATTTGCCTAGCACAAAAAAGAGGGAGAAATTGATTTATGGTAAAAGAATACTGTTGGAATCAGCCCAATCACTACTCACGTTTCAAAGATATTATTGCCTGAAGTCGGACATCTTCATGAAAATACCCCGAATGTTTCACCAATATTTTTAATGATTCCTCCAAATAGCTTAAATTTAATAATATAAGGAACCCCAAGTCACAATGTTGTTTTGTGTCATGAGGCCGGAAAGAAAAAAAAGGGTAAACAGAAAGGAGAGGCAAAAGCTAATTAACAATAGAAGGATACGGTGCATATGAACTCTTTGTATGCAATGCAAATAAGCCAAGTGCTTGAGTTGCAGCAGCCTTTTCATCCAGAACTCCTGTTCTTACACTGATATTTCGAACTCTTGGCTCATCATGAGCTTCATCATCAGATGACACCCCCCCAAATCCATTGATGGTTTCCTCATCAGACTCATCAATATCCACTGCAGAGCCATCATCAAGATTGCACGACGAAATTGCCAGGGGCATTACATGCGGAAGGTACTGTTTACCATAGAAATAGACATTAATATGGGTGCAAGAAAAATCGCATAAAAACTTTATTCAGACCAAGGTTTATATATGCACCTGTATAAAATCATCATCAAGAATTTCTGCCACATTGCTGAAGAAACCATGGGTGTACTCCCGAAGCTCACTGTACTCTAACCCAAAACCCTGCCAACAACACCATAATTAATTTCTCAATAGTGACATGGTCAAACAAAGAAAGGCAAAGGCAAAAGTAAATTACAGATATCGCTGCTTCAATAAAAGGTCCTAATATTGGTTGCATCCTCATTTTCCCCACAGACATCGCCACTATGCCAACAAGCTCAGTGGCCCTTGCACGCGAGCAAAGGTCCTCATCATTCGTAAGCACCATGAAAATTTTCATCAACTCCAAAACCCTTTCGGCATATGGAATGAAGGCCTGCTCTGCAGCAGATGCAACTGAACCAATTGCTGACTGCAAAATCAATAAAAGAAAACTGTATTAACTTAAATAAACAAAACTGATCATTTATCATAGCAAATTAACTTAGTCTTTCGCGCACAAAAAAGATTTTTGAATACCATGCATGTTTCCTGCAAATTGCGGGAACTATTTTGGAGGGCGGTGAGTAGCTTCCCCATCAAAGACTCAAGAAAAGGCAGGATCTCTTCACCCATGTTCTCACAAAATGCAGCCAATGCATAGTATGATTTTTCCTGTGCAAAAAAAATGTCAATGATCAAAATAACAGATACATAGACATAGATATATGAAACCACAAATCTGTACAAAAACTGATCTGTTTTCCTATATGTACCTTTACTTCATCAGATGGGTCCTCGAGAGCATTTAAAATGCAAGGAAGAACGCTCTGATAGTGAACTACAATCTCAGGCTGCAAGTACTCAGCAAATTGACCTAATGCAAATGATGCAGCTCCCCTAACCATTTGTTCTGGATCCCTCAAAGCACCTAGAACAACATGAAGAATAGGTTCCAATTTCTCTTTCATTAGCTCCAAACAACCCTCTGAAACAACACCCAAAGCTGTTACAGAAGCTTCACGAAACTTCGGATTTACATTCTGACAGCTCAAGGAAGAAAACTCAAAAACAGGTGCAAACACATGTTTTGCAAGGTTCAAAGCCATAGTGTCAATAACTTCTGCAGCAGCTCGATCTGGTGCTAGATCATCATCCTCATCTCCATTGCTTGATTCTGCAAGCAATGGGCACATGACTTGCAAGATGGGGATAATCAGTTTATGCTTCTTCAAGGAATTGGGCTTGTACTTTGAAAGCCATGAAATTATCTGGATAGCCTGATTATACAGAAAAGTGGCAAGAGATCCACAAGGGGGGAAAAGAACAACTCAGAACAAACAGGGCTTACACAATCAGACGAGGCACAATTAATCAACAGAAATACACTAACCATATAATATGGTTTGTTCAAACCTGATGACGCGTGCTGGATTCCAGGGTTTGATTTGAGCAAACTTCAAGGGAGAACTGTACAATAGATCTAACAGACTCCCCAAGAAGAGGTGCAGGAGATTCAATGAGCTCATCAAAAATTTCAAATGCAATTACAGCAATATCCTCCTCACCAGAGGCAAGACACTGTCTCGACACGTTCAAAATACTAGGAATAAACTCCCGAAATTTAACCTGCACGCCACTAATCAAAATTAATACATAATATGGAACATGATCTTGAATTAATAAATTAATATATTCTCAGTAGGCCCTGTGGCAGACAATTGTCAAGCCTGTCGTATGAGATTTAGAATGATCAACCCAACTTTTTCAGTAAAGCATCAACTAGAAATGGATTCTCAAATACAATTTTAAATATGTAACAAAAGAAAACCCTGAATTTCCTGACAAATATATAATAGACAAGAACCTATCATCAAACAGCACATAAGCTTCTCCTTTTGAACTTTATGAATTTCAGTTTCCAGTAGCAAAAAAGAGAACGCTCTATTTAAATGACACTAGGATGAAGGGTCGCATCATAAGCCTCATTAACGAATGCCCTCTTTGCAAATTAGAAACAGAGTCAGAGAGCCATGGTCCCCTTGGGCTAGGACATCTGTGGGATTTTTTCCCTTTCCATCTAGGGCATACTTTGAGTTGGCGCAGGGCAGCATCAACAAGAGCTCACTGCTTGGTCTGGTCTGAAATCTGGAAAAACTATGAAGAAGCCTTGTCCAACTCATCCCTCTTAGCATAAATTGGGTCATCTGGGCAGAAAGAGAGAGGCCTTTGAAGGTGACTGAAAGCTCAATTCAGCGGGTAAAAGGAAATTTGGATTTAAACCTGAAAGAAGTGGCTATTTCTTGTAATGATAACCTTTTTGTCGATTGTTATGATCTTATTGTCAACCTCGCTTTGTAACAGGTTGGCACCCTTGCTTGCCATTTCTACTGAATGAACTTTTACTGGTAAGGGGAAAAAGAAAAAAGGCAATAGAAAATTTATGAACAATTTCTGGTAAAATTTTCTAAATGATTCTTCTAATTCAATCAGTCAGCCACTTGTGGGATGGTCTAACATAACACATTCATATTATTTGCAACCAATGATATAACGATGTTATAGAAGTGTATGTTATTTTTAAATATAAACTCACCACTTCATCTACATCATGAGTGAACTCTAGAAAAGATCCAACTGCCCTGGTAAAAGAATATCAGTTACAGCAACGAATTTATGGCACGCGACCGTGCCAACTTAATCAGTAATAAGAAAAGCACCACAAGAAAAACACCAAGTAAATCAACATCATAGATTACTTGAGAGCAGCAACTCTGACCCGGTTGCTAGTCTCATCCTGTAAGCACTTGAGCAGAAGAGTTTGTAAATCGCCAAAATGTGGTTGAAATGTGCTCCCAATAGTTTCAGTTAAAGAGCTGAAAAGGATCAATGCCACCTTACAACACCAAAAAGAAGGAAAAACGTTTTAGTCTACTTCAATTTGTATGCTACTATGATCATCATTTTCTAGGAGAGGAAAAAAGGTCGAAATGTACAAGTCGTTGCATAACCAAACTAACAAGTGATCAAAGCATATCAGTCAGGGACTCTATTTGGAATGTAGAAACAGAAAGTTTTATTATATAAGGAAACTCAAACAAAAAGAACTAAGTGAAGGCTTCAAGTGCAATCGACTCACTTCCCTATGATCTTCTTGAGCACTCTGGCTGCATTGGAATAAAAAGGGCAGCAACTCAGGCCAGTCTCCCGATGGAACTGCATACTTCGCAATAATGCTGACCACATTAGCACTTGCTCTTCTCACAGGGGGGCTGCAGAAACACCATAGCACAAATATATGCTTATTACTAAATCCAAAAGCAGAATATTGTATTAGAAGAGAACTGGAGAAACCCATACAAATCACACTAATAAGTCCAGACATCTCGAAGCAAGGGTCAGCAATGTAACATGAAATCCAAACAACAACTCAAACTTAAAAGATAATTAACACGGGCAAAATATTTAATGCTAACTTGATCATCAAACGCTTAAGCCTTAATCTCATCTCAATTGGCTCTCGGCCTAGAGCAGTTCTTATTTAATGAAGATCCAGGCACACCTATATTCAGTTGCAGATAAATCGCCTGATTATATGATCAATCAGGCTGCCGCTAAAGTATACACGAAATAACTACTTATAACAGAAAAGAAAAAATGCACAGTGCAGAGATCATGTAAAAATCCAATGACTGGGACTGGGTACGGATATGTAACACATAAAATTTCAAGCATCAATAGTTAAAAGTAAATTATAACCACTGGCACCAATACAAAGAACAAAGGGCATGATAGCGTGATCAGTTAAGCTAGTAGTGATCAAGCTAAAACCAATAGTCTGGGTAAGAAATCCCATTATAAACAACAGTTGAAATTCAATAGAAGATCAATCGAGTTGAATTCATTCAAAGAGACGAGAGAAGTGGGTACCTGTGTTCCATGGTGATGCTTTCAATGAGCGATTGTTTGACGAGGTGGCGGAGGTCGGGGGACAGCTTTGCCCAGTGGCCAGTGATCTTCTTGCGGAGGAGAACGGCGGAGAGCTGGCGCACATTGGGAGTCTTGGCTGTACGGAGATGGTGGACGAGGGCGGGGACCACCTGAGGGTCCTTGGCCAAACGCTTTATCTGCTCCTCCGCTTGACGCCGCGCGTCGTTGTCCGGCATCAGGAACTGTATCAGCAACAGCTCCAGCGACTGCGCCATCTCTCTCTCTGTCTCCTCTTTTTCTCTCTTGTGGAGGAGGAGGTACAGAGGGAAGTGGAGAAAAACCCTAATGTATGTCAGAGAAGCGAGCAACGAAACGAGGGTGGGAGGGCTTTTGCTGATTTTCCTTTTCCTTTTTCCATTTTTTCATCTCTCTTTTAAGAATAAATAAATAAATAAACTAGAAGGACGAACAATGCGGGGACATGTTTTTTGCCCGTTTACTAGGTTTTTGTGCTTCAAGCGTGGGGTTATATCATTGCGATCCCTCCAATTTATGAAAATGGCAAATTTTATCCGTAAGGATTAGGTTGCTTACGCTCACGAAAAGCTTTTTTTTTTCCCTTTTCTCCAAAATAAAAAAGCAAGTATACATTCGGGTATATATAATTTATTTTCGTTGGCTTCAGTTTGCCTAAAAAAATTATTTTACAATCATAGTTTTAAGTAAAATAATGTCCTTTTTATAATGGATGCATAAAAATTGCGTGCATCCAAGCGCATACTTCTCTTCTAAAAAAATTATTTTTTAACTTTACCGACACATGTATATTTAAACTTTTTAAGCTATCTTAGGCTTTATGGAGCTTTGTCGAAATGCCTATTTTTTTTTATTGAAATGAGTTTTTTAATATAAAAGTTAAAAATAAGCTTAATCAAACTCATCATCAGACTAATGTTAAATGTCAAGCTTTTTAAATGAAAAGACAAATAGAATTGAAATTTGTTGTGCTTCCCATCAATTTGTTGTACAATTTATATGAAAACTCTTTTTGTTTTGTTAAGCTAGAGGACAGACTCATAAATGGAATCTTTTTAGCACCGAAAGCCTATTTCTACACCGCAAAAGATAGCAACCAACCTATAAATTTTAAATTTATAGTTTTAGAACACAAGACGTCAATATCTTTATTGTGGAAGTTCTGCATGAAACTATGAAATGAATTCTAGACGAGTTTTTTGGGAAGTGATGATCTGAAATGTGCTGATGTAGTGAACTTTAATCAATTATTTCAAGGGTTTTAATTTGGGTGAGAAACAATAAAAGAATCCTTTAAATTTGATAATCATGTGAAGGGTGTTTTGGAAATGTATAAGTAAAATTACTATTTTCTTTTGGGCTGAGCGTGGAATCCATGTACGGCAAATTGGGCCTCTTATATGTTTGATTCATAAATGGAATGGAAAACCTTTTCATGAAAATATAATATGTAAAGTATAATAGTTTTATGGAGCATAAGTGAAATAACTAATCCCATAGACTATAAAATAGATATACACCCTTGACAGTTAGTAATAATTATTCATTGTATATTCACCTGTGGCCCATAAGTAGTCATTCTACTTATGCCTCATCTAAAAATATTACTTCTTTTTTATGTTATATTTATATGAAGCGAGAAATTATAAAAGACCCACTGTGATTTGAGTCATTTTTTAAAAGATCCCCTATCGTTTAAATTTTGTTAATCACACCCCTTATACTATTATTTTGTTTTCAATAGGTTATTTTCATCTATTTGTTATTCAACTTAGTTAAGTGAGGGACACATAATAAGCTATTAAATTTTCATATTATTATTTGAAATATAAATTATTAAAAATAATATTAAAAATATGAATAATACTTAAAATATATATATTTTTTTAAAAATCAAAATAAAAAATAAGAAATGCGTGGAGCCCTTCTTCTCTGAAGGTGCGCATATATATGGAAGTAAAGGTTTCATTTTAGAAAAAGTGCACTAAAATCTCAGTGTCTTCCTTCTAAATTTTATATTGAGACATAAATGTCAAGATTCATAGGGATTGAAAATTTAGGTTAGGATTTTTTAAAATTTTAATTTTTGTTTTCTTAATTTTTTTTATTTTTCAAGTACTTTTATTATTATTTTTAATAATTTATATGTAAAATAGTCATATGAAAATTTAATAACTTATCATATGTTTCCTCATTTAATAGAATTAGATGAAAAATAGATGAAAAAATTCTATTAAAAGTGAAATAAAAATAAAAGAAATGTGATAAATAAAATTTAAATTATCAATAAATTTCTTAAAAGATAACTTAAATCACAGGAGTCTTCTAACATTTTTGCCTTATATGAAATAAATATTTCATTGCATTCCGCCAACGGAACGTGAATTTTGGGATAAGCCAAGGCTGCCCAAACCACCATAACAGCCCTCTTCTCTCTCGGCCCATTTCCCCGACCGCAGCGGCTCCAGTTTCCTGCCAGGTTCGTGTCCCCTCCCCCCTCACTTTCTCCCCAAAACCCGTTAAATGTTTTTGGAAAACGTTCGCGATTTCTGTTGCTTCTTCTCCTTCTACTTGTTTTTCTTCATAATCTTCTTCTCCCTCTTTCCCTCCAAATTTCGGCGCTGCCCTGATTTTGACCTAGTTTAGGAATGAGATTTCGACGCTTTTCTTTTTACTGGTGTAAGAGTAGAGTACATTAGTTTGACTAGTGACAACTAAAAGGGCTTGATGATGATACACCTTGTATCAAACAATATTGAGGTGGGAATTGAAGTGTCATAGTGGATTATGTTAGGTAATCGATTAGTAAGGCAGCATTTATATTTCTTCCATAACTGCAGTTGATAATTTGTAATCACCAGTAAGTCTTCTACTGCAACATTTGGGATGTTATGGAGCTTTATACGTGATTGTGGGTCTTAGTTATATCCTTATTATCTACATTAACATGAATCTTTGGCAGTATGATGTGATGAGATATTGAGAGGCCTGTTCCTTCACAAGTCTTATTAATTTTTCTTATGTTCTTTCTACCTTGCTTTGTGGTTCTACAGTAGGACCCCTTTGGTTTTTGGAGTAAACTGCGCAAACTAGGATGGTGCAGCTTCTCTTTGAGGACATATTTGGGATTGAAACTAAAGACCCAGATGGTAAAAAGTTTGACAAAGGTGCACCCCCGGATCGTCATTGGATTTTTGGTCGTATGTTTCTTTTTTCCTTTTACATTTCATTCGCATTCCATGAAAATTCGCAATGTGTCATTCAGCTCTATGGTAAAAAACAGTATAAATGATTTCAAACGCAGGATGACCTTGGTTATGTCGTTTTATTTGTATTTTCTTTCCAGACTGTCATATTCTCTCTTTGTTTGGATAAAAACAAGGAGTTTAATTGGAAGGAAATATCTCCAAACTCATGCTAAAATCCGAATTGAATAATTAAAAGGTTATATCATGATGTTTTCACACTCATTTTCGTAAAGATTTTTGGCTACGCTTTGCGAAGCAAAATTGAAGCCTGTTTCCATAACGATGCACAGTCAGCCGGCTTGTGATGAGATTTATGATATCCGAAGGAAAGTTCATTGCCTGCTCTTAGGTGTTCTTCAGCTACTGCTTTCCCTTTGAGGTTGTTGTGAGGCTTTGCATGAACTGCCTTATTAAACCGCTAAATCCACCAAAAGTACTTGCTATTTTTTTTGTTTGGTTGTGCCTTCCATCCTTAGAAGAGTGTACTCCCTTCTTGAAAACTTAATATCTTTGGATGTCGCATGCACTTGGCTTCCTCTACCTTTGAAGCCTTCTGAAAACATCTTTAAAATCATAGATATCATATGGCTAATTTTCTCTTTCAATACTTGGTTCATCTCTTCTCAACTCTGGTTTTTCCTCCCCATGATGAAGACTTTCTTCTTTCCTTCTGCACCTGGTGTTGGCATGAGGGATGAGTTTAAATTTGGTAAACCTCAACTTCCTTTCTTTAGTCGTACCTACGAATCATACTAATCTTCTAACAAGGCAAGCCAACCAACAGAAATCCGAAACTTCAAGAGATACCTTTTTTGCTCTCAATGCTTGTATCAACGTCTCCTTATTTTAGCTTGGTTCAAGCCTCTTCTTTCCTGGTTTTGTAGTACTTGTCTTGTAACTGTTCCTCTAGCATTCGAGTTCTCTGATGCACGTTACTGCCAGCCTTCCTGGTTTGTGACATTGTTTTCCTGAATATCTTGCTGATTTTCATTATTATTCTGCACCTTTAACACAGTTCTCACATCTCAGGAGTCTCAATGGACGAGCATAGCTACATCTGGTCCTTCAAACATTCTCTTTTTAGAGTTGTAAAGGATTGAGCAATAGGCCAAGCTTTTAAGCCTCAGAGCTGTCAACATGATGCGGGACAGTTTTAGAATCTGTCTGCAAGGTTTTAGTTGTCTTGCATTTTTTTCTGCCAGAGAACTATCCTAAAAATTTTAGCCTTATCTCTAAATATTCCAGCTTTCCTGTTAATTTTGGCCCGCGAAAGCTTCGCACAGATTCTAAGCCAGCCATTGCATCACTTTGATAACTCCAAGGTGCTTAAGTCTTCACAAAATGGGCTATAAATGGACAGAGTATACAGAAGGTTCTTTTTTTTTTTTTTCATGTATATATAGAATTCCCCCTGGTATATAGATTCCGAAGATCGTCTGAGCATTCCCTCTGGGTATCAAGTTATTCTTTGGAGTTGTTTCCATCACAATGGATACTTTTGGCTTGCAGTATGGCGAAACAGTCTGGTTGCTTCATTCTTGTTGTCTAATAATTTCAGGAAAGAAATTGCCTAGCAACTAGAACATATTATCTCTTATCTTAGTAAAGGTCTAATTGGCTAGTCACATAGCCCTTTGTGGTTGTTTGCAAATATTCTGGTAGTAAGAATAGAGGGAAGGGAAATGTTATTCTGTACTTCTAGCTGTGTATGGAGCTAACAAGCATTTTTCTTTAGTTTCTTGAATTGCTGGGCAGAGCAAGAAGTTTTATATGTAGATGCAGCTGGATGTCAACACAGAAATTTATCCTGTTGAAATCGATGAAAATATACATTGGCATTAGCTCCCATATTTAACTCGGACGGTACACCTGACACTGGCTATTATACTCTGGTATGTTATTTGGGTGCTCTTTTAATCCCCCCCCCCCCCCCCCCTCCCCTCCCCTCTTCCCTCCAAAAGAAAACAAAGAAATGAATGAGTTTTTCTTTTGAGAAACTGCTACTTCTTTCAGCTTTATTTGTCTGTGTTATTGAATTATGCTTTTATGAGGTGAGTGGTTGTCTGCTTCATGTTGTTTTTTCTTAAGCTAGGCTGGTTTTTAATTTCAAGTTTTGTCTACGAAAGGCTTGGTGTTTTGTTATATATGAGTCTTCACTTTATATGTCTGCTGGGCTTTTAAGTTCTGCTTTTTGTATCTTGCACAATTGAGGTTGGATGAGCTCGCTGATAGTCAAGCTAGAGTATTTAATAAGCTGCTAAGTTATTCTTGGAATCTGATGTGGCAGTGTTGTAATTTAATCTATCCTTCTTTGTTAGTTTGACTTGATTCATATATCTCTATTTAGTTTTTATTTTTTGCTTTTGTTTGCCAAGTAATTGTAATATGATCTAGCAACTGAAGCTAAACCCAATTTAGGGGTGCAAAGAAAACACTCGCAGACAAATATGCATATGCAATGCATGGGAAGCTATACCGGATCTCAGATGAAGGCTTAGCACCCGAAGTTAAAAGTTCATGTATGTGTAACTCTTTATTGACTTATTTATGTGGCTTTTGTGCTTCAAATATAATTGAAAAAGAAAGTGAAAAACATGGCTTCTACTCTTTGTGGAAGGAGATTCGGCAGTTTGTGTTTAGCTTTGGCCGAGGCAGCTTTCGTGGGGTTGCATCCAACAATGGGTAACCCGATGTGCGTAGCTTTATCACCTGTTTCTCAAACGACGATTGGAATTTCTGAACAATTCTTGTTCTGAGGCTTGGGGTTCTGCAGACATTGGTCTTCTCATTTATATAAATTTGGTCCTTGTTTGTTTCTGCCTTCAGGGAGATATATATATATATATATATTCCATTTGGTGGACTGCTTATGATGTTGAAAGGTGGCCCATCCAATTTCACTAAATTAGCGCTTGATCAAAAGTTGTTCCACCTGATGAGGAAGGTGGGAGGTGCGAAATTGAGCTACTTACACTAATCCTACTTTGCATCCGGAGAGATTCTCAGATTTCAGGCACTTGGGCAATTGCATAGAACAGTGGTGAGATTGTGTTGGTCGTAGTAGCAGTATCAATTCTCACGGTATTTGAGTTTGCTGAAAGTGATGATCGGTCTTATTACTTAGAACAGCTTTCATTGATAATGATGGTGGGTTAGTGTGCTGTTTAACCAGATATAGTGGGACTGTCTTTCCATTTTACCTATTATTGGAGCTTAATCATCATTATCCCCAGTATTAGTATGTTAAACGATTCTAGGAAAATGGCCATAGTGAGGGAGAGTCCGAAGAATACAGGGTATCTAAGGCTCCCTGGCCAGGGCCGCCTCTCTCTTGCTTCTTCAAAATCAATCATCTCGCCCTACATGTTTTATTAGGTAAGAGAACGAGGCCTCCATCATACATTTTGATTATCTACACAAGTAGACGATGGTTGCAAAATTCCGTGGAGTGATGGTGTTTAGGCCTCCATTTGGATGGATGGCCTTTAATTGAGTGGATGCCCCGCTCTATGTCCCTTTCTCCTCTCAAGGTGCCTTATTTGGATGATATGCATGTTTTTCTTGCTTCGGTCTAGCAACTAAAAGAGTAGGCTTCTTATCTTTATAAGGCATTCTGTGGTCGAGAAATTTTCTTTCAACGCACAATCGCTACAAAATATTGATCGATGCCATATTTTAGAGGCGTGATCGAAATGTCACTTAATTCAGACTTCTTGAGTGTTGCTCGGTTGTGTCTGGCCACTTCAGCTGGACTGAATACTCCCGAGCGTCTATGGAACGATGGCTTGATCAGATGAGTAGATATCTTGGTATCTTGATGAAATTTTGTCAAATGATAGATCAAACCGCAGTGAATTGTATGGAGATTGCGATCAATGAACCAACATTTCGAAGGTCGGACGTTGACTTGTCCTGCCATGATTTCATGGATGGATACTGTTTTCCAAAGCAAGCGTTTAGATGTTATTGACGGATTTAGCCATAGCAGTGATGGAGGTTGTACATAAAACTACTCGAATCGTGTGATTAAAATCCCTCCGTCTCAACATCACTTTGAATGATTAACCCAAGATATCGAAACTAATACATACATGCATATTCCTATCTCATCCATTAAAACTAGGATAAACAAATAATCAAATAAATAAATATAGGTGTCAAAATATCAATTGGAGGTTGATTCACGCATTCGGTCTCGGACTCCGCCATTTCCCTCGGATCACCAAATCGAAGCTCATTCAAAGGAAATGGCATCAACAAAATTGGGGATTCGGTTCATAAACCAATTTTTTTAATAAAAAAGAAAAAGAAACTTGGAGAGTGAATTGACTGTTTAGTCCTTTCGCTTGTTGCACGCAGTCAGGGTGAGATTTCGGGACAGTTTCGGATACAAAATTGGGTCAAGGGTGATTCGGGAACGGAAAGAATCACGCGCCACTTTGGAGGAAGAGAATTCCGCCAACCGTAGTCGAGGAGTGTGAGGCATTCTTGAAAATGAAGGATGGCACCATCCCTTGATTGAACGGAGTCGTTGGCTATAAGGTAATGCTACTTTTCTCCTCGAAAGATTCCAAAAAAAATTTCACCGCTCACATGCGGAGACAGATCTCATATATATAGGTGGGTTGGACTTATTTCATGTAAGTAGTGAAATTTATTCTAAATCACTTTTTTAGAGATGAATAAATTTATCCTTAACTATGATATATGTATATATGGATAATAACATTATCACTTTGCGTGAAGAAAAGAGTGTGGGAGGGGAAAGGGGAAGAAAAGAAAGTTGAGTAGGGTAGGCCCTCTAAACTTTCAGGCATGGAGCATTATATTATATAGGTAAATAGCCGACCTGCCAAATTAATTCCTTTATTCTCCGATAAAGACGGACCTAATTTCATACACCTAATTGAAAGAAACGTTCATGCGTTTTACGGTAATCCTTAGGAATATATGTACGAGTAATAACATTCCCCTCTTAACATTAAAATCCTAGAGCTAGCACGTGTTTGAAAATACAAAACTATTCAATTTTCTTTTTTCATTTTTCTTTTTTTATTTTTGAAAAAAAGAAGAAAAATGAGCCCACATCCAAAAGTCATGTAATCACTTTTAAGGGTTTGATCAGCGGCAGATGATGATGATGGGCTCAGTTTCTACCGTGCATGGAGCCATACTGATGTAATAATGACGCCTCGGTTTTTTCAGGGAGGATATTGCGACGTGTTATGGGTGTGGGTCCTATTTTTATTTGTACATATTTGATTAAATTGCATTGCTACTACAACTGGTTGGAATCATGTGAGGGACAGGGAATGGGCCTCCTCAACGCACGTCCAAATAATGTAATTTTGCGATAAATATCGGTATCGACAAGAAGAGCAATTCCACACATCTTCACCGAATCCCAAAGAGAATAACCTACAAATTTTATTAAAAAGATACTTTAAATAATTAGTTTAACATACTTCATTTATATGTTATCACCTCAACATTTTATGATTGATGTTTGATATCGGAATGTATAGGATTATTTTTTTGATAACCCAGAATTCTTGTATCATCTAAGCTCTAAGGGTCCAAACTAGCCGGGCGCTAAATTATGGAAGAAAAAAATACCCTTAATCTCCTTCTTTAAATAAATATTCGAAGATGATATAAGTCGAACCAGGGCATCGCCCATTAATATCTAGAACTATTCATAACAAAAACATCAATCATAGACCATTTCACCCCTATCTTATTGCCAAAAGGATCACTCCTCGCTGGACACTAGAGAGAGAGAGGACCACCACCACCATTACATTCCACCTCCTCTTTCACACCACAATTATTTCGTATCTCCTTTCTCCCGCACCTCCTTTCCCCCCTCCCTCTCTCTTAAGTCATTCCGATCTCTCTCTCTCTCTCTCTCTCCCTAAGTTCATATTTTTATATATGCATACACAATCAGAAGGTAGCCTTTACCCATCTTCTAACATGACCAGGTGCTGCCCGGAAAGCCAGCACGGCCGGCCGGAACCGGCGGCTCAGGACGACGGAGACTCGTCGCCGTTCAATCTGCGGAACATCTCGAAGCTTATTCTCCCGCCATTGGGAGTCGACGAGAGCTACAATCAGAATCAGATAGAGCCCAAATGGAGGAAGATCATCATCTTGCCAACGGACTCCAAATACAGGTAAAGCTCATTTCACACGCATACCACTCCACACCACCAAAACATAGAATTAGAACAAAATAATATACATATAAAAGAGAGAACAGAGATTTGCATGGGCCTTTTATCTAGCCAAAAATAAAAATATTATCAATTGGAGGCAGTTGTTAGTAGTATTCTGCAATAAAATATCATTAGTACATATCTAATAGAGTTTTTTTTCAAGATTATTAGTGTTGAGAAATAGAAAATGGGGAAGAGAGACGAATGTTTAACCTTGGATATTAATAGTTTTTTAATTAGTAAACACACTCCATAAATTTTGATGGATAAATATTCATGATTTACTCTCATATTGTGATGCTTGGATGGAACTGATTGAGTGAAATAACGTAATCTCTGCGTGATTCAACCGCAACACTTTCGCTTAAAACAAAGCAAAGAAAATTCAATTTTCTTTTTTTATTGATCAAAATTAATTTATCGACAAGTGTGGATTTTCAACAGAAGTTTTGCAGTGGACAGATATTTTTATTTTATTTATTTATTTATGTTCAGACTGTCAGGATCTGAAGATTATATTAATGACTAAGCCTAACTGTTTTGGAAGAATGTATCTTACTTAATTTTCTCAACTCCACAGTCCAAACCCAAGCTCATGGGCTTGACTGGAATGACCAATGAAAACAGAACTAAAGTACTAGAGTGAGGGGCACTGGGGCTTAGTGGAACAGGAACAGTAGAAGACTTGCTGTAAAAAGTATAAAAGACAAGATAAAAAAAAGTCACTGATGGTGCTTCACATGATAGACCACACTCCCCCC